>JAWNNQ010000973.1:0-149009 GCA_035044765.1 Leucophenga montana
AAATCATTTTTAGATAATCACGTTGAATTTTCAAGAGATTCTCAAATGCCTGATTGAGTGAATTTTTTTTTTTTTTTGAATTCGTACATTTGAAATTCCATCTATCCCGCATAAATTCACTATCTTGCAATCTTATTCCGTAAACATAATTTCAAACTAGACCAACGCTGTCTCGCCATAACCCCATAGCTAAAGAGAAAGAAAAATTATAATTAGTTACGTTGCATTGTTATTGTAATTTAGCACACTGTACAAATTCTTACTCAGTCATTTGAATTGGATTGCTCTTCTTTTGGACAGCACTGAACAAGACATGAACGAACATAGATAAATTTCTTAAAGCTAGAAATGAAATGAAGTTCGAACGATTTACGAGGATGAAATTATTGTACAAAATATGCCATGTGGCCATGTTTTTTCATGTAGAAAGAACGCAATCAAATTTAATGGTGAAAATTTAAAATGTATTATTTTATGATTAGCAAACAATATATTTAAATTTTAATTTGAAAAAAATTTTTAATTCACAACTACTTTTAACTATGTCTGATTTAAGTGAGCGTCAGAATGTTGATTTGTTGAAGTTTTCATTTATTTATTCGTTTTCTTACTTTTTTGAATTGTTAATAATTTTACATCCAAGTTTGATTTTGACCCTTTGTGATACATAACCAACCCAAGGGAAAGCACAATAGAGTTGTTCTAATAGTGTATAGTAGTGATGGATAAGATAACTGTTTGGTTTATGTTGTTTACACTGAAAGAAATGATTGGTATGCAATGTTTCATACATATTTCTATATTAAATTTTATTTACTAGTCGGCGCAATGTGTTATAAATTTTATTTTTATTGACATTATTATTATTTGTTGTGTAAAGCATACAAAATGATAAAAATGAATGATAAAAACTGAAATTAGTTGAAAAACAAATTTGGTTAAATGACAATAAGCTAAAAAAATAACGCTTGGAATGACAGAAATGTAAGAAAGCGCTAATTTTTGGAGTCACAAATTGTTAATTAGAATACTGTTTAATAGCGAAGTGTATATATATATATATATATATATATATATATATATATATATATATATATATATATATATATATATGTTATATATCTATATGTGTTATGCGCTCATCAAACCAAATCACAAAATTAATCAAATAATACCCCAATCTGCTTTGTACACACAGTAAGCTGCTGCATTACTCTGCGCAATGTAGAATAATATAAGGTACCGTATTTCGCATAGCTGTACTCTTTGCTGTTTTTTGCTTTCAATTTCCATTTAATTTACATTCGATGTTTTGACTGCTGAAAAATGCACTTGTTTGACGAGATGTGTGAGAGCTCGCATTGTCATGATGGAGAATGATTGGTTTTACGAATTTCTTCGAAAAAATGGTCGTGGACCACTCAGAATTGACCGTCATACGTTGCTCAAGCGGAACATGACCCATTCGACCGAAGAAACAGGCGATCATTTGCTTCGCTGTGCTTCTTCCACGAACAACTTTTGTTGGATTTGGCTCGTCTTGGAATACCCACACGGTCGATTGCTGTTTTGTTTCAGGCTCATACGCATATATCCATGATTCGTCACCAATCGACGCGAGCCTTTTTTTGAGCGATTGATAAATTATGGGGTATCCAACGAGAACAACTTTTTTTTACAGCTAAGCGTTCATGCAAAATCGAATGTATTGAAGTGGAACTAATGTGCAAGGATGCCTCTATCTCACGATATGTCACATGACGATCTTGCATTATCAGTTCACGCACTGCATCAATGTTTTTGGGCACAACAACCGATTTTGGACATCCTGCACGGAATTCGTCGGCGACCTACGACCAACTACGACCACGATTGAATTCACTATACCAGCGATATACAGTGGTTTTTGATGGTACTTTATCGCCATACAAAGAACTGAGTTCATTCACACATTCTTGTTCAGATAATCCACGTCGAAAGTTGTGAAAAATAATCCAACGCAAACCTTCTCTTGAAATTTCCATTTTTTTGGCCAAATTGCTTTTCTTAGTGAGTTAAGAGAGTGAGTAAACAAAACAAATAGCAATTGTACATCAAAACTTTGTGAATACGTTTATGCCAAAAAAAAAATGTCAAACTTTAGATTTTAGCTTTTAACATTAGTCTTGCCAGTTCCCGAAATATAAATAGCAGCCCTCATACTAAAGGTGACGTATTTCTCTCAGCTGCGCTCTTTTTCATTTCGTATTTATCTTTTGCCTTACTCTTTATCATATATATATTAAAACCGGTTACTTTAAAGCCTTACATACAAAGCCATATAAGCAATTACATAAGAAGAGTATAGATAAAAGAATGTATTCCAACCTAGCTGCTATCTTTTTTGTTCCTTTCGGTTGCTTTGTTTTCAGTTAGCAAAATAGAAAAAAAAATACATCTGTCGCTTTCCTACTTTGTAAGCATTGATGGAAACATAAGTAGAGGAAATACGGAATCTTATGTTATTTTACCACATGGTGAAATTATACTAAAGGTGACATATTCCCCACACAGCTGCGCACTTTTTCATTTATTATTTTGTTTTTTATCTTACTCTTTTTAATTTGTTGCGCATTGGGCATTTCGTCATCACTGCGGAATACGTGACCTTATAGATAAATCCACCTTGTTGTACCATGCGTACGATACATAAACAAAGAGTGGGAGAGAGAGAGAGAGAGAGAGAGAGAAAGAGTACAAAGACAAAAAATATAAGCGTCGCTTGACATTTTCACACACTTGTATGGATATGTTATGTGGTACTTTTTGTTTTGTTCACACTTAAATGAGCTGCTCTGCTGGAACTTGAAACATACAAACAATGTTGCTCGTCTTTGTGTGTGTGTGTAAGTCTGTAAGAAGTGTGGAATAATGCATGCAAGCTAAATTTCATTTGTAATTTTTGTGTTTTTTTAAAGTGAAAAAAATACCTCTATCTGTCTATCTAAAAATTCCTCTATCGTTAAAATCGGTGAAATGAATCGGTGAAATGAAATGAAATGGAAAAAAAATACTATTCCAAAATACTCGTGTATCATTATAGATATCTGCCACAACCTGGAAAATGTTATTCGAAAAAGATTCGTTAGCTACTGCCGTTATCGATAGTTTTGTGTTCGAAAAACTCTTGTGAAAATGTACGATAACGATATTATTTTCGAACTTTTGGTCGACTGTGATGTTCCATATATATTTATACTTTTTACACTGTGTTTGTCTGTTGCCTGACTGAATCAAAACTAGTCCTCCACTCCTCCAGAGATCGGATATGGAAACTTCGTATGTTATTAAGCTGTATATATGTCACAATATAACGCGCCCCGTTTCGGTTTTCGAAAACTAATTTACATCAATATCGACTTGAAATTCGGTATGGTGACCTCAAATGTACGAAACCTTTTGTGATGGATTCTTTTTTAAGGTGAGTTAAAATTTACTAACTTCTATTAAATTCTTAATCCTAAAAAAATTTAGAAAATTAAGTCAAACTGTAGGGTATGGCAAGCAAATCAAATACATAATAAAATAATTCAAAAATATCAGTCGTAGACTTTACAAAATATTGTTAACACACCGTGGTTTGTAGTGGAGCCTTGCACAAATACTTTCGTTAAGAAATGCTTAGAAATAGTTCAAATGTTCATTTCACTTCGTACCTGAAAAAAATATGACAAACGAACGCCATAAGTTCCAACAAATCGACTATCCCGAAATGATATGCTTACATGACAGTTTTCAAACACAGCAACAAAAAAGTCTGTGGAAGCCACGTCAGGCATGTAGAGCGGCTGAGCAACATCTCAAAACTTTTCATCAGGCAGAAAGAGAGTCACGTGGAAGGCATTGTGTGCTGGCGCAATCCCATTCCAGATGTTCGAGTGTGCTGTGACGTCTAGTTACTTCACAATAAAAGCACTGACATTATTTTTTTTGACAACCTCTGAATTCCTCAAGCACCCACTCGTCTTGAAACGTTATATACTCTCACTTGTAGGAATTTAAATTTAATTTTAACTGAACAAGCATACAATGTTTAAAAATATAAGCTTACTTTGTTCTATTCTATTCTATTCAAGCGAGTATTTAAATAGAGCTGTCTTCGAATGCCACAAGTTTGAATGTCTCGTTTGTCATTTCAAAGGCATTCGTGCAAGGCTCTATTTTTTAATTAATTTTCAAATTTATATAGATTTTTTGCATTCTATATATAAAAAGAAATTAATTGGCAATTGTTCTATTAAACAAAAGCTTAACACAACAAGAATTCTTAAAAAGTTTGATGATTTATCATATCGTTAGAAACTTGATGATGTTTTCATTTAGTTGACTACTGATTCAACTCAAAGAAATGTAGTACCTTCTGTTAAGTTGAATATTTAGCGTTCACATGATTTTAAACATGAAACCTTGCCGCGGTTTTCGAATCCGAATAAACTATTAGTATGCTGATTCGTTAAAATGATTCGTATTTCACTTTCACATGAATTTCGCTATTTGAATTTATCGGACCTGGAGAATATGAATATCATGGGGCCAATCTCAAGTGAAGTCGAATCGCAAAATTCTTCCAAAAGTGAAATTCGGATCTTTTAGCGAAACCGAAACCGAAACCGAATCCGAATCCGAACAATACTATAATATTTTCGAATATAATTTTTTGTGATCAAAACAGCTGCATTTTTTGAAGAGGCTGACGAAATTTGATTGCTTTAAATGTTGTAAAAATTTGACTAAATAAAACAAACCCAAAGCAACACATTTCTTTATTTTCTTGATCTACCCTCGTACAATTAAACGTGTCAAAGCAAATGATAAACAAACTATAGACGCCAATGAATAACGCCGTGACGTCCGTCCGTGACGTAGAATATGTACGCATCAAAATTGACTGCACACATGCCCAACCCTCTCATATTCGGGGAAAACCATCAACACACTGAAGACCGAAACATATTTGGATGAGAATATCCACAGCAACAGCAACAGCAACAAAAACAAAATGCAAATTAAGTAGATTTATGATGCTATTCAAACCTTGATAAACATTGTGATAGAATATCGTTGTCGATAATAATAATAATGATTAAAATTATTCTGACGGCAATTCTAATTGTCAATATTTGAGTATATTAAATTTTTGTTTGTCTATGAACGACGTACACTATGGTTGGATTTTATTTTGGATTATATGTACTATGTATGTATCTGCAAGGTGCACAAAATGTTTCTTGCTCCACAACCCCTTTTAGAATCAAATTAAATCGCATTTGTATTTAGTAACCGTGACAAACTTTGCTGTTGGTCTGGTTTTATTACAATATATATATTTTAGGTATAACTATGAGTCGATCCTTGATGTCGTTAGTCGTGAGTCGCGTTTAATGTGGCATAAATTTAATATAATTTTATGAAGCATATAAACCAGCTCAACAACAGTAGTTAAGTACGTACTTGCATTTAGATACAGCAGCAATATCAAGAACTATAATTACAGCAATCGAGTCATAATAGCAAAATTATTGCAGTGTATCATAATATACTTAAGTACATAGGTATATATGTATGTATAGATTGTAGTGGATATATATTCTAGAACGATTCTATTTGATTTTGTTATAATAAATCATATACTATGTATACGATGTAATATTAAAGTTTACATCAACTGCAACATCAACAAGAATAAGAACGTCAACAAGTAGATTTTATACTAAGTATTTATATTTAAAAATTCATGCAAAAGCGATTGCAATAATAAATCATAAGGCAAACACTACAAGATTTGCAGTTGAATTTACTACACTGAGAGAAAATTATGTAACTTTTGTAAAAATTTTGTACAGCACCGTACTTCTTATTTATCCAAATCAAAAAAAAGTAAGCGTGCTTCCTTTCCTTATTCACTAGCAAAATGTGAGAGGTCTAAGAACTAAACTTTGGGTTGTTTACCAAAATAGTCATCTGCTAGTGCTGACGCAATTGTTTTTACTGAAACATGACTTCAAACACATATTATGCTGCAATAATTTTTCTACATTTAAAAAAGTTCGTCCTAATCGTTCTGGTGGAGGTGTCTTAATATCTGTTATATCATCAAGGCCAACAAGTCCATAGTATTTCAGATAAGACTATTGAATTCAAATGTGTTAAAATTTCAACATACTCGTACAGTTGCTCGAAAAAGTCTGCGTACAGCTACATACGAGATGCGTCGAATGAGCGAATATGCGATTACCGCTACCTAAAATTATTTTAAGAAATGCTTATCATACTTTGGAGTTTTAGTTCATTCTTTTTCAATCAATTGGAGTGTCAAAAAAATGTTAATAACGCCATGGACAACAACGAAAATCAAATCATGTGTGTGTGTGTGTGTGTGTGTGTGTGTGTGTGTGTGTGTGAAATTAAAAAAAAAACTAGAAAAACGTTAACTTCGGTTGAACCGAAGCTCTAATACCATTCTAAACCATTCACACGAAATTTTAAATAATATTGTAAAACATAAATAGGGTTTAAATAGGGGCTACCCCAAAAAGTGGATGGTACACGCCCACTAGTAGATGTGAATGGAGCGATGAAGTAGATGTGTAAGATGCCGCCATATCGAATTTCAAGTTGATATTGACGATTTCCATACAAATGCATAAAAGATCTAAGTGTTTATATGGAAGTACCTCAAAAAGTGGGCGGGACACGCCCATTTGTATATGTATATGAAGCGGTTGTCCACTAAAATCCACCAAATCGAATTTCAAGCTAATATTAATTTAAATAAAGATTTTTTCATAAAAAAACACAAAAATGGGCAGTAGGTTTGTATGGGGGCTACACCAAAAAGTGGACAGGCCACGCCCATTAGTCTATGTATGTTAAGCGGCTGTAGACAAAAAGGCACCATATCGCATTTCAACCTAATATTGACTTTAATAAAGAATTTTTCTTACAAAAAGTCAAAAGTGGACCATAGGTTTGTATGGGAGCTACCCCAAATAGTGGGCGGGTATACACCCATTAATGTATATGTCAAGCATCCGTCCACTAAATCATCTACCATATCAATTATTAAGTTGATATTGACTACAATGAAAAAGTTTTTCATAGAAAAAGTCAAAAGTGGGCGGGTGAATCTAAACAATAACAAGAAATCAAAAACCATTGCGACTAGTTTCAGAACTGGTTTCTCGCTTCTTTCTCCCTTTGCTCTCGCTTTGCTCTCGCTTTATCGCTTTGCACTCGCCTTCTGTTTCGCTTGCACTCTGACACTTTTTGAACGATCATATAAGAAAGTACAAAGTCCGTTAACTTCACCATGACAAAAATGTAAACCTTGATCGACGTTTAGCATTCGAATTGAATTAAAAAGTTATTAAACTTTTTTCAATCATATACAAATCACGTTTGACTTATTATTTTTTGTCTGGCATGCTTAAAAAATGAAAACGGTGATTGGCTAAACAGAAACACGTAACGCTATCTGCTCGGTTCACTTTAATCTAAGTTTATTTTTCTGAAGATTGAAGTTTTCTCACGCGATTTATTTCAATATCTTCCCTCCGTTTCTAGATATCGATCCGAATAATTTGTTGTACAAAAATGTTGCGATTTGTTTTAATTCAACGTTGAGAATGCGCATTTTATAGTACTACTGTCCAATAAAATCAAATCATAAAATCCTTCTAAAAGTGACAAAACGGACAATTTTAACGAAACCGATTCCGATCATTTTACTCCGACCGAAATCTAAAACCAGTCGCATATTTTTTAAGACGTAATAACGCAAGTTTATAGGTTTATTGTAAGTAAGGAGGTAATACAACCGATGTTTTAATACTATTCATATACATCAAAAAATTACTGTGAAGTTCCTAAATGCCATAGTGATTATACAACATATATAGAAGAGGATTTTACCCGAAAAAAAACACAATGTGGGCGACGTCTTGTATAGGAACTACCCCTAGAAGTGGGCAGAATAGATTCTTAAATATATACTAGTATGTATGGCCAACAGTCGACTCTTGCGGTCGCCGATTGCGCAACTGATGTCAAAACTTACGAAAACAAAATGGCGGATCCAAAATGAAAATCTCATCTTTTTTAAAACTTATTGAATCGAAACGAAAATTTGTATTATGTGGTTTTTAACGTCGCTGATTACGAATTTGAGGTTAAATTTTAATGGATGTCTCATTTTGGAAAAAGTCATTCTTTCATCCAGTTAAAAACTTGGTATTATGAAGTGTCTAAGCTGACTAAAAAATCAAGCAATGTGGTAAAGTCTGACCCATTTCTATGAGTTTCTGTCCCTATATGTAGGCGCAGAACCTTCAGATAATTAAAAATAGAACCTTCGAAGCAGTAAGATCTTTTTTAGCATACTAGTACTGGGTGTCTCAAAAGAAAGTTCACATTTGATTTGCTGATTGAGTGAACGCAACTATTCCGTGGGGCGCGGGGGGTATGTCAATCGGTAGCCTAGCTTTTGGGAATTTAGTCGCTATGGAGCGTTTCTCGGGAGCGGACAATGCGTTGTGCGTACGTGAGTTTTACAAAAACGGTAATTCAGCGACTGTAGCGCATAGAAAATTCTGCAATATTCGACATGTTCGTCAGTTAAATGATGCGCCAAGCCCTCGACTCATTGGAAAATGGATCAAGAAGTTTGAAGAGACCGGTTCAACGCTGGAAAAATCAAAATCCGGGCGTCCATCGAGAACGTTCGAAAACGTAAACAGTGTTACTCAGTCTGTTCGTGACAATCCGGACCTTTCGATTCGGAAGCGTGCTGTTGCTTTAAATGTGCAAAGATCTTCATTGTTCCGCATTTTACACAAAGATTTAAAGCTGCATCCCTACAAAATTCAGTACGTGCAAGAATTAAAGCCTCAGGATTCTGGGCAGAGGCTTGAATTCATAAAACAGATGATTGAGCGCTTTCCAACGTTTACCAACATCTTGTTTTCGGATGAAGCTCATTTCCATCTTAATGGACATGTAAACAAGCAAAATTGCTGCTACTGGAGTGCAACCAATCCCCCCCCCCTACATTCGCCTAAAGTGATGTCGGCGCGCGGAATTATCGTCCCTTACTTTTTTTCAAGATGAAAGGGGACGCACAGTTACAGTGAATTCAGAGCGTTATGTGGAGATGTTAGACGACTACTTCGTGCCTGAACTGCAAAACTTTTCTATTTATAACCAAAGAACATGGTTCCAGCAGGACGGAGCAACTTTACACACGTCCAACAGGTCTCTACCACGAGTTCATGAAATTTTTCCTGGCAAATTGATCTCCAGGAGAGGTGACATAAATTGGCCTCCACGAAGTCCCGATTTAACACATATTGACTTTTTTCCAATGGGGTTACATCAAATCTAAAGTTTACGGCACCAAACCGTTTTCCCTGGCACAATTAAAAGAAAATATCCGTCACGAAATGGCAGCCATCACGGCGAATACCTGCCGAGCCGTCATAAGAAATTTTAGTGCTCGATTAAATGAATGCCGTGAACGCAAAGGTTTACATTTGGACAATATCATTTTTAAGAAATAAATTCCCAAAGTGTGTATTTTAATATGTAATAAACATTTTTTCAATAAACTACTTAATTTTTTATCGATTTTTTAAATGTGAACTTTCCTTTCCTTTGAGACACCTGTACACTATATGGTGTGGATTTATGGAGCGTATTTATGAAATATGACAATGAACAGTCGTTTACCATCACTGCGCCACAATGTCGGAACATGGTAAAAAATTGATTACTATTTTATTACTAAAATTGAATATATTAGAATACATTAGCCTATTGTGAAATCATGCAGAACTTCAAATTCAAATTGTCATGTACTCTTTTTAGTTTTATAAGATTTTTTTCATGTACATATATTGCTGAAGTAAATACAACTTCTTTTGAATAATTGCAACACGAAAGAAATCGTTTAAGCGTTTTCTTTTTTTGTTTCACTTAAAATGTTTCCTTCATTTAGTTGTTACCTTGTAGTTCCTCATCTGTCTCCTTCTCTCGCAGTCACTACATACTGCTAATGGCTGACGCACACTAGTACTTCGTTATTGCTATCGCTCTCTCTCTCTCTCTCTCTCTCTCTCTAATTTTGCATATATTACACGAAAAATTGCACTTAACAAATATTTTTGTATATTTTATTTTTAATGCGTTTGTTGTGTGTTGTTTTTATTGTAATTAAATGCATTTGTTGTTGTAGCATTTTGTTTTGTTTAGAAAAAAAAATATTGTCTCACTCACACCATTTTCTTTCTTAGAAGAAATTCTGTTTGCCTTGACGTCATTTCCGCCTTGAGCTAACTTATATTTTGTATTGTATATTTTATATGAATTTGTATTTGTAAGCTTTCCTTTTCTGACTAATTTTCATTTTCTTTGATATTGTGTAATTGCCGTAGAAATATAAAGCGATACAATTGCATTTTACGGTAGCAAAGCAATTAAAATTCTAGAGCTATAACATCATAGAGAAGAATATTGTTTGAGAAGGGAACATATGCATTTGTATACATATATGCATTTTTATAGGCAAAAATAGTTATACTTTGATAACAGTGAAAAACTGACACTATTATGGAGTTTTTTTTTTAGAATAATTCCATATAACAGTTTTCTTAAAATCACTGCTATTTTCGAACTATAATAACAGTTTAAAACTATTATATTTTGATAACAGTAAAAAATATCAGTGACGTGAGTAATCACTCACCAGTAATAGATATTGTATACATTCGTATGTTCTGATTTAATTTGCAAAGAATAAATATGGAAAATCATTTTTCGCTTAAAAAAAGATTTCAAAGTTTTTATGTACGTACTAAAATATTATACCAGAAATGGAAATGTAAGCGTACAGACAGCGCTTATAATTCTTATATAACTTCTATATAACTTCTCTCCACTCAAAGTTATTTTAATTTCCTTGTTTCATTGCCTGCTTTTGCCTTAAGCTCAATACTAGCACAACTCACACAAAAATAAAAAAAATTCGGTATGAATGGTTTTTCATCGAGTACTCAGATAACAAAAATGTTTGCTACCGAAAATACTTTAAATACTCGAAAAAAAATTTGTTGACAAATAGTCTGACTTTTTGCATTTCCGTTAAAAAAATACAAATAAAATCAATAAAATCAATATGTAAGGACCTTTCATCTAATAAATATCTGATTTTAGTATTTTATGTTAATTTTGGGAACACTGTTTTTTCGTTTGTTTCGTTTGACATTAATAAATTATTTTTATAAATTTTCATTGATCTCAGTATTGGGCTTTAACAAACATTGACCCCGCAATGTTTAAATGTGTATGTGCAGTAACTATTTGCAAGTTATAAGTGTTAAGTTTTAAGTTAAATTTAATATTAAGTTGTAAGCCAAAAATGCATAAAAAATGGAAAAACAAATTGTTTTTATTACACATTTATTCATATTCGCTTCAACACTAAGTATACAATTGCTTGTAAAAGTCTGCGTACACCACAAACAAAATTTGAAATTTTAACTTTACTCGCAAATATCTCAGCTTATGTTTTATGTATTGCATCAAACTTTGTTTTATTATATAGTTTATTAATTTCTCTTAATATAATAATAAAATTTTTACAGCATTTTAATGTTTTAACCAGTAGTGTTAATTCATTTTATAATACATGTCAGAAAACCACTACCGCAAAAGTCTGCGTACAGCTGCATACAAGATGAGTGAAATGAGCGAATATGCGATTACCGTTACATAAAAATACATATTCCAAGAAATGCTTATCTCACTTTGGAGTTTTAGTTAATTCTTTTTCATTCAATTGGAGTGTCAACAACATGTTAATAGCGCCATGGACAATAACGGAGATGAAACTGGTGCGATTGGATGAAAAATTATTTTAAAGCTATATGTCGAGGGTAAATCCTATAGAACAATTGGGAAAGTAGTTGTCAGAGCTCACTCATCAATACACAGACTTGTAACTAACCTCACAGCAACGGATGCCATACAAACAAAATTTGAAATTTTAACTTTACTCGCAAATATCTCAGCTTATGTTTTATGTATTGCATCAAACTTTGTTTTATTATATAGTTTATTAATTTCTCTTAATATAATAATAAAATTTTTACAGCATTTTAATGTTTTAACCAGTAGTGTTAATTCATTTTATAATACATGTCAGAAAACCACTACCGCAAAAGTCTGCGTACAGCTGCATACAAGATGAGTGAAATGAGCGAATATGCGATTACCGTTACATAAAAATACATATTCCAAGAAATGCTTATCTCACTTTGGAGTTTTAGTTAATTCTTTTTCATTCAATTGGAGTGTCAACAACATGTTAATAGCGCCATGGACAATAACGGAGATGAAACTGGTGCGATTGGATGAAAAATTATTTTAAAGCTATATGTCGAGGGTAAATCCTATAGAACAATTGGGAAAGTAGTTGTCAGAGCTCACTCATCAATACACAGACTTGTAACTAACCTCACAGCAACGGATGCCATATTGCCAAAACCCCGATCTGGTCGTCCATCTCTCTTAACAAAATAAGAGTATATGTAAATGAAGCGGTTGTCCACTAAAATCCAAGAAATCAAATTTCAAGCAAATATTGATTTAAATTAAGAATTTTTTCATACAAAACACAAAATTGCACGTTGGGTTTGTATGGGGCTACCTCAAAAAGTGGGCGGGGCACGCCTACTAGACTGCATATATTAAGCGGCTGTCTATAAAATGGCTCCATATCACATTTCAATCTAATATTGATGAGCAATAAAAAAGTTTTTCATACAAAAAGTCAAAAGTCAAAGACCGCTGGGTTTGTATGGGGGCTAAACCAAAAAGTGGGCGTGGTGGGTCAATCTTGACACTCTATTAAACTGCAATAAAGTGTATGATCAAAACTTCAACTGGATAACATTAAAATTGGTCCCCTAAAAAAAACGCAACAACATAGAGACGGACAGATGGATATAGCTAAATCGACTCCTTACGTCGAGCTGATCAAGAATATATATATATACTTTATGGGGTCTACGATGCGTAACAAACTTTCATACAAACTGATAATACCATTTCACACTATGTGTGAATGGTATAAAAAGCTAGGTATCATGGTCGAATTGCCCGCAAGAAGCCCCACATCTCAGCTGTAAATAAGCAGAAGTGCATGGAGTTTCAAGCCCCCAGTCTTTTGGAACAAGGTTTTTTTTCGGATGAGAGCACATTTTGTTTTCTCGGGATAAAAGTAAAAAGCTGATATGAAGAAAAAGCGGTACGGCGTTTGAAAAGGAAAATTTGTTGCCAACCGTAAAACATGGTGGAGGAGGAGTTGTGGTTTGGGGTGTCTAGAAGCCAATAGTGTTGGGAAGCTAACATTTATTATATCAATAATGGATCAAAATAGTTCTATACAAGTTTCGAAGGATAATTTGCAGCAAAGTTCCCAGAAGTTGGGGCTGCAAGAAGAGTTTTGGTTTCAGCAAGACAACGACCCCAAGCACAGTGCGCATAAGTTAAAGCTCTGGATAATATAATATATAATATAAAAAATCAGTTGAGTTCGGACTTGATTCCCATGATTCCCATAGATCATTTGTGGGACTTACTCGAATACAGAATCCGTCAACACACCATTACCTCCAAAAATATAAAAAAGACAAAATAATGGAGGAATGGGAAAAAATTACAACTGAAGATAAAAAAAAAAATGTGTGGACTCCATGCCAAGACGTCTTACGGAGGTACTGAAGAGCAAGGGTTATCCTACCAGTTATTAACACATAATTTTCTTCGAAAAAAAGAAGTCTGTACGCAGACTTTTGCGGTTATGCTTTTCTGACATGTTGTTGCATAAAATGAATTAAAACAATAGTTTAAAGCATTAAAATTCTGTAAACATATTATTAGTTAAGAGAAATTAATAAATTGAAATTCACATTAGCCATTTTTAATGAAAATTTGACCTTAAATTCAGGTTTTAGGTTAGAAGAACGATTTTAGGTAGTGTATTCTAAACTTTAGGAAAATTATTAGTTTTTTATCAAAAGTATTATTTCAAACAGTATTTCATCTGCCAATAATATATGCTGCAAGTATCTAATATACTTTAAAAATAGGTCTGTACTTAAAATAACAAATAATAAAATATTTATAATTTTTAATCTGTTATATTTGCTACATTCTAATTAAACATACCATTTATAATTGTTTTTTTGTTCCAATAAGTTGCGCTTTCTGTTATCACAAAACACTTGTTTAATATTTGGTTTTTTTTTTTCAAAATTTATCTACTATTCACTTAACTCTTATCTTTAGGTTAAATCAATTACAATCACTCATTCAGACGATTATTCATTTCAATTCACAGTTCCACAAAATGCACAATTCCAAAACAATTCAGTTCAACTCAATTCAATTCAATTGAAGCAATTGCAATTAGCGATTTCCAATTCAGTTGCAATTATTTCAGATACACGCCTCTCTCTTTGCTGTTTGCATCTATAATTTATCTATAGAATAAATGTAATAATTTCGATTGACAATTATATTTATTTATATTTTTTAATGGCTTTTGAGGCCATAATATTAAAATATTACAAACGAACAAATAAAACGCACTCAAAATGCTGCGATAACAATTTCAACAATTCGATTTTCTAACTGCCGCAACAAAACGCACAGAATATTGAATGAGATACAATAATAACGCGTGTTCGGATGCGAATACGAATACGAGTCCGTACATCGATGGTTATGACGAGAATATATGGCGAGAACCGTTGTATGCAAGCGCTCTGTGTACCGTTAACATGAAACGCCGAACAGGAACTGAAATTCAAATAGATTTACTAGCGCCGCTATAGCCATCGACGTAACGTAAAATCGGCCGCAATCAGCCGTAGTCAGTTGAGGAATTATGTTCTGCTTCCAATAAGCCATCTGAATGGAGTTCCAAAAGCGGGGAAATGTTTGGCTTCCAGTGTACGACCGGCTGTGCTGATGTATGGATGGTTGGGTGGTATGGTATGGTATCGTGTCGTATTTTTCGTAGTACATTGCCGCCAGTGTGGCTGATTAGAAAGCATGACTGATTAGGCGAGACAACTGAGTGGCTGACGGTAAACTAGAATTTTGGTAAGTACTTATGATGAAACAACTGTTGTTTTGGGTATGAATCTAGTATAGATTTTGGAGGAGAAACGTAAATGCATTGCTTAGTGGTAATGCGTGCTTCAGAACCAATGATATAGTATGAAATTTTTTGGACTTTTGTTTTTGTTAGTTTATAAATTACTTTTATACGAAATTTTTTTTTTCCGTTATTTAATTTACAATCTATCTGGGGTTAATAAGTAAATTTTATAAGTGATGATAATTACAGAGGATTTTTACATGTTATGATTATTTAGAAAAGAGAGTGGCATATGAACTAGCACTCTTTAGGTGGCCTAAAGGGAAGGTCGAGTGGATGTTGTCTTTTCAGACGACGACGGTGCTGGCTATTGTCGAGTATTTTTACGGCCAATTGGTTGCGGTGTCGAGCAAGTCTGTCTTGGTGCTTCTGGCCAAATCGTTTCACTTCCAATGCCAAGGTCCTTATGTATCACCTGATTCTTAACGTAATATGGTGCTTTGACCAATCGTCGCAAAGTAATGTTTTGAAATTGTTGTAGTATTTCAATGTTGGATGTTGAGGCTGTGCCCCACAGCTGAATTCCATAAGTCCATATGGGTTTGAGTAAGGCCATATAGAGCAGGACTTTAATTCTCAGATGCAGTTGAGATCTGTAGCCGAGCAACCAGTTCATCTGCCGGAGTTTCTTTATACGAAATTTGTTTGTTATACTTATAATAAAATTTAAAGAAAAGATTACTTATATATCAAGACATTTGAATAATAAATGAAATTTAGTATAAAAAATTTAGCTTAGAATTTAATTGTTATTTAAAAAATAATTATTTTAAGGTAGTTGATGAACCGCTTATTTGATGAGAAAATATTTAGTCTCTAGAAGAAACTATGCAAACTAATCGAGCTCTATTCTTGTTTACAAATTTTCTCTGAGAAAATTTATTTGAAGTAGTTTGAAAAACTTAAAATTTGAACTAATATGACAATCAGGTTGCTATTTATTAGTGCGGAACAATGTCACACGTTCGAAATTTATTAATTTTACATTTGAAACTCATCTCAATACTAAACAAATTGCTTCTGAATGAGACAGTATCCCAATAAGAAAATGTTTTTTTAAGTAAAACTTAGATCTTTTAATAACGGAAGTAACTTTTTCACGCGGAAATGTTCAGTAAGAGCAAAGTGGTCATGCGTCATGAGTTATTGGTCATCAGACTTGGTCATCAGCTGTGTAGATAATACATGTCACGGTAAATAGTGAAGAGGGTAGAACAAAATTTGTGTTTAACTATTACGAGGGCTTCTACAAGCAATCGTGGTCGTAGTTCGGTCGCCGACGAATTCCGTGAAGGTCGTCCAAAATCGGTTGTTGTGCCCAAAAACATCGATGCAGTGCCTGAACTTATAATGCAAGATCGTCATGTGACATATCGTGAGATAAAGGCATCCTTGCACATTAGTTCCACTGCAATACATTCGATTTTGCATGAACACTTAGCTGTAAAAAAAAGTTGTTCTCGTTGGATACTCCATAATTTGACAATCGCTCAAAAAAAGGCTCGCGTCGATTGGATTGTGAGGAAATGATTAAAAAGTTCGACCGTGGTGCTTCAAAAGACGTGTATAAAATCGTGGCAGGTGACGAATCATGGATATATGCGTATGAGCCGGAAACAAAACAGCAATCGACCGTGTGGGTACTCCAAGACGAGCCAAATCCAACAAAAGTTGTTCGTAGAAGAAGCACAGCGAAGCAAATGATCGCCTGTTTCTTCGGCCGAATGGGTCATGTGGCCACTATTCCGATTGAGCAACGTAGGACGGTCAATTCTGAGTGGTACACGACCATTTGTTTGCCGGAAGTCTTTGGAGAAATTCGTAAAACCAACCGCCAAAGTCGAATCATTCTCTATCATGACAATGCGAGCTCTCACACAACTCGTCAAACAAGTGCATTTTTGAGCAGTCAAAACATCGAATTTATGACTCATCCTCCGTACAGTCCTGATTTGGCACCCAATGACTTCTTCTTCTTCCCGAGTATCAAAGGCAAACTGCGTGGTCACAGATTTACGAGCGCCGAAGGAGCAGTTGAAGCGTTCAAAAACCATGTTTTGGAGGTGTCTCAAGAGGAATGGAGAAACTGCTATGACAAAGGGGAATATTTTGAAAAACAATAAAGCCATTTTCATTTAAAAATGTTTGTTATTAGCTATTCCTGAAATATAAATAGTACCCCTCGTGACATATTAGTATGAATAGTGAAAAATTCGCTTGAAAACAGAACCAATGCCTTTTAAGCAGATCAAAAACTTATCAAAAACTTGCCAGCACTCATAGAAAAAATAATATATTCCATTCACATATTACAAAATACGTAATTGGGAAGAGGAGTGATGTAGAGTTCCATTTCATCAAATACATAAAATTTATTTAATAACGAAACACAGGGCATTCAACACTTGCTCGAGATGTAAGCGTTGAGGACGCCATGTAGAAAGCCATTTAAATGATTTTCAGATACATTTTAATAGCGTCAAAAACATCGTGATTTCAAGGATATACATAGCCTTATTTTGTGATAGTAACATCCAAAATTTTAATTATACTTGGTCTGTGTGCCACACGAATCTAAAAATCCAAATTTGAAGCTTTTATCTTTTATAGTTTCCGAGATCACAGTGTTGAAACATACGAAAGACGGACGGATGGACCCACGGACATGGCTAGATCTACTCAGCTTTCGATTATGATCAAGAAATATATACTTGATACACGTTATGCCACGCGTGTTTCTGCCTGTTACATACATTTCTACAAACTTAGTATGCCCTTGGCCTCAAGGGCAGGGTATAAAAATGATATTTCCAGGCCGCGCAATTCTAACACATAAAAAAATTATAAAATACCGAACTTTTATTTACTAAAACATTGATTTTTTTTTTTTTTTTTTTGGTGCAGAAGCAGTTAAAAATTTGGAAGCGCTCCGTGCTCTAGAAAAATTGTATTGCTCAAGTGCTCCGCTATGGTCCAAAGCCCTGGTTAAATAGAAGCCAAAAACAAAAAATATCACTTCTATAAAATGGTTTTCTATTTTTCGAAAAGGTCCGTTCGGCGGTTTTCATGAACATTTTAATATGACATTGTCGCCTCCTCCCCCGCAGATTGCCAGCGTTGTAAATTTTTACTAAAGCTTACCTTTCTAAATTGGCAGACCAAAATATAACAGAAATAGTATAGGAACGCATGCTACGGAAGTATTAAGAATTTGCGTAAAGGTCCCTTCCAAAAACGTAAAGTGTACCGTACATTAGCCTCCAAACATATACTTTCGTGAAATAGTTTTAAGTTAACATTGGATTTATGATGCTTAGCAGTACATAAATCGATTTTATGTGCTATTCAAGAGAAAAAAAACTTAAAAAGTTTGTATGGAGCCTACCTCTTATAATGGCCCGATCTGTATCTATGCAGAATATTTTGTTTTGCTTTACGCAAAATATACAACATTTGGCATTTCTAGCGTAATTAACAACAAAACAACAAAACCAAAAATTTAAAAAGAGGGGTTCGATTTTTAATGGGGCTACTCCATATCCTAAAGTGGGATTGGCTTTTAAATTTTATACTAGTTGTCTGAAGAGGGAAAAAAGAATATTCAAACATTAAGTCACTATCTTTCTCCGATTCACGGGTATAGACTCTCTAGGTACAGCAATGAAGTTTTAAATAATGGGAATGATCAAATGTGAAGAGTATTTAAACTTCGTTTTGACCGAAATGAACGTTTATCTTGTATTAGTTTTTACACTCCAGTATCTTTTGACGTTGGCAATACTTTTTATATTTCTCTGACACAGTAAAAATTGCTCCTTGGAGGATATAGAGCTGCTGTTTAATTTCGTGTTAAGAAGCAATACAAGATATACTTGTTTTATTGCGTCTGATGCCATCACAAATACAATTGGTAACACGATCAATAGAAATTCTTAATGCCGGCGAACTGAAAGCATCATGCAAATAATCTTCATGAGTCATCTGGTAACAGTATATTCAGTTTATAATACCCCATAAGGTGACTTTAAAGACTCAATAAAGTATATACGTGTGTATAAGCATTCTTAATAAGCTGATTGTTAAAATTTTTCTTAAACTCAATAGCGTAAAGATCGTTGAAGACATGGTAGAACGAGTCAATTCCGACTCCACATTCATAAAACACATTGTAACTGATGTGATAAGATATGGATTTTACGAGTTTGACTTGCAAACCAGTCAACAAGCAAATATTATCTGAGAGTTGTTTAGCGTTTGAGAGACCAAATTCGTCGAAAGAAGACAGATTTGTGAAAGGAAAACTCTTGGATTTTATGCATCGCAACGTCGCACCATGTTACAAGGCTATCATTGTGAACGAATTTCTGAACAAAAACTCCATCGAACAACCACCGAATTCACCTGAAATGGCTCCGGCCGAGTTTTTGCTCTTTCTTGAAGTTACAACGTCGAGCCACACGTTTTTAGTCGATAGAAGATAAATATATTATTTCGAAGAGGGCCTACTTTTTGAAGACTCTACAATAAATTTGGATAAATAATAATCATTTTATGTTTTATTGAATAATTCTCGGTGCTTTTTTGACAGAATGTAAAGATATCTTTCTGCAAATCGAAATGCAGATGCTGTATGATTTTTATATGCAAAACTTGTTATACTTTGGCATTGCCTTAAAAGAAATATCGAAGACTCCATAAAGTATATATTCCAATCAGCTCGACCAGTCGAAACATTCCGTTTATCTATCTTTGCGTCCGTTTACTATCTCAAAATAATCCCTCAATTTCTTAGTTTTCGGCATAAGACTTGCCAGAAATAGCGACTTTTTTTAACCAGATCAATATAATTGAAGAGAATGATTACTAGAAGATATTGTTCATACACAAAAACCGCTTTCAATTTATTTTATTCTATTTAATCTAAGCATAGAAATATTTCAAATGGCTAGCTACATTTTCTATTTCAATTTCTACTACCTTTTCTATTCAAATTTCTACTACTTTTTGTGCTACTAAATACTTTTTCAAACAATTGTATACATTTCCACAGCGCCTGCGTCGTAAATTTCTCCTGCCACGCACACAACGACATATAAAGTATCTTGGAAATGCGAACTTTCCACAACGAACTGTTGCGTCTGTGAAGTTGCCCGCAGATAAATGTATCAACAGAACTAAAGTAGAACGCTTGAGTCGGCTACCAAGTTTGTTGCTCATTTTACATGCAAAAGCCGCACCGGAGATGCACTGTCTAAATGTCGGCTAATGGGAAGAAGGCGTGCAGGGCATTCGGTAAGGATATGCTATGCTATGATATGCCTGCAAATATGAGCAAACAGAGCATTGTAAGCATTTTGTGCGACATATAAAAACACTTTAGGCTATGCAAAAGCATTTGTTGTAGTACGTAGTACTAAAAACGGCAACTGAATCGGTTGATCCTTTGGCATGCAGTAAGGCAGGCAGGCAGGCAAGCCAGAACGATACCGTATGCATTGGCTTGTTTAGCCTGATACATAGTAAGGTAAGCATAGCAAAAAGCATATGCTTAGATGTGCAAAATAAAATGACATACTTGTACAGGGTGTTTTTTTAGTGGTTCCTATTTATATTTGTGCACAGTTTGGTTTCGAATATAGAGGTTCAGTTCGGAAATGTTACAAACGCATTAAATTAGTTTTTCCGCTGTTCATTTTAAGATCGATTGCACGAGAATTAACTTCAAGTATCTGCAGTTTTAGTGCTACACCACTCCACGTGTGCGACATAAAACAGCGTCATCAGTCCGAGTCGATTAGCTTCCGGTTTATTATGCACAGTAGACATTCTGATGCCTCTGCATTTTAGGACCACTATAAAAATATGTGGCGACAGTATACAGTCTTGTCGGACACCTCTGCAAAAATCAGATGCAACGAAAACTTCCACTGCATGGCTGACAGTTCCACCATAATGAGTAAGGTGTTGATGTGTACTACGCAAGACCGATTAGTTCTAAATTCATTCTGCTCTCTCCGTAAGTGGGTGTTTAATGTCATCGTGATTCTGGCGAAGATGATGAAATATAGGAATGGAGTTTTAAGAAGCGTTGTAACTCGCCAACTAAAGTTGCTCTTTTTGGCGATAGTGACGATCACTCCCTACATGGAAGTAGGGGCTGATCTTCTGGGATGGTCGTGTATATTCTGTCCTCGCGAACAATGTGCTGTAGGGCGCGTGAGATTGTGTTTGCTCTCTATTTAAATTTGGATAATTTTGTTATGAGAAATCGGGCCATCTACGTTGCGAAAGTCATAGTCTTGTTTATACGCGTAGCTCTAGAGAAATCGACAGTATACTTTTTTCATTCTTATTATTAAAAACAAGAATATTTGGTACGCTAGCTGAATTTTTTTATAGCCATTTTTGAGCGCCCCTTTCCTCATATAACACTTTCAGTATTTTAATTCAATTCATTCTCCACCTATAATTCTGACGCTTACAGAGCAGTTACTCGAGTTTTTGATCATTCCTACCAGTTAAAGAAGGAGCCAGCATACCGCGTACCGGCACTACTAAACTGACTGACATCAAGGCGTAGTTTTTGGGTTATCGACACATTGTGCGTAATGTGCATAATCCGAAGAGTCGTTTTGATGGTTTGGCACTTAATATCTTCTTCGTGGAGCTTGAGCCAGCAAACAACAATAAGGAGCTCTAAGATATTAAAACCATCACTCACCAGATGTAGAAACTCCTCGCTGAAATAATGATGTTCTGCAATGCCATCACTGCCAAGACTATGGACACACAATGCAGTTTTGCAAGAAGGGCTGCTAAATATGTCCTATGCCAGGAAGCAATTTATAAGTTATAAGTTTGAAACTATGTATGTAATCTCAGTAGTTGAATTCAATTCAAAGCACTACTACTCAAAAAAAAATACCCTTAAATTCACTTTCTCTCTCTCTCTTTCTCTCTCTCTCTCTCTCTTTCTCTCTCTCTCTCTGATTGTCTTATGCATGAGCTACATACTTCCGTTTGCGCTTTGCGCCTGTGTGCATGCTATGCAGAGTAAACTATTTTGAAAATAGTCTCAAAGTGTGTCCTTATGAATTTCTAAGTGTTTTTCCATATAAATTGAATTTGTTATTTGGCATTTTAGTTATTTAGCTTTTCTATGCGTATAGTTTTCTATGCAACATGTTTATTAAATTTTTTTTTTTACATAAAGGGGCGTTTTTAATACTTATTTCTAGCTTATTGACATGTTTTGCGTTTTAACTAAAACTATTAAATATTTTTATACCATTCACACATAGTGTGAAATGGTATTATCAGTTTGTCTGAAAGTTTGTAACGCATTAAAAAAGCCATCGTAGACCCCATAAGGTATATATATTCTTGATCAGCTCCATGTCATCTAGCCATGTCCGTCTGTCTGTTCGTCTGTCTGTTCGTCTGTCCGTCTGTATGTTGTTGCGCATTTTTGGGGACCAATTTTTATGCTATCCAGTTAAAATTTTGCACATATACTTCTTTTTAGAGTATCATGATTGACCTGCTACGCCCACTATTTTGGGTAGCTCCCATACAAACCTACTGCCCACTTTTGACTTTTTGTAAGAAAACTTCTTTATTAAAATCTATATTAGGTAGAAATGCAATGTGGTGCCTTTTTATGGTCAGCCGCTTAACATACATAGACTAACGGGCGTGGCCCGCCCACTATTTGGGGTAGCTCCCATACAAACCTAGAGTCCACTTTCGACTTTTTGTAAGAAAAACTTTTTTATTAAAGTCAATATTAGGTTGAAATGCTATATGGTGCCTTTTAAGAGACAGCCGCTAAACATACATAGACAATTGGGCGTGGCCCGCCCACTTTTTGAGGTAGCCCCCATACAAATCCAACGTGCAATTTTGTGTTTTTTATGAAAAAATCCTTCATTCAGATCAATATTAGCTTGCAATTTGATTTTGTGGATTTTAATGGACAACCGCTTCATATACATATACAAATGGGCGTGACCCGCCCACTATTTGAGGTAAATCCACAGTTCACTTTTATGCATTTGTATGGAAAAAGTCAATATCAACTTGAAATTCGATATGGCGGCATCTTACACATCTACTACATCGCTTCATACACATCTACTAGTGAGCGTGTACCACTCCCTATTTAAACCCCAAATTTTATGTATTACAATACTATTTAAAGTTTCGTGTGAATGGTATTAGAGCTTCGGTTCAACCGAAGTTAACGTTTTTTTCTTGTTAAAGATTTATTTGTACATTTTTCTAAAATAATTAAAATATTTTTGTTTTATTATTATCAAAAATATTTATCAAAACGCATAACGCATGTTACGGCTTAGAGAAACGGAAATGTAGCCATGTCAATACGTGCACACATACACATGCACTTAGGCAGCAATTCCGCTTTGAAATGTGCAAGGCATGCAAATTCCAAATTGAATTGCATAGTTTCGATACAAAAAAAAAGGATTCGTAGAAAAAAAAAACAAGAGAATTTAAAACACAAGCAAAACTTTAATTTCAATAGAATCGAATTTGTTATGCGCTTCACTTATGCTATAGGGATCTGATCAATTTCCTTTTATACGCTGCACAAAGAATATTTGTAACAGGCTACATATATATTGTTTGTTGAACTGTCAAATTGTATGTAACATAGCGAAAGAAGTATCGGAGACACTATAAAGTATACATATACATTATGTCCAAAAAGTATCGGGCATTGACCAATAAAGTACAGTCATTTGATAGTTTTACCTGGAAAGTTTTCCGCGAGTTTTGAAAATTGGTAATTTTATATTTTTCGATGTGCTCTTACCGAATTTCAACTTCGTCAACTCGTATCTTTGCCGCTCGTTCCGCCATATTGAAAAATGGCGCCTAAAAACAGTTTTTTGATAATATCTCCTTTCCGACTCATTCCACAATTAAAACATTTCTGTACAAAATAAAACGAGAGAAAATTTTCTACAATTTATGTTATAACCATTTTTTTTTTTTTTTTTTTTTGTTAAATTAATAGTTTTGGCATACGAAAGCCGTAAAGTGTAGTTCAACACGCGTTTTGGCCTAAATACTCATATCACCTTGAGCGGCGCGTTTTTTCTTTAAACGTGTTATGCACAGTAGCCCTAATCCACATACAATTTACTATTCTAAAATTTGGCGCATTTTTATTTTCCTCGCTGGTGTTGCAAGTTCATCGTCTTTAGTACTGATCGAAACGTCTCAGACCGAAATTTCTTCTACATTATCCGCGATCGCATTATCAGTTTCATCGCAATCTTCTTCGTTCTCGATTTCATCATACGTTGGCTCAAAAATAGTCTCAATTTCTTCCTCCTTCTTGTCATGGAACTTGCAGGTCAACACAAGTACCACTACAATTTGTGCATAGAATGGAGCACTTTAACTCTGTCTTTCTGCATGCACAGACTTTCTGACATCTCTTTTTGCATTTGCAAGAAATAAGCTTTAACAAGCTTTCCAGAGCTGTGGGCTCCAGTGTGGTGACAGGAATTAGCCCGTTCTTGTTTTTTTTTTGTTTTCAATCCCCATCGCTCTGCATTTTGTTCATTCCCATACCACTGCTGAACCTGGTGATACGTTCGGAACGAATGTTGTCGGCTGCTGCTTCTGTTAATGGTAGCAACGCAATATTAAATTTACTTTTATATGCTGATGGTTTGAAGAATTTTCTACATGCACATCTACAGTTGTTCAAAGACATATTTTTCTTATGCTACAAATTACTGTAACTGTTTAATACAGGAAGGAAACGTTCTCCAGCTCGTTTAAATCTGGATTTTTTTTCGAAGTACCTTAAAAAATTCTATTTTTCCTTGATTAAATAATGCCACTGAAGGCCTGCAAGAATAAAATATGCTCTGCTGCATTTTTATCTATAATACTTTTTATTGAGTATATTTGTTGCAAAATTTTTCTGTTTTCCTGGTTTAAGAATATATATGTTTGAACGCGTTGATAAAGCCGTCAAGAGAATAAGAAGATCTACATCTTCACCGACAACTATTACGAAATCAAATGCCGATGAAACGCTTTTAGCGGCTTTGACCATGAATTTCTCAGCTTCAAATTTGGTTTTCAACATGCCAATGAGACGGTTCTTGTTTGCATCATTGCCCAGGAATTTACTTTGTAACACAGTTGGTATCATTGTCTCGTCAAAAAGTATGTTTACTGAAGCAGTTTTTCGTGATCGTCGGAATCGCTTTGCATATTTGGTACTACGGTTTGCTACATCTTCCGGATATCCGTCAAATACTATAATAGCATTGGATGTACTATAGTTCGATCGAACGTAGATAACATATTTATTGCAAATGGATGAAAACGATTCACCGCGATTCCAAATGACTCGGTTACTTATTACACCGATATCCGTCGATGTTATACATCGTATTTTTAAAATTTGTATTTCCAGAATGTTGCTTAAATGCCTTGTACATAGAAGATTTAGTACATTTACGGTGGACAGGCCACAGTAAGCCGGTTTTTCAACGCACAGTAAAATATTTACCTTTAGTAGAGTATTTAGATTTAAGTTAATTTTATAATTCACAAATGAAATCAATTTCAATTAAATGTCACGGGTTGGCGTAGATATATAATGGTTTGTAACCGGATTCTTTTTATATAAGACCAGAGATTCTCTATAATGTTTAAGTTTGGGCTTTGTGTCAACCCCAAAATGCTTCAAGAATTGACTTTATAACACGGGACGATGTCCTGCTGGAATATAAAGGACTTCCCGATCAATTTATCCGCAGAGGGAAAAGCTTATTCATTTAACACATTCAAATATTTCCCTTCTTCCATGGTTCCATCCAAAGGAATTTAATCTTCCAAGCCATTGTATGAGTAACATATGCTACATTATAAATTCTTTTATATAGAATTTTCTTATATTAGAATACATAAAGTTTCAAAAAACGAACTTTTTCCAGCTAAATCAATCAAATGCACCCACAGTGCCCCGACGTCAACATTCTCATTGATGGCATTGGCCTTCTACACTCTCTTCGGCATACCCTCTGATCACTGCCTGTATATAAAACATCATCAGCGCAGTCATCGCCATCATTGTTGGCAGTCATTGTCAAAGTTGCCAAGTCCCCAAAACATTACGGAGCCACCACCATGATGAAAAAAAGCTTATCAGCAACAAAAATCTATCAGCCAAACTATGCCGCAGAGAAGGTTTGCTTTTCTATTAACAGCCGATCAATGCGAACTACATAAATAGAAGTAATGCCAAAATACTTTTGTCCAGTCAAACTCAGCTCTCTTACGAATGGGAGTAAAGCTCATATTATGAAAACGCAAAATGCAGCTAAAAAAATATTTTACAATATACTTTATGCATTCATATACTTAAGGGTAAGCCAGATAAGAGAACATTTACATGTGTTACAGTTCTTCAAAATACAACGCAAAACGTTGCGCAGAGTTTTGTCAAAATACTTTTGCCTAGGTGTGTACATTATATTGCAGCATGAACCATTTATGTATTATATTGTCTCATAATGTTTCAGCAATGATAATTACAGCTGCGAATACAAAATCTTAACTCTACAAAAGCAATTTCATCTTTGAATTTCATTACGTTAGCTCTAACTGTTCGTTTATAAAAAAAATAGCTCGTTTTAATGCGTTACAAGCATTCAGACAAACTGATACCATTTCATACTAGACATGTGTGAATAGTATAAAAAAAAAAACAAGAAAAATAAAGTTTACATCAGTGGAACCGAAGTTATAATATTATTCACAAGAAATTTAAACCTGCGAACCTAGCATTCAAAATGTGAAATGTAAGTTTCACATTATGCTCTAAAAGTGAACGTAATACGCTTCGTCATAATTATGCGAATCGTCCGTCCATAAAAAGTCAACATGTCAAATATTAAGTATATTTTGGCTGAAATGAAAAAGTGTTTCTTAAAAATTCCCAAAAGTGAGTGTTGGGTTGGTATGCGGCTACCCCTAAGAACGGGGAATCACAATTATTTCTCTATATGTGAAGCGTTCGTCCATAAAAAAACACAATATTTAATTTTAAGTTGATATTGATTGCAATAAGAACGTTTTTTTATACAAAGTTCCAAAAGTGAGTGGTACTAAGTTTGTATGACGGCTATTCCCTAAAGTGAGTGGGTCACGTCCCTTGATGTTTATGTGAAGCGTCCGTTGTGTTATGTCGAATTTCAAGTCAATTTTGTATGCAATAAAAACGTTTTCCACTTTCTCCAAAAATACAAAGGTTGGCGGTTGGTTCGTATGGGAAGCTACTCCAAAAAGTGGGGGATCACACCCTTTGATATATATGTGAACATTTCTTTGATAAGAAGTCATCATGTCTATTCTTAAGGTGTAATAGATGCAATAAAAAATATTTTCATACAAAAAATCAAAACAGGGTGTGGCATGTAAGTAGGAAATCTCTATTTAACTGCAATTAAAAGAAGTCTATGTGCTGACTTACAACTGTGTATCTTAAAAATTGGTCCTCAAAAAATGCGCAACCACATTCAGACAGTCAGGCTAGATACACAGACGGACATAGCTAAATAGATGCGTCACATCGAGCTGATCAAGAATATATATAATATATACTTTCTACGACATCTCCTTTAATGCGTTAAAAAACTTTCAGACAAACTGATGAAACCATATCACACTATGTGTGAAGGGTATAGTAATTAGAGCCCAATATGATGTCAGTGATTTTTTGATTTCCTGCGTTGTAACTTTAAATAAAACTATTAAATAACACTGTTCCTGTCAACTATCATCTGTTAATAAACCACGATTCAAAATTTTAAGCAATTTGCATCATTAAGTATGTGTCTAACAGTCATTCAAAGCAGTTATGAAAGGCAGACATACGGACAGAAATCAGAAATTAATCGTGCCGATTCGAAGAAAGGTAATCACTGTTTCATTTACTGCTTCCTCGTTGATGTGTGGCTGCATATTTTATATACGTTCGTGAAACGAAGCTAAATCTTGACAATATTGCGGTTAACCAATGTCAAATAATACTTACAAGATGTCACACGATTCCGTTTGAGCAAAATTTCGGCACCTACTTGGTTTCTGTTCGTCTGTCTGCCTTTCCTGTCTGCTTTCAAATGGCTGTCAAACACAAACCTATTGATGCAGATTGGGCACTTCTGGGACTACCATCAAACCAATAAAGTTCCAAATATAAAAAGTCACTGACTTTTCAAATTGCTCTCGTCTAGAACAAAATTTGTGTTGCCTAATGTTATGGATTATAGTTTTAAAATTATTGCCTCATTTTGCAAGAATTTCAATGATATGACAAAATCTGACAACAACAATAAATTAAACTAACAAATTACGATTTAGTATATACATAGGTATGCACAGCAATATATCAGCATAAATTTTATAGCCCTTCGAATGCGTCATCAAATGTTGTCACACGGCTAACAAAATTCCAGCTGCTCTTTTCCCAATTGGAATTCGTTGAAAGCCCAAAAGCACGTAAAGCGCAAAGTGATATACAAACAGCTGTAAGCGTGTATTTTTATAAATGATAATAACAGCAAACAAAACATCGGCAACAACACTTAAACAGCATTTATCTATAGATAAATGGTAGTTACGAGTACCGGCCACCCAACGATACATTCAGTACAAGTGTTTGCCAAATTAAAATTCTGAACACTTTTCAATATTTGCATTTCGTTTAGTCTGCACAAATATTTTTTATACGAGCATGCACCACAATGGCCAACCAAAAGCCAACTAATAGCAATTAATTTAATGAATTTAAATACAGCTTTTTGTAATAAACCTTTAAATGGGCTCATAAATCAAACTGTGTGACAACAATATGAGTTTATGAACTTTTTTCGCACTTTGTCCGATTACTCATGAGTTTTTGTTATCCTTTAGATTTTTTTTTTTTTCGTATTATGTCGCTTATGACTAACCTTGACAAACGAGTCTCGTTGATGAAGTTTGCCTATCAGAAATTGTCTACTAAACGTCATTAAATCCCATCAATTTTTTCGGCTAAACAACAAATTTAAATATTTATTGAATAGCTTTTCGTAGCCAAAGCAAACATTGAACAGAAAAAAGAAAAAAAGAAGAAAAGAAGAAAAAACGGATCAATGGTCAATAAAAATAAGCAGGATAAAAAAGGACAATGAATTGGATTTGGGCAGGGAAGATTAGATGAACATCCAAAGTGTACGCTTTAACAAATGCTTTATTTTATTTATACGCTTTACATACAAAAACACGGGTCATGCGAAAGGATATTAACAGTTTTTTCCGGCATAGATATTAGAGCCACTATTGATTAACTCAAGTAGACCAGTCAAGCTAGCTAAGTAATTACATTTTGTTTATATAACTATCGGATTTTCTGGAATTTAATAGCTTCAGAATCTGGTTATGAATCTTATCTTCTCATACCTCTTATAAGATTCATCTTCATTTTTAAATTGTTGTAGCATCAGATACTGTCTGATCAATATTTTTTACAGGTGTATTTCGTATTTGAAGAAACTACCATATTGTTGAAAATGTATGTCTACAGTCAGAGACAGATCCATAAGCCTCTCTTGAGGAGGTTGTGGTTAAACTTCGCCTCCTGTATCCTTATCACCCTGTGCCCTTCTACCCCTTCGTCCCACATTTGCATTCCAAATGTCCAACCAAATTTCGCCCCAAATGATCCCCAAAACCCAACCTCCCACCAAAATGCTCTTCCCAATTATCCCTTAAATGTCCCACCAAATAATCCTCAAACGACCCGCCAAATGTCCCATCCAGCGTTCCCCAAACGACCCCTAAATGGCCCTCCAAACAACCCCCTAAATGTCCCTTTAAATGCCACCCTAAATGACCCACCAAACGTCAACCAAAATGTTCTCCAAACGTCACCCCAAATGTACCCCAAATGTACCCCAAATATCCCCCAAAATGACTCCTAAATGTTACACTAAACGTCCTCTAAATGCAACTCCAAATGTCCCTCCAAATGACCCCTAAATGACCCACCAAATATCGCCCCAAACGTCCCAACAAATGAATATTTCTTCGAGCCTATTGTCCCAACATGTTGAGCGTAACATGTTGATCATACTTAACGCTCTCAGCATTATCAAATGGCATTGAACTGTTTTATATTGTCGCTATAATGGTTGAATTTCAATTACAGGGCAAGCACAAGTATATTATAACAGCAGTAAGTAGACAAAAGTGACTTCAGAGCGCAGTCTTGGGAGCATCACTATAGAAAAAATGAAACATCTTTATTTAAATGTTAAATTAATTTAAATTTTGGAGGCACATATATTTATTTATATTGCTATACGATTGTATAACTACCCTATAGTACAAAGTACCAATTCAGAATTGGTGAAACACTAGTCTCTTGGTAACCAATACCAGTTCCACTTGTATCTCTTTTACATGTTCTCGACTGGCGAATTCAACACTATCTATATTCAATTGCCACCCGCTACTTCCTCACTCACTAGTGTTTTCACTAGTTCTGACTGACTATAGTTACTTCACTAAAGGAAAAGAGCTAATGATTTTGCTAACGCTAACTGAGCAGCATAAAAAATCTAAAAAACATTTTTATTTTTTCTGTTTTTTAAATGTGTTGTTTTTTGTTTTGTTGATTTTTTTTTTTGATTTTGTAGTTCTGTTTTTATACAATTTTTTATTGCAATTAAAATTTGTTGAATTTTTGCTGATTTAGAAAAAAACTTCTCTTGTTGAGTAAACTTATTTTCGAGCCAATGCCGCTGAGTGCAAAGTCTCATCATCTTAGCTGCTTGAGCTAACATGCATACAGCTCTTCGATTTGCTGAATCACAGGCATTTGGCGTTTCTTCTTGACTGAACGCTGGGTGAAACTGGTGAATTTACCAGCGAATTAGTTGATTCACCGCTTAAATTTCAATTAAAACTAGTGGAAATACGCATTGTTTCACGAGAATTTCGCTGCAATATACGATTATACTCAAACAATACAAATATACAACGTTTCGTACTATCCATAGAATTTTGTAAATAACTGAGCAACCGGCATCGGCTGCCATCTTTGTATACATACTCTGTAATGTGACGTGTAATAAAATCGAAGTTTCATAGACCTTTGCTATTGCTATTAATTTGTTGTGTATTGCTTTGAATGTGCAAGTCATGTCAACACAAATTTACGATTCCAACTCCCTATGTAGCAGTTTGTAGCTTATGTATATGTGCTTTTGCATATTTGCTACGACATTTCTACACACTACACTCATGCATTTAAGTACTAGCAAAATGTGAATAGCTATTTTGCATTCATATCAACTATCAAACTAACTGAATGCTGAATTCTGAATCGAAACGAGAATGCATTGCTACAAAATGTTTAAAATTTGTGCTTGATACTTTCCAAAAAGGCTGCCGATGCACACATCCGTTTTCTTTTTTTTTTTTGTGTACACACACACACTCACACACTTCGTTAGAATGCATTCAAGTACGCATTTCATTTTACGTTTAACTGCTGCATGTGGCAACAGAATGTTAGGTGCTATAGATACACATGCTAAAGTGTTACTGCCAATGCGCTGTGGGCAAAACCTACCTTTCTAGGGGCATAAAGTCGATTTTTGTATGGCTGGAATGTCATCGTAAAAATCTCCTTTCATTGCAGTTTTCATTTTAGGGAAAATAAAATAATAGGGAAAATAAATAAAAATTTCATCAAAAATTCAGCGACTTTTTTGGTCCTGTGAGGTTGTGCATTATCATGATATAAAAACCGCTGCTTTCCTTTGGAATATTCGGGCCTAATACGTAGAACTCTCGACCACAAACGATGTAAAACTTGTAAATAATATTCTCCATTGACAGTTTGACCTTCTGGAACAAATTCCTTGTGAACAATACGCTTGGAATCATAGAAAGTTATCAACATTGTCTTGTTTCTTTTTGAGGTTTTGGCTCGTCTTTTGACTTCCATTGTGCACATTGTGCGCTTAATTTCAGGATCATATTTAAAACACCATGTTTCATCACCAGCTATGAACAATCAAGAAAATCTAGATCGTTTTCAGCTGTTAACATATTGTCTTTGTAATGCTCTGCACCATTTTTTGATCATCATTTAACTGATGTGGAACAAAACGTGCGCACACCTTTCGTTTACCCAAATCTTCAGTTAATATTTTGTAGATTGTACAGTAAGATAAATCGAATTCCTCGGCCAGCATTCTCACAGTGAAATTTGCATCAATAGCGATTATTTCACTTACTTTTTTCAATAACTCAGCACGATTAGATGGTTCGGGTCACCCAGGTCTTGGATCATCATTTAAATCATCAAGACCGTTTTTAAAATAAAACTGAGGACGACTCATACAATCATCTTCATAAACTATTTTAACACTTCGTAAATCTCAGCAAATTTCTTACCGAGTTTTGAACAAAATTTAATATTTGTTCTTTGTTCCAGTATGTTTTTAAGACATAACTACAAAAACTGCTTATAAACTGTCGAACGATTAGCTTGAACTTAGCTGCTTTCGAAAGAAGAAAAATGTACCTTATTAACACTGCCAACATTTAATAGATGGCGCTACGTGTTCTATGATTTAAATTAAAAGTTCGGTTATTTTTAAATCATGCCTTGTATTTATGGCTAGCCCTATTTCCAAGTTTTCAATTTCACGACTGTTATTCAGCCTATGAAACGTGTTCTTCGTGTTCTTCTTCTGATTTATACTTTTTATGATTGCAAATACATGTACTGTCCACCTGTTTATACGATAAACAAGGCAATAGTCACCGATTTTTCAACGATAACAGGCCAATAAATCGATTTATACTGCAGGGCTATTCGAATTCGATTTACTACTATTGTGAAGTCGTGAAAATCATTACTAAATATATTTCCAGCATATCTGGGTAATACGTATTTTCTAGTATATTTCTAAGTCGTGAATATGGCCCTTAATGTATTAAAAGCTTTGAATTCTAAGCATCGCTTCAAATGTTTAAAACTGAAGTAAAACACCAGCTTTAACGAGCAAAATGAGCAAGTGTGAAGAGTATTAAAGTTGCGGTTCCACCGAAGTTAACGTTTCATCCTCTTTTTATTACAGGTGTTTAGTACACGACAACAAACTTCATTAAAAAAAGAAATTTAAAAATGGCGGTGCCACGCCCACTTTATCCAAAGTACTCCCTAACGACATTTATAATCTTAATCAAAATATTGGATTGAAAAACCACGCTTAATCTTAAAGTTCTTAATTTATGCCACAAAAAGTGGCAATTTTTCCCACAGTGCAATGTGTGCGTGTGTGTGCAATACAATTTTGACAGTTGCTGTGAAAAAATGATGCGTGTGGCAACATTTCTTCGTTTCGTTTCGTTTCGTTCCTGTCGCTCCTTCTAACATCCGGTTTTGGTTAGTGTTGCATACTTTCAGGCTGTTGCTGCCACTCAAATGTGTGCGCGTCGCACACACCGAATTCTAACAACTTTTGAATGCGGTTTTTACAATTTCCTGCTCGACTTCATTGCTGCCATAGCAGTAGCAGTAGCAACAGCTGCGGCAGCCATTACTGAATTGCAGTCCGAGCACGAACGTTTGAAATGGTGGCTCAATTGATTTCGTTGTGGTTGCCAAGTTTCATGCCAGGCTTTTATTGTTTCAACCATCTCTTTTTTTTTTGTTGTTGTTGTTGTTGTTAGTTTCATGCTTCAGGCTCTTCATGCCTTAAGTTGTGGCGCCATTTGGAACAATTTAGTTAATCAAATCAAATTGTTTTTTGCGTTATTTAATTTATTTATGCTTTACTTTTTTATGTGTATAACCTTTGGTGTCAGGACATAAAAATAAAAAAGTTATAGAATTATTTACAAATGAAAACTTGTGACTTGATAAGCTTGAAGGCAGTTTGACTGATTGCGATTAGGTAATAAAATATGCACGCAAAGTGTCATAAAAATTTGCGTTGACAATTTCGTGTTGTTGCAGAGAAAGAAGAAAGAAAAAAGAAATAAGATACAAATGAAATAAAATGAAGAAAATAAGGAATCCATAAGGGAAACGGAAGTGACGACAGCGAACAGCAGCAGCAGAAGGTGTTCGTGTGGAAATAGAATGCTGAAATTCAAGATAGAAACATTCGATTTCAATTCGAAAGCAATATAATAAATTATGTGCAATTTTATGCGATTTTCCTTTTTCGTTTCAATGACGTTGAGAACGACGATGAATTTCTTTTACACACTATATTTCACCTAATGTAAATAGTATATTTATTTTGGCGAAAAGTTTGTAACAAACAAAAGCAGACGTCAGAAAACTAATTACATATACATAGATATATTCTATTATTATTATTGTTATTCTATTATTATTCTATTATTATTAAGTTTATAAGTAGCGTATATTCATCATCAGCTAAATGAGACGAGTCAAGTCCGCCTGTTTGTCCGTCTGTCTGTGTGTTGCTAAACGTTTTATTCGCTCAGCTTCAAAAATGTTGAGCTATTACTAAGTTGTAGAAGATTTACCTAACGTGCCATACCTATTATAAACAATAGCTCTCAACAGAGCTGTCAATAGCCGCTGATTCACGTTGAAAAACATACTGAAAACTGCTGTAATATATATGTAGAATGCAGCGCTGGCTCCAATATATACGGTATATATACACACAGTACTTACATCTATAAAGTGGCGCCCGAGCAGGGACAGTACCTACTGAAAATCGCTGATATATTGAAAATAAATGAAAAAGTAAGCATGAGCAGTCGTGTATTTAAGACTATAAATACATTGCACCCCGTAGACCTACGGAGAACTTTATATTTTAAATTAAAAAAAAAAAAAAATAAAGAACTAAGAGTATTATGGGCATGGTGATTTAATCAAGTTTGAAGTCTCTAGCTCTTATGGTTTCTAAGATCTGTTAGACGAACATGGCCAATCGACTCCGATGCTGATGAAGAATATATATGTATACTTTATGGGGTCTACCATGTCTACTTCTGCTTGTAATATAAATTTTACAAACTTATTGTAGCCTTGTTTTTTGGGTATAGGTTATAAAAAATTAAGCTCAGAATCCCATATAAACCTGTTGTCCATTTTTGAGTTTTAGTTTAGTAAAATTTATGATGAAATTAGCTCGAAAATGTATTCAAATCGCTTATTATTCGTTTTTGGTGTTTGAAGTATTAACTTTAAGAGACGAAATAGGACTATTTATGAAAAATATTTACCAGATATGTTCACCGCTACTGTTCAATAGAAACTCAACTATTTTGGCCATATTTCGGATGACCTGTTTTAGAATTATATCCGAAATATCCTAAGTAATGTTCTGTCCCAAGTATGTTTCTGTATACTTCGCGTAGCCTCATAATTTTTAACAATACTCCGCATAATTGTTTCACTAATGTGGTAATTGCTACCAAATTTTTGTGCAAAATAAAATTTCATTGCGGCGCCCGAGGAGGGATTATTATTTATAAACCTTTATTAAACTTCTAGTATAGGACTTATTCAGAATAAATATATGCTAAATTCGAGAAAGGAGTAAGACTTCGAGAAATATAGAAGCGGACATGACAAAAAAAAAGAAGAATTCATTGTACAAAAATCAGAAAAACGCAACAACTTCAAAGTAACCGAAGTGCAATGGAACACAACGACATGTTGACGCTTATAGAACAACTGGTGGAATAATACAAAATATAATCGCAATAAGATCATCGCTTTCGCTCACGGTTATGTGCGCAGCGTATTATCTAGGGTAGCTCACGCTATAAAATCCGATACATGTGTACGGAAATGGGTTATACAATTCGACGGCAGAGGTGATCCTCTGCAAAAGGAAACTTTGTTAGATACACTTATGAACAATGTTAAAATAGTAAAAATATCCTATAGAAAATTAATCTACAAATAAAATGTGTTTGAAATAAATGAAATTTGAATAAATGACTTTCTACAAAGTTGAATTCAATGTTAGTATTGCTACTTAGAACTGTTAAGTTACATACTTAAGTATTGAACTTGTACATCCCAAGCCAAGTGCTTAAGTAGGACTCCAACGTTAACAATCATATATGGATTTTGGACTGTTAATTTTATATATTGTTAATTTTATATATTGTAGCTATATATTGTACCATATATCAGATCCCAATAGCATATAGTCCATACAAATCTATAGTCCAGATATAATTGTTTCTATTTATTAAATACATATACAAACATGTCCCTGCTCGGGCGCCACGGTAATGAAGTGTGCTATAGTTATAGGTTTTGTTTTAGAAATAAATATTTTAGACTTTGTTCAATTTCAACGTGTTGTTTTTCTAACAATTGTGTTAGGAATATATACAGTTTGACGACAGATCGTATAAAGTGTATTAAAGCTTCGGTTCTACTTAGTTCTTTTGCTGCCTTTTTTCCCCCGATTTTACGGAACGTTGCGTTGCAAATCGTAAGCAAAAGTCTTTGTCTCAATGCTGGACAATTTTTTCTTTTATATTTCTTTACCAACAAAAAACAAAAAAAAAAATATGGAAAATTGTTGATAAAATGCGTCAACGTGCGAGCGGAAGTTGGCAACAAATGAATATGGCGCCGGCGCCATTGCCAGCTGATGCTTTAACATGCGTACATGTTTCACTGTCTGTCTGTATGTCTGTCTGCCTGTCTACTGCATGCGTCGCACGGCTGATAATAACATGGCCGACCACAAATTACAAATCGCAGCACACACTGACCTAGCCCTACGTACATGCGTCTATCCTAGTTGTATTTGTACCATGTTTGTGGGTTTGTTGATTCGTTATTGTCGTACTCATAAATCTCAATTTGATTTGGGTTTCTGTTCGTTCATTCATTCGTATATATTTTGTGCTTCGCTGATAATACCAGATTGTCTATATATATAAAGACAAACATTTATTTTATTTTCTATAATATTTTTTTTATTGCTTTTGACTTTTCGCTTTTGTGCATGAAAAATCGAAGCCAAATCATTTGCGATTTGGTCAATAGTCGTCGTCCAGGCCTCCCTTCTATTTAATCCTTATCAAAACGCGCTCAATATAAATTATCTTCGAAATTGTCTTTAAAATGTTAATCGTGCGCGCATTTTAGTTAATGACTGTTCTAATTGTGCTGCTATTGTCAATTTATATGTATGGTTTATTTAAATGTCTACGTGTGTGTGTGTGTGCGTGTGCGGTAATTGTGCAACAATTACCTGACAGTTATTGGCACAGCTCAACACAACAAACACGCACACACACTCGTACTTATGGGACGTCAGGACGTCAGGACGTCAGGACTACTACAATCAACAACAAAACAAACGCAGGAAGCATTGTAAGCATGCACAAACATGTTTACAAGTGTTAGCAAACACAATAAAAATAATGTCGAAATGAGTGGAATCAAAAGTATCTGCCTGGGTGTGCCAGCAGCGTTGATGGCAAGACAGACACACTTACACGCCTATATACAGAGAAGCATTGAATATATTTGGTAAGGTTAGTAAGCGCCGTAAATGAGATGTACAGATGGAGAGATGGAAAGACAGACAGACAGACAGACAGACAGACAGACAGTCGGACTCACAGTCAAAATTAAATACAGACGGAAGCCATCAATTACTCCGTCGCTTTATATTGCTTGTGGAGATACAACAGGTCTTAACCAAGGGATGTAATGGAAAATCAAGTATAAACATGAAATCGTACTAAAAAAAACGAATATGTTCTACTATTCTGTAATTGGTTGGCACCATCGCCGTCACCTCATACAGAGCATCCTTGTAGTACTAGCCTACTACATATCAGTCTCATCATACCTATTATTCATATGATGTAAGAATTAGGCCAAATTATTGTAGTTGGTCAATTTCCAGGTATATCATCGACGATATAGACTGGTAGAATATAGGAAAAGTTTTTCAGATTTACGAAATTTTAATACATGGCAAATAATGTGCGATTCCTGAAGTCATCAACATATTTATAACTCTTGTGGCCGTTTTTGGTCGTTTCCAAAGTTAAGGCCAGTCAAAGACTACCCCACAAATGTGAACTTTCGGTTGCATAAATGATACTATATCACTCTTAAAATGCATGTAGAGCATGCGTCTAATTAGCTAAGCCTCTCATGAACCTATGTACTGGCCTATTGATTCTCAACGACTGTCTGACATAGTTAACATTGTTGTGTCCAAAGGCATTGAGTCGAACGAAGTCACGAATGAGATTGGCCTGGACATCTGCTCGGAGCACTGTGCAGGGTCTATACTGATCAACGTGTTAGTCGGTGTAATGAAAGAGCCTCAAAATAAATTTCGGAAACAACAACCTGTCGCTGTATAGCTTTTGGCTGTAGAGCGCTTTTGATTCAAACCCTAAATTTGAGTCGATTGAAGAAATTGACGTATCTTCGAGCAGCTATTGCAAAAAATTCATGAAGTTACAAATTTCGGCACTGCGGCCGCTTCTAGCTAATCATATAAACCGAAGCGCGACCTTAACTTTTGGTATCTGCAGATAACTGCCAAGTTGCGAGGGAAGAGAATGCTGGGCACATTATTAGAAATTCGCATGACAAGGCTGCGCTAAATCAAGCGACAAAGAAGTTGAAAATGCTACTTACTGAAGCCAAAAGCCAAGCAGTTGGTACCTTTCTGATTCAAGCTAGGCCTGTGACTGTGGATCATAAACTCTGGAGCGTTACGATATAGATCAGTAGGCCTATTGGACCTATATCGAATATTTTGTAAGAATTGACGTAAGATTAAGTAAGTAAGAACAAAAAAAAAAAAACCAAAATTCATACAAAAATATAAATATGGAGGTGAAGTTTGTATGGTGACTATTTTTAGAGTGATCCAAACTATAACTATAGTTATCTGCAGAGGGAGAAGGAGAGTCTAACTATCCTAACTATAGTCCTATAGTCTCCCAACTCTGTTCGTTGAAACAGACGGTCACCGGACAGACGGACTTCTCTTCCAAAGCTGATCAAGAATATACAGGAGTCGGCGCTTGAAGTGCTACCAACTTCTTGCTGCTGTAGAAAACTAACGGCTAATGACAACGCGCTACATAAGCATATCGAATTACTACGTATCAGTTAAAAACAGTTATCGAAAAAGAATGCAAACGCAACAGTGTTATTACTTTGAATTTGGGTGTAAAATCGCAACTAGTTATTGTTAATGAGCTACGTCAATTACGTGTGAACGAAATGTTTGTGTAGCTGACCATTACACGTTACAATGATACTGGCCGCATCTAAAAACGCCATGATGGACATCCAAAAACAGCCACATCCGCCGAAATGGTTAGAAAGGTGAAGGCCAGAATTTAACGTAATCCACGACAAAGCACAGTTCTATGTGTCTGCTCGTAGCATGGGGCACAAATTAAAAAAAAAAATACAAAAGCCTTACAAAATACAAAAAGTGCAAGTCTTAACACCTGCATAGAAGGCAATTCGCCTAGCAAGAGCAAAGATGTTAAAACACTTGCACGTTAGTGGCGAGCTTGAAAATGGGGTATTTTCTGATGAAAAATGTTTACGGTGCAGCAATATGTAAACAAACAAAACTATCCTGTATAGTTAAAGTGAAAATCAAAAGACAATTTAGATCAGCTAATTGCTCTGCGAAAGCAAGCGCTTGCATCAGTGATGGTTTGGAAAGCGGTAACTGCCACAGGACGCTCACCACTCGTTTCCATTGAACAGAGCGTAAAGGTAAATCATCAAATCTACCGTGAAAAGCTTTGTTACCTTGGGCACATAAAAAATTCGGTAGAAAGTATTGGATATTTCGGTGTTCCATAAATCCAGAATCCAGAGAAACCCAACGTTTTTTACATGATAACTTTCCCAGTTTCATTTCTTCACAACAATGGCCACCATATTGCCTAGACTAAAACCCAATGGATATTTCCGGATGGTCGATTCTGGAGGCCAAAGTATCCACTAAAAAATATGAGACGGTCAATGTCTTAAAGGTTGCTCTTTGCCGACGTATCACATTCGTGCAACTTGTGTAGCCCTCCCGGACAAACTCTATGTTATTATCAGCGCTAAGTGTGGTTACATCGAACAGTAACATCTTTTTATTAAATAATATAGGCTTTTAAGCGGAACTAGTGAAGTGTGACTTGTGAGTTTAGGCACATTTATAGCTGAGTCATGACACTCTAACTCAACAGCCAATTTCTATACATTGTAGCTATAATTCCATGGCCATTGAAAATACATCTAAAATATAGCATCACTGGAATAGCCATTTAAATGCACATATCTGCGTAATAATTGATTTGATGACAGCTACATGTTCGTATGTACATGAGATACATTGCGTATGTGTAATATCATTGTACACTGTATAACGTATACGCAATGTCATTGCTTGTGTGTAGTATATGCAAAAAAAAGAAAAACGTTTCCAGTAAAATAAACGTGAAGTACGCTAAAAATGTGCAAATTACAAACATTGCTTCCGCCTCGCATGCATTTCACAGCTGCAGACAGATACAAAACATACTTGCAGATACAAACAATTAATATGTGAAGCGCGCGTTCGTCTCTTTCGCGTGCTTTAATTCGTTGGCACACTTTTAGAGCAGTTTACTAGATAAAAAGCAAAACTGAAAATAAAAAAAATCAGGGGGGAAAAAAAAACTATAATGCAGCTTAGCGTTTTGCGCGCTTCTAATTACTTTGTTCGCTCAACTATGCATGAGCTTCAACCAGCTTCATCTTCAGCCTCAACCAACTTAAGCTGTTTCGTGTGTGTGTGTGGTTGCCACTTGAATGTTGAAATTGCTAATAAAACCCAAGTAGCGAGTAACAGCGCAACTACAAAAATAACAATAAAACCACAGCAGCAAACAACGCGTTTAGAGACGGGATTGTGCAACACAGACAGATAGATAGACAGACGGATAGACAGACAGACGGACAGACGGACAGACGGACGCAGAGCTATAGTCAACGTCATTGTCTTAATTGCCACACTGTGCTTTGCCACTGAGTGCTTACTTTTTCTTACTATGTACTTCCTGCTTCCTTGCTTGTACCCTACTTTTTCGCTTTTTGCACTTGGGAACTTGGTGGCCTTGAAGCATTAAGCCAGGTAGCAAAAAATAGAAATTAATTTATTGCACATGTAAGCAGCACGAATAGCTGAGATAATGCCAACGATTGCTGTTTAGCACGTACTCGTATACGAGTGTATATTTTTGCTAGCTTATTATTTTATTTATTTCTTTTTTTTTATGTATATGTAGGTACCCTTTACTTGTACAATGAAATGAATATTATCAATTTAACTGAACGTTTGTACTGCATTGAGATAGGCTTCGTAGGTTCTACGGTTCGCTGTCTTTCAGTTTGACCGTCTACATTTTGTTGTACGATTTATTCTCTTAGTTTTTAAATCCTGTAATTATATGTTCTGTAGAGTATAGAAACCACATAACTTATTTACCAAGAACACCGCTTTTGTGAGCACTCACACCATAAAGAAACTATAGTTCCGACATCAGCTCTCTAGCTTTAATGGTTTTCACTGTGCGTTGGTGATGCATGAGTGTATCCGTCGGAACAAAAATTTGTATGTATATAGTTGTTCTTTGAGATCACGAAAACTAGTTTAGATAAAGCCATCAAATTTGATATAGAGTATTTAAAATGAAGGTGCCAACCTTCCTATAAACCTTATGCTCAAATTTTGCTTATTTTCTTATAGCTTATGTCTACGAGTTCTCACATATGTTTCTGATTTCTTATAGCCCTCTTAGTATCAAGATCCATGCAATCGGTAGATAACGTTGCTGACACAATCAATATCATTGCTATCCAAGTTAGGGAGTAATAATATTACTTATAGCAATTTCTAGTTCTTGAGAATGCAGTTCATTTGTTCAAGTTTATCTTCTGTAAATTTTGCGGGACGACTAATCCGAACCCTACACAAGAACCGCTACATATTGTAGTCAGCAAATAAAATAAAATATACTATTAGCGAAAATTTACAATGTTGAATAAAAAATGTATATTTTTTATAACTCATTCAATTGTTCTCTCTATCCTTGCAAGCAGAATAGCTTTTTAACCTAGATCTTGGTCACGATATTGTATATAAATTTCTATCAGGACCAACATTGAACACACACTGAACCTACCTACTCCAGCCTATAAAGTCGTTACAGTGGCGCCCGAGCAGGGACAAAAACAAATTTTTCTCGCTTCTCGATGCTCACTTCACTAGGCACATTGGAGTAAAAGGCATATATATTTTAATTGCCCACAAGGCCTTCTAATCTGGAATTGATGATTTTATCTATACCTCTATTAAATTAAATTGTGTGTCAGAGATTTCGTTAAAAACCCATTTTTTCAAGTTCATACTGTTTTTTTTTTGTAATAGTAATCGGTCTGTCTGTCTCCTTGTTTGTCAATAGGTGTCAATAAAGGTATGCGAGCGGATGAAGTTTGTTTCTGTTTAAAAGGCGCAATATTTTGGAGAATCATTAGGTAGCCCTTCACTTAATACAAAATATGTGTGCAAAATCAAGACTTTCGATATTCTGTTTTTATGGGGAAAAATGGTTGTATTGGTTATAAATATAAATATAATAGTATGGTAGATGGTGTAAACCAATGTGAACGTTGATTTATTTAACTGATTTTTTTTTGTAGAAGATAACCTTATGGCTCAAAGCCCTTCCCATCCCCATTTATCTTGTAAGGCAGATCAAACTCTGCTTTAGAATCAAATTTACTCACGAGAGGTGAGGGTTTTACATACTTATTGATGCGAAAATCATAACACACTTCCGAGCATCCGAAATTCTCATTCAGATTGTATCATGCATTCTTACAGTAAAAAATACCAAATTTTTCAGAATGTATAAAAAAGTGCAGAAACTTAACTTACAAACTACAGTTAGTTGTCGGTAAGGACATTCAAAGAAATGCTCTTTTTCCACATCCAGAAAACATTCTTCTCTCGATGGTAGTGGATGACAAAGATTATGTTCGAGGTGAGTTCTAAAAACGAAACGAAAGTTTCCGTAAAAGGCAAACATTTTAGAAACTTTCTGCTTTTCAATATAAAGTTTGAAGCAAATAAATTTTAGCAACTAATAAAATGGTATGAAACAAATCTATCCTGATCACCAGTTTTGGCAAACCATACTTCTAATAACATCTTACAATTAAAATATACTAAAAGCCAAAATCGAATTCTAATTTTCGCAGACATTCCATGTCACAGTCATGCTGTGGAGCGCTGCGTTAAATTAGTGACACAAAACTCCTCAAATGTATATTGAGACGAGCGATATGATGTGTTCAGAAGAGCAACCCATAAATATACTGTCTCTATAATTTTCATCTGGAGCGCCGAAGTCTTCTTGTACAAAAATTCTGATAATATTTATATTGGTTTACAAAACCTGCAATTGTGGTCATTTTTAACTCCCTCCAGTGGTGCAAAGTGAGTGGGGTAGAAAAGTGGCTTGGCATACTACGTCTAAAAAATTCTTTACACCTACTAGTTTTCGTATATATGTTCTATTACCGTTCAAATTTATAAAGTTTAACCCATTTGGTACGAATCGTTAACTTTAGTTACCAGCACTTTAAGCTAGCTTTTTACAGACTTTAATTATAGTTCCATCTATTTTAAAGAACCAATTTGAATTCAAATTATATATTCATAATATTGTGATATGTAACATAATATTGTGGTGTGATAGCAACCAAATAAAAAACCATAGAAGAATTTGATGCTTCAAAGATTAACAAAGAGTTGCCTCCACCTGTGAAAATTGAAGCCGATTGTATTGATGCAGCTGTGAAAAGGCTAATTGAGCTCGTGATATTTTGCCTGAAAGTTTGTAACGCATTAAAGGAGGCATCGTAGATCCCATAAAGTATATATATAGTTGATCAGCTTAAAAAATCGAGTCGATTTAGCCTTGTCCATCTGTCTGTCAGACCGTCTGTCCGTCGATCCGTCTATATGTCTGTCCGTCTGTATGTTGTCGTGCCAATTGTTGCCGTGGCGACCAATTTTTATGCTGTCACTTTTTTGCGCATACACTTCTTTTTATTGCAGTTTAATAGAGTATCAAGTTTGATCCGCTACGCCCACTGTTTGGGGTAGCCCTCATACAAACACACCGAACACTTTTGGGTTTTTGTGTGAACAACTTTTTTATTGTAGTCAATATAAACTTAATAATTGATATGGTAATTTCTAGTGGACGGATGCTTGACCTATACGTTAATGGGTGAGACCCGCCCACTTTTTGGGGTAGCCTCCATACAAACATACTGCCCACTTTTGTGTTTTTGTAAGAAAAACTTCTTTATTAAAGTTTATATTAGGTTGAACTGCAATGTGGTGCCTTTTTATGGTCAGCCGCTTAACATACATAGACTAACGGGCGTGGCCCGCCCACTTTTTGGGGTAGCCCCCATACAAACCCACAACTCACTTTTATGTATTTGTATGGAAAACGTCAATATCAACTTGAAATTCGATGTGGTGGCATCTTATAGATGGTCGCTTCATACACATCTACTACTTGGCGTGTACCGTTCACATTTTGGGGCAGCCCCTCTTTAAACCCCCAGTTTTTTTAAAGTTTTTTTGTTTTATTTGGCCTTGTTAAGTTGATTATACACAATGTACAAATTATACTATTTTATTTCGTTGATTTGAATATTTGTACAAAATCACTATACGTATCGGTATAGTTGGTAACTAAAGTTACTATCTCGGAACTCAAGCAGCATAGGTTCCATTTTCATGAAACTTAAAAAATATCTTAATTATACTAAAAATGAACAATGTTTGCAATTTCAGCGAAATCCGTTTACGGGATCGGGTACAGGGCCGAAATGGGTTAAAAACATTTTTCGTGAGTTCGTATTGAGAAGTATCAACATTTTCGCAGCAATTTGTCGGCTTTTTGCTCCGGTATAATGCATATGCATATACGATCGTCTGTCAGCCGTTGCTGGTGGAATTTATTCAGTTTACTGAGCTACATCGAGGAGCGAGGCGAACGAAGTCGTGGGTAATAGCTGGTAAATTCGTATAGACCAGCTGTTAAATTTCAAAAATTGCCACTTGCACAGAAAAACATTAACGCCGTTACGTTACATACATACACAGCTGCTATAGATACAATTTCATAGTCTGAATGAAGGGTATTAAAGCAGTGTACGGCAGAAGTAAACTTTTCTTCGTTTTTTTTTTTGCTTTATCTATGAATGTCTATTCTCGACTTAAGGGTTACAACCTCGTATATTGGATGTCAAAGTCATACTCGTTGTTGTAAATTAATATACTACGCCCGCACAACACGGCGTATGCTTAACCATGAACATTACGTATACGTCAAGTGTGTCTGCTTGCTTGTTCTGCTTACTACGTGGGTCAGTGTGCTTCTCGTTGCAGCAAGCGAGCCTAGAAATGATTAGGAGAAACAATTAAAAACTATAGTTGAACGAAGTGATAGCAAAAAATAGAAGAAAAAAAAACAAATTAACCTTTCACTGACAGCTAATTAAGTTTTTACGATAGACGAGTATATCAAGCTCAAATTTCTTGGATCTTTTGCAATTTAGTTTTGCATGCAGAACTACTAACTACGCTCTTACATATTGTATATATGTGTATAGTAACAACTAGATTTTTAGTTTGGCATTATGTGCGATGATTAATGTTCTCTTTACTATCCGACTACATGCTGGTAAAGTTGGCACTAAAAAATTATTAAAAAAGAAATGAATGTAGCAACATCTCCGCGTCAGTGTGCTTGATATATGTGTCTTACATCATTAATTCGCTACATAATATATAATATAATATATATCTAAAAAAAAAAACACCATAAAAAAATATCGCGACATGCGTGTGCACGGCATGACAAATTCGCATGGCATGCAGCTTAAGCAAAGTCTGTGCGAAAAAATATATTGAAAATTGTCATAGCATAAAACTAAACTTTATACAAAAGACGCTTACCTAAGACTTTACCTATGTATAGGGTGTTTCCATTTTCCGACAAGAATTAAACTTGTCATAAATTGGTTAGATCTGGCAACGCTATTTGTATTTGAGTTTACCGTCACTTTCCATTAGAAGGCTTGAGTTTTAAAATGCATTCCGGTTCCAAAAAAACAAAAAATATAAACAAATCATTGCCACAATTTTGCACCTTTGAAGATTAAAGACCCTGAATGAATCGACCCAAGCAGGCTAAGTATTAACTCTTTATGGAACATATTCCTGTATTTTTTGCATAGTTATTCTTTTTGGACTCTTGAGCCTCTTCTCATAGTACTCCAAAATAAAGAAATTGATGCTCAATCATGTTTTGATCATGTAGGGCTGAGCAGTTTGTTTCGATATTGTTCCTTGAGGAGCTGTCCGGTTCTTGTGGTGTACATACTAAACTTTTGCGCATCTACTTTTTCCATGCAGTTCAGAACATTTAGTAAAACCAGCAACCTTTTAATAATTGCACTATTGATTCCTGTTATACGAGCCATGATTTCAAGGTTTTCGAATAATTTGCTATTAGTATTACCGTCTTTGGTGTTTTTATATCCTGGTTTCGGCTGATCCACCAACAAATCAAGTTCCTTATGAAATGCTTCTGGACTTTTCTTTTTAACGTCTGCTGCTTCATCTTATTTTTCATATGTGAGTCTATGTATCTAAATTTGATGTTTTATCTCTTATAGTCTCTGTGAACTTGACATTTGCAGAGACAGACGGGTGGAGAGACAGATAGACGCACAGATAGACGCACAAAGATAGACAAAGGGACATGTTGATCGAGATAATATATATACTCTTGGAGCCTATAACCACAGTTTTTAACCTTTTACATACATTAACATAAACCCTTTTATAAATTAGTTCGATCTGTTTTTATGTAGTTAGAAATGCATTTATTTCCGAACAAAATGAATTAATCAAAGTATTTTCCATCGTTGGTTACAACTATCTCCCACCTCTCAGGCAATTTTCGATCTCCATCTCGTCTTTAGAGGCAATCCAAGTTTGGAGCCAATTTCCGATTTCTGCAAACGATATGAACTGATGAGCTGCCAAATCGTGCTGCATCTGTCGGAACAATTAGTAATCAGCAGGATATTACTAGTAATCAGCAGGATATTATATATATAAATATTCCACTTGACCGTTTACAAATACCTTTTCACGACATTTGCGACATGATACCGAGCGTTATCGTGCCGAAGTATAACTTTGTCGTGTCTTTTCTCGTGTTCCGTCTATTTTTCTTGTAATGCACGGCTCAAACGAATCAATTTTAGCCTATACCGATAGCCCGTAAGGGAATCGCCAGGTTGTAGTACATATCATAGTACGCAACACCCTACTGGTCCCCCCACATATACAACTGGAGCTTCGAACCATCCTTCGCATCCACAGTCACAATTCGATGTAAATAAACCTTTCTCAGTTGCATTTGACTCAGCTGCTCGCAAGTGATAAATCGTCTTTCATCGTCTCTTGGTTTCAGTTTAAAAGGCTCCCAATTGCCTTGCTTTTGAATCATTCCCATGGATTCTTTACAAGCGTACAGAAACTGCTTGTTGAATTACTCCCAATGATTCGACAAACTTCTGTCTTTGACTCGGATCTTCATCAAGAAAATGGCTCGAATTCTTTGGTTTTTGGCTGTACAGGTCTTCAACGCTGAAATCAACACTCTCGAAACCCTTCGATTAGTTTATTAGTTGGAGCATTTTCACCATATACTTCCGCAAGTATTCGATGCGCTTCAGCTGCACTTTTCTACAAATTAAAGTAGTAAAACTCAAGATATAAACATGAACTGAATATTATTGCCATGAACTATAAAACATTCACTACAGTCAGAACCGTTTTTTGAAAACTGACCGAACTTATTTGTACACGGAGTTACTTAAAATGAACATGGGTTCATAGAAGAAAATAATATTTGTTTTTCTAAGCATCTCCTACGTCAAACTTCATATCGATATCTTTATCAGAAGTTATGATCTTTTTAACCGAAAAAGTCCGAATGAGCCACTGTGCATCGTTCGGTCAATGGGCTGAAAATCTATTGCAAGCCACGGTTTTATCGTAATATTCTGTTCATTGATGAGGCTAATTTTTACATCAATGGGCCAAAATTGCCGCATTTGGAATGAAGAAAATCCACGAGAGAGTCTCTAGGCACCGTTACATCCACAAAAAATCATAGTTTGGTGTGCTTTATGGGCCGAGGGAATCATTGATCCCTGCTTCTTTAAAAATGAGGCTCACTAGAAGGTTACCTTCAACGGCGAACGCTATAGAGCTGTGATTGGCCATTATTTGTGCCCCAATTGAATGGGATGTGTTTTGAAGACATGTTTTTGCAACTGAAGTAAACATTTGGCGAACGAGTTTTTGATCGAAATTGGTCGAAAATTGGTCGAAAATTGGTCGAAAATTGGTCGAAAATTGGTTGAATTGGTCGAAATTGGTAATTATTTTTAAACACCAATAGCATCAAATAATCTTTCAATATAAAGCCAATTTTCAGTTTGAAATTATGTTATCTCAGTATTTTAATTCAGTTCAAAGTTGTAAACTTCTATAAAAATAAATCACCCTGTATATTACCTGTATATATTGTATTTGCGCGTCTGTATGTTTGCATCTTTGATGAAAAACCTTTGTGATTAATTGTCATGTTCTAGGTGCGGTTTTCATGGAATTTGTTAGTGCTGTGACTGCTATCAGAGCTCCTTTGAATGTTTTGTACTAGAAAATTTGCCAAAATGCGCACAAAAAAACTTTGCCGTCAAGTCAGAACGTTAAAACCAGCAAAAAAGCGAAATTTTTGTCCGCATAAATGAATGAATGAATGAATGAATGTCAGCTGTAGTATGAAAAGCGCGCACACAAATTACATCAGCGCCTGATATAAAACATGCCGCGATAAGTATACCCACTGTCTGGTGGGTCTAGTGGGGTAGCATTAGAGAATTTGTGCTCATTCATAAATTACAGACCTTGACTAAGTGAGTGTTGAGCAGCACGTATATAGTACACCTATGTATATATATGTTTAAATGGCGTGCGAAAAGTGCTAGCATAAAAAGTCATAAATGCAGAACAAAGTAGGAAGTTTGTTAGCACAAAAAATGCTGATAGGTGAAGTAGAAATGGTAGTCTGCTTTATTTTGTTTATATGGTTTATATTTGTTTATATGGTTTGTACGATAAATTTTTGAAATTTTATATTAAACGACAATTTGATTTCAAGATAAGTTTACTCACAAAGAATGCTGATTACTTTTTTAAGTCAAGTTGGGATTCTAGCACTGCGGAAAAATAAATCTTACTTGTAAAGCATTCCATATGGTTAAGTATTTCAATGGAATTAGTGTTGCACAATATTTGAAAGCCGTTGAATTTTTCGCTGTGATTCGATCTGAGTGGTTTGTTCGCAGAACTGTGATTGCTCCTCTATTAGTTCATCCTCATTATATCGCTACCTTCTTTGTAAAATAGTTGTTAGAAAAAAAAAAGTTAAATAAAATCAAGGCGATCTATAAAATGACTACAATTATGGCAAAACAAAAAGGTAAAAGTCTTTGCAAAACGGTTGCTACTAATGAAATTTCGGTTATAAACTTGTAAAGTGCTTTACCTGGAGAGTCTATACCGGCACTTTGGTTTTTTGGTTTCTTGGTAAGTTTAGTCTTTAATAACCAATCTGAGAGACGGATAGATATGGATATACACTTTAAAAGGTCTCACATTTCTCATTCGATGCTTTTTGAAAATATTACCCAATATTCATTTTTTAATACATCTTTATATATAAAAATCTTCTGTACGTGTGACTGAACTCCTCCTAAACCGCTGGACCAATTTTGATGAAAATGTTTGTGTGCATTCATGGGGATTTGAGAATGGTTTAAATTCACAATTCGATCCATTGTGAATGCTCGCGAGTGTTGCTGGCCCAAAAACTTCAAGACAGAGAGATGAAATGTTGTAAAGGGAAAGGGGAGTGTTTTAGAAGAGGTGAAAGGGAAAGAGCCGGAATTAAAAGAGGTGGAAGGGGGAAGTGGGGCATGGGGCATGGGGCAGATGGCATGGGGAAGAAGCGTGGGGGAATTCGAGGTAGGGTAAGTGGTAGAGGTAGTTGTGGAAGGGGGAAGGGCAGCCACACGCAGGGTACCAGAGGGATGAATTGTTGGGATCGAAGGGGCCAGTAAGAAGGGGTGGTAGGAGAAGAGGCAGGGGAATGGGCCTAAAGGTTGGTAGGCGAATGGGTAAAATGGAACAGAGGAAGATGGTTAGGGGAATGGGTGGTAGGGTAAATTGGCATGGGAAGGACGGACAGGGGGAAGGAGTGGCATGGGAAGGAGTGGGTGAGGGAAGCAGAGGCAGATGGAGAGGCATAAACGCGCCTCCAGCTAGTATATTTATAAATATAAAAATGTGTTCATATAATTCAATTCAATTATGTAATTAATAAAAGCTTCGGTTTTTTTGACGTGATAACGTCTATTAAATCGATGAACGCCGATGTGAAGCATTGGCTTGTAAAAGCTATAGTTATGTGTGTGTGTGTGTGTGTGTTTGCGTATTAGTGTTATCTAGTGCGCGGTGGGGTGCGGCTATACGTCATATACGATCTTGTTATTGTTGTACTTGTGGCTGCTGTTGCTGTAGCTGTACTTGCTAGGGGAAGGGCAGAACGACGTCTGCCAGGGCACAGCTAGGCAGACATCAACAGGCACGAAGTCAAAACGAAGTAGCGAAATAATAGAATCAATACGAAGCACGAAGGCAGCAGCTTATTTGAACATAGTCTATTGTAATCAGTTTTCATCAATGTTTTCGTATGACGTTATCACGTAAAATTATCGTCCGTAAACTGACTTTACAGACAACCATTTTTTTTAAATAGAGTTTGATATTTTCTAACTATACAAATTTATAAAAAGAAAATCTGTATATGAAGATGCTTTAAGTTTTACAGCAATAGAATTTTCAATTAAGTTTTCATAATAGTTTTTTTTTGTGTTGTTAATTTTTGTAAACAAAAGATATAAAATTAGTTCCTTTGCAACTGAACTACGTAACTATTTATATGAGTAGTGAAGCAATCTCAGTTTTGTATCACTGTTTCGAGTAACCAATCGTAAAACTGTGAACCGATCACAGTTTCGAATCACAGTGATTCGTAAAGAGCAATCACAGCTTACACTGTGATTGACAAATCACGGTTTGGCTCATCAATTAATAGAATTAATTAATAGAACTTTTTTTATTTGATATATAAAATCTATGGAGAACTACTTGCAAACTTTGCAACGGTTTTGTTGAATTGAAAATAAATAGGAGAAATAGCTTAAAACTTCACCTTTTTTATATGTTTTTACATATTGAACTCCATTTAATGCACACTTTTGTTCAGCATAAAATTTTTCATTTTAATATTTAGAAAGAACACTAAATTTTGAATAAGCGAACCTTTAATTTATCAAAATAGAACAAATATGGACAAGTTTATTGATCTGCTTCATTAAAATTGTTTAAATTTTAATTTAGCTAACATGTTTATTTTTAATCTGGCGAACGAAAACGGTGATTGGCTAAAGTGGAACTCGTTTGTATGTGTTAAACATTACTGATGATTTTTTACGTTTCTAAAACAAATCGTTAGTGTAATTAGCTAGCATTCTGACTTGGCTCTTTTCTTCGAGGCGCTTTTCAATTGTTGCTATTGCATGGAGAAATAATTTACCCTATTTGACGCTAAGTTGATCGAGACTTTCTGGGCAAAATGTCAAATTACAAAGCAGAAAATGAATGTTTATAGATATGTTCCATTGCATTTTCCTATAAGCCTTCAGATATTTAGCACCTCAATGAAATTAGCACTTCTCTTGTTTCACAAAAAGTTGTCAATCAGATAAATGAAACTCAGCCATGGTCTTTTTCTACCCGATTCAACTGTTCCAAATAAAAAATAATGTTATTGGTCTGCACTAATGAAGTTTTGAAAACCATATTTTTTCATATTTGAAAAGAGTTTCTTATTGACAACTAGCCAGTCGTTACACTTGTAAAGGCATTTCGTTGGATGTTTGATGGTTTGAAACACCAGATCCTCCATTTATAAAGAATTCACGCTTTTTATTGCATTGTTTATTTGAATTACAATTGTTTTCGAAGTACGTGGATGTACATCGTGCTCCATATGCTATTGACTTTCCTTGAAGCACTTAAACCACGCACTTAAATAACTCGTATACTCTGGTACGTGACAAATACTCAGCACCATAAACTTCTTTAATGAAATTAACCGTTTCGGCAAAAGTTTTACTAAGTTTGAAATAAAACTTAATATTCGTTCTTGGTTCAAACTTAATTTTTCATGCTATGTCACAAATACTCTGTCACCTCGAGTGCAATAACTACGTTTTCAGTTGATCAAATGTCATGAAGTTTTTCAAATCATGAAGTTTGGAAAAGCATGCATCTTGGTGATTGCGGCCCCAGAAAATATAAATAATGAAAATGCATTTTCTGCGTAGCTATTTGGAAGTTTACACTACGAATGTGTATGCGGAGAGTGATGTGCCAGAACATCGAAACAATTAAAAAGCGTTATGACGACTTTTGGCATAAAGGCATTGTAGCTGACTATTGCTTGCTGGAATTTCACGAAGATTATACGGTACAAAAACGAAGAAATTCATATTGAATAACTTCAACATTCTTCATCCAGTTGGGTCAAAATTATACTTTAAATTTTCGTACAATAATGGTATTTCATTTCATTTCAGAATCATTTCTTTTTTTAAATAAATGTAGCAAATAGGATGTTTTTTTTTTATTGTGGATTACTCTTGAAAACTTTTGTTGTATTCCAATAATGGCAGAAGACGGAAGTTTTTTTATTCATAGAAGATAGTAAGAAGTTCCGGAATAAGTCACAAAATTTGGCAGTTTCTGCTTGGATGCAGTAATTTAGTTCTGTGACTTCAACATGGTCTACACAAAACGCTGATAATTTGCATATTGTTTTTGAACTTTTATTAATATATCTTCTACAACAATGTGCCACCCACCATTGGTCTGAGGTGGCGAACAGTGTAACGCCATGGCTTACTTGTTTGTTTTAAATTGCCAAATATCGGAAAAGTGTGCAACAAATAATAATAATGAAAACCAAAAGAAAAACGCGTTCGCTCATTACACAAAATCAATTTCTTATAAAAAAAAAGATACACATTCATTTCAATTTCAAATATTTTTTTTTTGCGCTGCAATTTAATGAAAATAATAGTAAAAAGTAATGGCAGTGGGCAAAGCGGAAACATTTTTAAATCATTTACATTTTCAGCACTTTTGCTTGCCACTTTGTAAAAGTATCTCGCTTTGTATCGTTTCGTTTTGTATCTTTTTGCTGCCAACTTATTTCAGAGTTTTTTTCTCTTCTTGTATTCTACCTTTTTCTGTTTGTTTGCACTTCTTTTTTTTCGTGCTGTTCTCTTTGCCAAAAAGTGTAAAATTAAATTTTCAATAACTCGGCGCCCACTGCTGAGCACTGAATCCTGTTGTTTTTTTTTTTTGTTCAGCTACCTTTATTGTTTTCATTTATACTTCATGGCATGTCACTGTTTTCATTATTGTATTTGGCTGAAATTTTGTATACTCTTCACACTTAGTTTGAATAGTATTATAATTTAGGCACAAATGAAGCAACGGAGATTCTATAAAGTATATAGTATATTCGTGTTCAGCATGACAGAATGAGTCGATCTAGCCATATCAGTCCGTCTGCCTTTCTGTCTATCTGTCTGTCTGTTCAACTGTCTATGCGTTCTGTCCACGCTGTTCCCTCAATCTTTGAAATATATGTAGACTTTTCTAACCAGCAGCAACACACGTTGAAAAATGAACACGATTTGTGCACGAGAAGTTATAGCTGTCATACAAAAACACTTTGTATTTGTTTTGTTGCATCGAACATGTTTGAATTAAAGCAAATTCATTTTCGTATAATAATTGTTTTTAAATTGGCCAACTATATACAAAAGGTGCATCCAATTGAGAACATGTATATTGTATAAATTATACATTTGTATTAGTAAACATTTGAGGGCTTGATAGTTCAACTACTGGTTTCAACCTTCGCTCGAACCAAAATTTGTTTGATTTTTAATTTAAATATTTCTAATTATTTATAATAATTGCATGCGCAACAAAATTCTCCACTGTTCTCTATGCCATCTACAAGTGCGCAAGTGTGTAGAGTATTAAAGTTTCGGTTCCACCGAAGTTTATGTTTTTTCTTGTTTTATTTTTGGATTTTTGGATTTTTTTCTTGGCACTTCAAAAACCAAATACGCAAGCAATGAATGTTCGAGAGCCGGAATAGCACTGCAAAATGTTCAGTGTACGGAAAGGTATGCAAAGTGCTTTAACTAAAGTGATTTTTATGTTTTAATAGATTGCGCTACTTCGTCTTCTTTATTTCGTACACACGTTGAAATGTAATTTTAATGAAATTATTTTGTCTAATACACTTCTGTCTATTCCAATATGGCAAACTGCCAGCCAGGCGTTGAATAAATACTCCAAGCGCTCGTTCTATGCTAAATTAAATATAAAAAATCGCACGCGTTCAGATACAGTATACAGATGAAACAGTTGGGCATGGCACGCTCATGTATTGTAGATAAATAATTGTAGGTGATATAGGTATGTACTAGTAGTACAGGGTCAGGGGCTTGAATGGAACATGACAGCAGTGTTGAATTTTTAGATAAAAACAAACATTGACATATATGAAATTTCTGTGCAAATAGTTGAATTGAGTTCAGTCGGTGAGCGAGTGTTTGATGTTTGTATACATGTCGTGTAAGTAACGAAAATTGTGTAAACATAATTGAATTTGTATTGAATTAATTTGATTTGTTTCGTTTCGTTTGTTGATGGAAATCATTTTAGATTTATTTAAAACTATAAAGCTTTATATGTAGTATAGTTGTTTACAAATTTAAACGATATTTTGATACATAATATCTTTTGGAAACCTTTGGAAACAGTCTAATGGTATGCTTGTGTTCTGACAGAATTCAATAAACTATATGTTGTATTGCTTGTTAATAAAAGGGTAAAAAAATGTATTTGTTAAGGTTGTGCAAATGTGTCTAATAAGCTGAAAAAGTTTCGTCGATTCCTTAGAGTATATACACGGTTAATCTAAAAATAACCGAACTTTTTAGTTATAAAATAAAACAAGGATGGTATACTGTTTCAAAGCTCTTATATTTATTCAAAATACAATCCATTTAATTCAATACAATCGTTTGGAACGCTCAACCAATTTATCCATACACTTTTTATACTCACTTTTTAGGATGTTCTTTAGCACCTGTGTCACGGCTGCTTGTTTGGCTGGAATGTCATCGTAAAAAGCTCTTTTCATTGCAGTTTTCATTTTTGGGAAGAGAAAATAGTCACACGGTGATTTTTTCATGAAAAATTCATTGACTTCACGAGCGATCATCATTTAACTGATGTGGAACAAAACGTGCACACACCTTTCTGTTACCCAAATCTTCAGTTACTATTTTGTAGATTGTACAGTATGATGAATTTAATTCTTCTGGCTGCATTCTCATAGTGAAATTCGCATCGATACCGCTTACTTCACTTACTTTTTCCACTAACTCAGCACGTTTAGATGTTTCGGGTCGCCCAGGTCTTGGATCATCATTTAAATCATCTCGACCGTTGTTAAATCGTGGAAATTACGTGTAAACTGACGTTAGACTCAGGGAATATAACGGGAACCGGAACCGTTAACCGAAATTAACCGATTCAAATTGAGAACCGAAACTGAACCGATATTATAATTTTTTTAAAAGTGTAACCTTTTAACGAAATAAAATCAGAGAACAGTACCGGAACCAAAACATTTAAACCGGTATAGTTTCGGTTCTCAATTTTATTTTTTTCTAAGAACAATGTTTACTTAGGCATAATTTTCAAAGGAAAACAAAAAACAGCTGATACCATGTACCGACACTGTGCGTAGTGAAAATATTTGCGCAGTGTAAACATACCAACAACATGCCATTTGATCTCTGTGTAAATACACTATATTTCTTTCACTTCAAACGCAACGATTTTTCTTTTCATGTCAGTTGTATCGACACATTCCTTGTCACATTGCTGCAAAGAGACATGATTTAAAAAAAAAAAAAACAATGTGCTTCAGTTGGCTGTGAATGCGGTGTTAAAAAAACGCAGTTTTTCAAAAGCCATTTCAGGTGCCAGAACCCTTGTCAAATAGCTTTGCACGCCATCCATAACTCACCTAATTATAGATATTATGTTAAAGAAGCTACCAATTGATTGCCATACTCGTTGGAGCTCTACCTATATGATGCTGGAGTATCTGCTGGAGAAGAACATGCATGACTTCTGCGCCAACTTTGCGGTAGCAAATACTGAGTACTTTTGTAGAAAGAAAAGTCTGGGAAAGTATTAGCGAAATTGTTAGCCTCCTCGAAGCAGCTAAAATTGCGACGACTGAAATTCAAATTGGTAAAAAAGGTACTGCTTTAGCTAAACTTTTAGTCGCTGAATTTGAAAAACATGAGTCTACTCTTTTTGAGAATAGTACCTTTTTATGTGCCATACTTTTGGAACCACGATATAATGTAGAGCTGATTTCTGAACAGGAAAGTATGTTTGTATAGCAGCTTTGACAGATTTATATTCCAGAGTTTTATCCGTTACTGAAAAGTGAAGAAAGTAGTGCTAGCTCAAGTAATTTATATGAAACTGTAGACAAACTCAATGTATACATGGATTTGTTTAAAAAGAACCGCGAAGATACAAAAAGTAATGTACAGGGTGTCTCAAAAGAAAGTTCGCATTTAAAAAATCGATAAAAACAAGTAAGTAATTTATTGAAAAAATGTTTCTTACATATTAAAATACACACTTTGGGAATTTATTTCTTAAAAATGATATTGTCCAAATGTAAACCTTTGCGTTCCTATGACGGCTCGGCAGGTATTCTCCGTGATGGCTGCCATTTCGTGATGGATATTTTCTTTTAATTGTGCCAGGGAAGTCGGTTTGGTGCCGTAAAGTTTACATTTGACGTAACCCCACAGGAAAAAGTGCATAGGGGCTAAATCGGGACTTCGTTTAGGCCAATTTATGTCACCTCTCCTGGAGATAATTTTGCCAGGAAAACTTTCATGAACGCGTGGTACAGACCTGTTGGACGGGTGTGAAGTTGCTGCATCCTGCTGGAACTATGTTCTTTGGTTATAACCAGGAAATTTTGGCAATTCAGGCACGAAGTCGTCCAATATCTCCACATAACGCTCTGAAATCACTGTAACTGTGCGTCCCCTTTCACCTTCCAAAAAGTAAGGGCCGATAATTCCCCGCGCCGACATCGCAGCCCATACGGTCACTTTAGGCGAATGTAGGGGGGGGGGATTGGTTGCACTCCAGTAGCTGAAATTTTGCTTGTTTACATGTCCATTAAGATGGAAATGAGCTTTATCCGAAAACAAGATGTTGGTAAACGTTGGAAACCCAGTTCAATCATCTGGTTTATGAATTCAAGCCTCTGCCCAGCATCATGAGGCTTTAATTCTCGCACCAACTGAATTTTGTAGGGGTGCAGCTTTAAATCTTTGTGTAAAATGCGGAACAATGATGATCTATGTACGTTTAAAGCAACAGCACCCTTCCGAATCGAAAAGTCCGGGTTGTCACGAATAGACTGAGTAACACTGTCTACGTTTTCGAACGTTCTCGATGACCTTGGATGCCCGGATTTTGATTTTATACCATACCATACAAAAACTGTGCCATTTTGTAACATATTAAGCGATTATCATGCTTTCGCAAGAAGAAAAATGTAATTTTTAACACTGCCAATATTTAATAGATGGCGCTACGTGTTCTATGATTTAAATTAAAAGTTCGGTTATTTTTAGATGGCACGTTGTATGTATATTTCATTATCATCATACGTCTATGTGATCCTGTGTCTATTCATTTAGACCAGCTAATTTTTTTTTTTCTAATTTAAGAAGAAACAACTTTTCATAGGCTGCATTGGCTGAAGGAATAGGGAGGACTTTAAAAGAAACAGCCACCAAACTTGGATTTTTATATACTCAAGCCAATTTTAGAAGAAGTGTTATGGCTAATGGGCCCACAATACGGCTTTCTATCTTTTATATGCATTTTTTGCCAATAAATGGCGCTGTTTAGTGACATAAGGTAGCGCCGCCTACAGGTTCTAGCTTAAGGCATCTACTGGTATGCTACAGCCGTTAGAGGGCGCAACAACCGCAATTGAGAGTCATGTAGTTTTTTTTTTTAATATAAGATCTTAAAGACTAAAAAAGAATGTAGAGTTTTCAGGGTATTTCGAAGTTGTCAACTCTACTTGTATTCTTCAACTACTTATCAAAGTGCGAAAAGTATTAAAATTTCGGTTTCAATGAATCTAGCTCTTCTCATTTGTTTTTTTTTTGTTTGTTTTGTTTTTGTTTTTAATTATAAATTAGAAAAGCAAAATATGGTGTAATTTATAATAATAAAATGTTCCATTGGGTACAGATCGGACCACTATAGAAAATAGCGCTTATAGAAATATACGTTTCAATTAAAGAGCCTCAAGGTAGAGGGTATCTCGAGCTCTATCACACTTGACTGCAGTGTACTCTCTTGTCATTATTATTGTTTTGCATATGCACTTAGAACTCTACATGTAAGCTTTTTGACCATAACCACTGGAAGAGTACATGAAAAAACTTAAGAGAGAGGCTTGTAGGTTCAACATAGCTAGAGTTTTTGCCGATAAGCTCATACAGACATGTTAAATCTGAATGCACTATCGAAATCAGCGACCTTTAAAACTCCCAATTACAGAGATCGTTATATCGTTGTATATCATTTTGGAGCCACCAGTTTGTTTACGGAAGTTTTACCAATCAGATTCGTAAACAATGGCTTTGATATCGTTTGATCTATGACAGTTTAGTTTTTTAGCGCATTTTTTTGTTGTTTATTTTTACTCGAATACTATTTTACAATAATTTAAGTGTTAAAATAGATATAGAAATAGGCGTACAGAATTTTAAACGAATTTTAGTTATAAACTTTTCCATTGAACAACTTCTATTTTTCCAATATTTCGACCACTTTACGCCTGTATGAATGACGAGTTTTCGGAGACTATAATTATATTAGATAGAGGATGCAAATTTCTATATTTAGGCTCTGCTCTTCACTCTTCAGATAAAGTACGAGCATAAATAATCAACGTGCCAAACCCCCTATAAGGGGTAAGCCCATACATACCCACAGAATATTTGTTAAAATGGACATTTGTATTGTTATTCTAAAACTCTAAATTTATAAAAAATATTTACCATCAATCCACAATATTTCGTGTTATTACTATACAGGACGACGTAGCTATGGTCGATGTTTCTTTTGTTTCGAAGTGGAACTTCTTACTTTGCATATGTTTATTTTGAGTTCGTTATACTTGCATATGAGAAAATTGTCAGTCAGATTGTACTAGTTTCAAAAATATTAAATAGTGCAACTTAACTTTGTACACTTCTCTATACCAGCGGTGGGCACAAAATTTTGAATCGGTAGCAGTAGAACAACATCTACAACAAACAGAGTTTTTGAAGTCATAAATCTAAGCAAAATGAACACTTTTATGATTCTATGCGTCGTGAACGAATCTATACGCCGTTAAAAATGCCATTTCAGAGAGAAAATTGAGGTCTTCTAGTTTAAGAACCAATTCTTCCGAATTTTTAACCTGTTTCACCAGAAAGAATGCAACTTTCTTTCTAAGGGAGAAAAACCTTTCAAGACACTTGCCCCTGCTGAGCCAAAGAACTTCGATGAACATTTTCAAATCTCCATACTGGGATTGAAGTTCGAGCAAAAGAACTTGGAACTTCCTATGGGTTAAGGCGTTATGACCTCCTCTTATTTTATTTATAATTTTCACCATGCACTCCATAGTTTTGTTCATTTGCAAGCTGCATTTTTTTATTTTAATAATGATATTTTTTTTAATTGTCGACTAATGGCATTTACTCGTCTTGTGACTGTTCGATGAGAGAGCGGTACTTGTGCTACTACTTCACTCATTTGAATGTCTTTAGCGTCGAAGCATTTGAGTATGTCAATACACGTCGTTTTAAAAAATTCACCGTCCTGTAGAGGCTTTTGAGCTTTAGCCAGATTTTAGCTTACAATAAATGATGCGCGTAAGACGTTATTCTCATCGTCACATGCCGGTTTTAATTCGTACTTAGCTTCTGATTTTTTTAGCAAAGCGATTTGCTGTATCCGTTCTATATACTCAAAGAACCATAGAAGTTTGCATGGCGACTCAAATAATGTCGTGGAATATTGTAATTTCTTTTTGAACTTATTACAGTTCCGCAAATAAGACACTTAAACATTTCCAAATTATTTAATTGCGAAAAAAAATACTGAGTCTCAAAATCGGAAAATTCCATTTTTTCAGGCATTATTAAGATGAATCACTTAGTAAAAATCGTAACACATCAAAACCTACTTCGCTTTCTTACTCAGTGTACAAGACGCGGCAGAAGTCATAAATCATAGTTAAATGAACACTTTTATGACGGTCCGCGTCGCAACGAAAATCGTGTGTGGTTGTTATTTCGTTTTTATTGTTGTTGTTGTCTCGTCGAAAATCGCAAGCATGCAAAAGTAACGGTTTGAGCACTCAGAGCAACGAGAGCAAGGGCTTGTCCACCGCTGCTCTATTGTATACGCTCAAGCAAAAGTAGGTACAAATATCCGATACTATCCAATGATATTCATATCTTTATAATGACTTTCATTGATGGTTCTATATATAAAATTAATAAATCTGAATTAATATTGCTTTACATTTATCATTCTTTGTAGTTCAAATCATTTATAATAATTTCTTCATTTCGACTGCCTAATAGAGTGTCAAGTTCGGTCACAAATCACTTTAAAAATCTATATTTTACAGTTATTGAATACATTTTAAATCAATTGGCCAATCTTCAAATTTTGATTTACGATATATAATTGTTTAAATGAATCATAAAATAAAATAAATGTAATCAATTTATGTGTCAGAAACATGTATAATTAATTGAGACATATACAATATATATTTTCCCAAAAAACAAACACACACACATACACACACAAAACCAACAAACACAAACAAGACAAAAGTGCACAGAACGACACTTGTGCGGTTATACGATAGAATAATCCAAAAGCTCAGACAACATTTTAACAAAAATATACCAGTTGGTGGTAAGGGCAACGTTGGGCGCCAAAAACCAAAGTAGCTCAACATAACAATAAAATACTGACAAATAACAAAATCACAGTCAACAGAAAAACCACAAAGAGAGATTGTGCGGTAGGTTAGGCTGAAAGTCAGAATGAAATTCAGCTAAGCATTAGAAAAGAAATACTCGTACTTAAGTAATAGCAATATTTATGCCAAATAAAATACAATTGTGAGTGTGATTGAATGAGTGATTAATTAAGTAGGTGGGCGAGTGAGTGAGTGAAGTGGGGACCAAACGAACGAACCACTTGATATGTTCCCAAAACCACAGAGCGATATATTCGTATAGGTACAAAAAAATACCTAGCTGACAACACCTTGTTCACTTGCTATTGTGCTTGTTAGATGGCGGTGTAAACTGTCTATTCAGCTTGTTGTACTATATCACGACAATCTGTAAAAGGACTCGTTCGTTCCAGCACGTTTGTCAAATTCAAGTGTCAATGTTGTTGTTAATTAATTTTGCTGACCTGCATGACTCCAGTTTGACGGCTGGCCTCAACTTAACTCATCTAAGGTAAATTTGGTCGCACTGAAGTGCGTTCTCTAATTCTAGCTCTTTGATTTAGTTTCACGGCTGTCTACATTGATTGACACCACCACTTAATGCGTGTCTGCCTGTGTGCCCAAAAGTATGCTTTAACGTATATATCGAACGTTTGTACGTGCTCTCATTGATTCATAGGTTTTCATGTTGAACATGTGCTAATGACACTTTGCTGCGTACAGCGCGCACAGTGGAGCCGTAGGCCGAAAAGTATTGCAAAAATTGAGAAAAAAAAATCGATAAAAGCATTGAACAAAATGAAATTAGGCAGATGATAGAGAATTAACGCAAGATTAAATGTCTGAGATTTTTTATTTTTTAATTTGATTAATTATTGTGCGTGGTTGATGCGCTCAAAGTTGTTTATTTATTCAATCGGCAACAAAAATTCAATTCAAACTATACAACCAATCGTTAACTTTTTAGATTCTAGTAAAAAGTATATAAATTTCAATTCAAATGTGGAATCCTTGGGGGTTCACTTCCTTAGCAAATGGTGTTTTGCAAATAATTAGAGTAGTTTGCCAACTTACGTAGAGTACACTTAGAAAAGTGTTTTAAAACTAACTATTTATACTTTGATTTAATTATTTTTACAAATGCTTTTGCACCAATGGGTGAATTATTTAATTTAAAATGTGTGCACTTCGAATGTGAATCCACAATTAACATAGTTAATTTAAATAGCTGACATAACTAAATCAAAGGGCAGACATATTCAATTTCAAGTGCGGTCATAATTAATTGCAATATGTTCCATATTAAAATTTATATGTTTACATATTTAATTCAAATATGTTAAGTTGTAATTTAAGTATTAATCATATTAAATTTAAATTAAATTCATATTTAATTCAAATACTCACACAGTTAAAATCAAATACTTTCATAAACAATTCAACTATTTTTATAATTTATCAATAACTGCTTCAAGTGGCCATTCCGAGACATTTCAAAAAATGCACAACAGACTAACCGGACTGTAGCAGATTTTATGTTTAGTTAGGTTACATTTCAGTATGAACAATCTATGTATTATAATGTCTCATACTGTAAAAAGAGTTTTTTTTTTCTTTTCTTTTATTTTATTTACAATCTATCTGAGGAAGTACATTTATGAGCGTGGATAATTACAGAGGATTTTTACATGTTGGCGTATGAACTACCACTCTTTAGTTGGCCTAAAGAGAAGGTCGAGTGGATGATGTCTTTTCAAACGACGACGGTGTCGAGCAGGTTTACGGCCAAAGGGTTGCGGTGTCGAGCAAGTCTGTTTTGGTGCTTCTGGCTGAATCTTTTCACTTCGTCAGTGACACTTGGAATGCCAAGGTCCTTATGGATCACCTGATTCTTAACGTAATATGGTGCTTAGACCAATCTTCGCAAAGTAATGTTTTGAAATCGTTGTAGTATTTCAATGTTGGATGTTGAGGCTGTGCCCCACAGCTGAATTCCATAAGTCCATATGGGTTTGAGTAAGGCCTTATAGAGCAGCACTTTATTTCTTATATATAATTACAAATCAAAATTTGGACTATTCAAGAAGTGAAGAGCAAAACAATGGATATAGAATTTCTCCATTGCTTGCCAGAATTAGGTGTATGGAGTTTAACATGAAGCATATGTACTTTCGCAAGACAGAGAAACTTTTGACAAAGACACACCCTGTACAAAAAAAAAAAATAAAAAAAAAAAAAATTAAAAAAAAAAATTTACAATATGATTTTTTGAAAGAGCTGAGATTAAGAGTAGACTGTGCGAAACGTGTATATGGAAATACCAAGGCCGGAAATGAATTTTTTTTTTTGAGAATGCGGAGATAACAGTCCGATTTACTGTAGTATATATTGGTGAATACGCCTACAAAACTTCTGTACTGTTGACTCAAATGTATGCTGAGAAGAAACTTACTCCCACGATGTATAAAATTTTGGCTCATAATAAAAGTTTAATTGAATATCAGTGAGTACCAAAAGAAGAGTTATCAGAAGAAAGCAAGAATGTAGAGACAAAGATTTCAAAAAATTTAGACAAACGAATGCTTGTTAGATTTCACAGATTGAACAAAACAGCTGAATTCCATAAGTCCATATGGGTTTGAGTAAGGCCTTATAGAGCAGCACTTTATTTCTTATATATAATTACAAATCAAAATTTGGACTATTCAAGAAGTGAAGAGCAAAACAATGGATATAGAATTTCTCCATTGCTTGCCAGAATTAGGTGTATGGAGTTTAACATGAAGCATATGTACTTTCGCAAGACAGAGAAACTTTTGACAAAGACACACCCTGTACAAAAAAAAAAAATAAAAAAAAAAAAAATTAAAAAAAAAAATTTACAATATGATTTTTTGAAAGAGCTGAGATTAAGAGTAGACTGTGCGAAACGTGTATATGGAAATACCAAGGCCGGAAATGAATTTTTTTTTTTGAGAATGCGGAGATAACAGTCCGATTTACTGTAGTATATATTGGTGAATACGCCTACAAAACTTCTGTACTGTTGACTCAAATGTATGCTGAGAAGAAACTTACTCCCACGATGTATAAAATTTTGGCTCATAATAAAAGTTTAATTGAATATCAGTGAGTACCAAAAGAAGAGTTATCAGAAGAAAGCAAGAATGTAGAGACAAAGATTTCAAAAAATTTAGACAAACGAATGCTTGTTAGATTTCACAGATTGAACAAAATGCGGATATTTTCAGATCAACTAATTTCATCTAACACACGTAATTTTGGTTCCGAAAATAAAATTCAACTTTAAAAACATATTTAGAAGCACCCTGCATTCAATGAAAAAAAAGCTCTTTAAAATATTTTTTAAATTTTTAAAATATCTTTATTATTTTAGAAGTTATGATTTTTGCTACAAAAAAAAAAAAAAAAAAAGCCAGAAGAAACCACTGTGCAGCACATTAAAGGCCTACAAAGCCTAAAAATAGGCAACACAAAGTTTTCGCTGTGTGCTGCTTAAATCGCTTCAGCGTTAAAATTAATGCTTAGCGCATGCAAACAATAATCTATCAACGCATAATTGTTATTTGGCTAACACACATTAAGACGCAAATTGCCATTATGCGCTCCACTTTACCTCTGTTTCCTCTAGCATTCCTTAACCACTCCTTTCAAGACCTGTCAATAGCATTGACCATTGGACAAGGCAAGAAGTCGTTGCCATCAATTCGTCAATTTCAGCCATTTCGATATGATTTGGAGAAAGTTCGTACTTAAACGTATCGAAATAAATGTACGGGGGAATGAGTATACATATATACGATAATATGTATGAAGGAGCCAAGCGAATCGTTAGTCATACTATTAATCCCAGTAGAGTCATTAAGTCATAAAACTGTGGCATACTTTTGTGCGCTTGTTCGAAAATATTTTATGTATTTTTTATGTTTGCATGCCAATGCATACGAGGGGAGTTCAATAAGTCTATGGAATTTGCATTCAACTAATTGTAGTTCCATGTTGTGACACTATTTTCTGTCGTTGATATACTTTACAATGTAGTATACACAAGAAGAATGGATTTTGTCACTTCGAGCACGATGTTCTCATTTTACTTACCATGTTCTCTCTCCAATAAAAAAGATTTTCTCTGAATTCCATCCTAAATAAAAGATTAGGTAAAGCTTCTCCTATATCCTCTCGGTTCATATATATTGCAGGCTTTAACTTCACACTCGCTTCTAAAACAAGAAAGACGTAGGAGTCTGTCAGGGCTATCATTTTCCCTGTTACATACATTTACACAAACTAAATATTATTTCTATTTCTATTTTGTTTTATATTCACATTCATACACACCGTCTTCCATACACGTCTTGGCAAGCGAGCTGATAGCAAGTGATATGTTAAACAATGGAAAATTTGCTTATAAGGTGGCTTATAACGCGTAGCTGCCCTCTTGTTCGTTCCATTCAGTTGCTTTGTTTTCAGTTGGTAGAATAATAAAAAAATACTATCTCTGTCACGCACTTACAGACTAAGTATTGAAGAACTAGATACATTACTTACTTACTTACTTAGGGGGCTCTACAACCGTCTATCGGTCAAGGCTGCACGTAGGAAAGCGTACCATTCGGTGTAGTTAAGTGCGCGCCGGCGCCAGTCGCTTGCAATCCGGAGCTTCTTCAGGTCATCATAGACCTGATATTGCCATCTTAAGCTCTACTTCTAATTTGCTTGCTGAGCCCAACTAGATACTCAAAACTAGATACATAAAAATTTTAAAAACAAAAGAAAAAGCGATTAAGAGAGAGCGCAATGCAAGTCTCTTATTTAATTTGTTCTCTTCTTTAGCAATTAAGACTGTATTTACCTTAATTCAAGCACATTTGTGTTTCTTTTAAGAATAATTTGAAAATAAGCACAAATCGTGCTTCGTTCTAGCACGGCTAGATCGATTCGTGTTTTTGTGCTTCCTCTGTCGAGCATGGTAAAACTTATTGAAGTATTTCAAAAAGAGTATTTATGGGTGCTGAATGGGTTTTTCATATATACATATTATACATATATACACATATGTACATATACGAAGTGTGTAAAAAAAGCAAGGTGACTTTTCAAATTTCGCGGGAAACGTGTGTACATTCGATTATCGATTTTTTTGTTTTGTTGTGTTGGTACACTCGTCACGAACATATGTTTACAGTTTCAGCTATGTAGCATGTTTAGTTTGTTTGTGAGAGGCATAACGGTTCGAGCTCAGGAGCTATTGAATGACGTCAACAACGATCCAGATTTGCTCAAAAGGGTCATAACTGGTGACGAAATGTGGGTATATGCTTATGACGTCGAAAACAAAGTCCAATCGTCCCAATGGAAGAGCCCAGGTGAGCCATGACTGAAAAAAGCACGCCAAGTTCGATCAAATGTCAAAGTTTTGCTCACTGATTTCTTCGATTACCGTGGCGTAGTGCTTCGAGGATTGGAAAAAGCGTTGGCACAAGTGTATTGTATCTGAGGGTGATTACTTTGATGGGGATAACTTAAATATTGATGAATAAAAATACTAGGTCACCTTACCTTTTGAACATACCTCGTATGTACATTGAATGAAAAAAGCACTGTCAAAACTCTTTTTGTCACTAAGTTGGCAGCACTGTCCTCCGACGGAAAATTTGAGCGCCATCTCTCATAGTTTGTTTACAGTGCTCGATTTTGTCAGTTCATCTGAATTGTGATATTTGCGAATTTTTGCCAATTTTCTTCCAAAATTTTATCGCATGAAGGTTGCTGAAGACATAGTAGAACGAAGCAATTCCGACCCCACACTCATAAAAAATATTTTAACTGGTGAGGAGGTTTGATGGGTTTGACATGCAAAGCATTTAACAAATAAATGCCACCTTCCAACTGAGCCGTAACCGAAAAAACCACATCGAAGTCGTTTAAAATTCAAGGTAACGTTGACTGTTTTCTTTGATTATTGTGATATTCTGCACTTGAAATCGTTGCCAGAAGATAAATATAGAATAGTTAAGGTGTTCACAAGGTCGTGCAACATATCAGCAGTGCAGAAATACGAAAAACATTTGGTGCAACCAACAAAAATGGAACGAAAATGTGGCAAGTTGCAGCGCGAATTTAGGTTTTTTTTTTTTTGTGCATATGAAATTTTTTATGTGGTAAACCACATCTCTTGTCTGCAAATTCGAAAATCAAAATGAAAAATTGTATTGAATTCATAGCAGTTCAAATTGACTCAATTAATTATTTCTCTTGAGTAGTTTTATTCACTTTATACTTTACACTTCAATAATTTGCTTTTAATACTTTCTTGCATCATTTTCTTCACAAAAAGGGAATAGCCTTTCGAAATAAATCAACAAACCAATAAATTAGACAGCTGATTGTGCAAAGTTGCATCACTTTGTACAGTTTTGCACTTTTTTTTTTATAATTGCAAGACCGAATAGCTTAATTTTCTGAACATTCTACGGCATTTGAGAGAGCAAATTCGTTGAATAAGGGCAGATTTGTGGAAGAAAACTGTTGGATTTTGCACCACGACAACACAGCATCTCACAAGGTTATATATTTATTTTATTTTATTTATGATGGGAACATATAAAAACTGCGACCTATATAAAATGTCTACTGAGTTAGATGATCTGTCCTAAGCCTATATGTTGAATGAATCTTAGTACTTCCCTTGGATCCATTCTCAGTTGCTCCTTTCTAATAAAGTGATTACCTAGCCTATGCACTCTGCTTCTAGCTACAGCTTCACATTCAGCAAAAATGTGAAGAGGGGTCTCCTCTTCGTGGTCACAGAATCGGCATGCGGGTGAGTTATGTATCCCCAATACATATAAATGATTCTTTAGTATACAGTGGCCTATTAGCAGTCCTGTTAGTATTTTTAGTTGATTCCTACCTAGTTGGAGCTAGTTTTCGATCTGCTCGGTTTTTAACTCCCTAGAAGTAACTTGGCTTGTCTTAGTCCTCAGCTTGTAGCCCAGTGCGGATTACTTCCGATATAGTATGTCTCCCGATGCCATAATAAGGTTCAGTTTCTATCAAAAGCGTTGCCGCTCTTTGTCTGGCAAGTTTGTCCGCCTGTTCATTTCCTGGAATATTGTTATGACCCACAGCAGAGATACTCTTTTATGTTCATCGAGTTTTTCCAATAGACCATTTGTTTCAAGCACTAGCTTTATTCTAACTACGTTGGAGTTAAGTACCTTCAACGCAGCCTGTCTGAGAGAATAGCACTAAGACAATTACGCACATCTGATTATAGCACACATTTCTGCTTGAAATATACTGATGTGTTTTCCCAATGACTCCCAGTAGTGAGGCCTATATCTCCAAGGCATGTACCATCTTCCGTCAAGAAATCATCCGTATAACATGTGATAGTGTGTGGCTTTAGTACGTATGAACTTTCCGACGTCCTTGATTTTTTTGTCGGACCATTTGATGATAAAACTACGATCATATATAGTATTCCTCTGTGCCATTTCATCTCTTGGCATAAACATTAAGGATGCAACTTTCGTTCATTTATGTAGACGTTTCTGACAGATAACCGAGGTAACTTTATTACCATCGACTGATAGTCTTGGGAGTGTTTCTCTTATTCTGTGTGCGATTTGCAGATGTTATCATTATGAACGAATTTCTGACCAAAACTCAACAAATACCATCGACAAAGCACCATATTCACCTGATATGATTCCGGCCGACATTTGTCATTTTCCAAAACTAAAATTGCCACTGCAAGGCATCGGTTTTCAGTCGATAAAAGGCATAAAGAGAGTTCGAGGCGAGAACAGAATTCGATTTCGAAAAGGACCCTTCGTTAGGGACCCTTTGAAAGCGATACAAAAAGCTTGGATAAATAATTGATAAATTTTCGGAAATTTTATGACAGAATGTAATTGTTTGTAGGGAAAACAATGTAGGAAGAAGCGGTATAGTGGTGGTTCAGTATTCACAGTATTAGAAGTCTCACAAACCTATTACTTTTTTATTGTATTAACTTTTAGATCCTTCCTTTTTTTAGATCCTTTAAAAATCCATTGAGAAACTGTAACTGTACAGTAATTGAAAGCCTTCAGCCACTTTAAATTGTTGGACAAATCGATTTTGCGAAGCTTTTCCTAAACTAGAAGACTAACACTGTCGGCAGGATTCCACGATTTGAAATCACTTGAAATTGAATATGATGAATTTCACATGCTCAGAGACAAGTAAACCGCCAAATCTTACCGATAGTGAAAGTCGGAACCGGCAGGTATATAAATTTGAACGCCCATTGTATTTCTCGCTAAGTTAATAAACTGCCCTCGGTACCATAAACATTTATGCTGCGCTGGCAAAAAAGCCAAATATGAAGAAATAAATAATGCAAACATAAATTTTTGACTAAAATACTCTACTATTTCACCTGTTTTCTTCTATTGCAGCGCATAAATAAGGAATACGGATTTCAAGAAACAACGAAACAAGCGTAGAACTGCAAGTAAGCGGAAACGGAAGCAACGAGCGTAAAATGAAAATACGCCGCAACTGAAATAAAAGTGAACTGAAGCAGTTTATAAATTACAGAAAAAAAAAGATACAAATCGCGTTTTGCAACAAAATTCTGCCTCGAATGCTATATAGCAATGCTGGCTTGTAAATGGTTATTGTTCGGTGCTATGCAAACTTCCGGTAATTTTGTGCCGTAAAATGTTTGCAACCCAATATCCGTACTGCATACAAGTAAATGAAAAAGTCGAAGCGAGTAGTCTAGTGTAGTTTTAGCAGCCATTTTGAATTTGTGTTTATTTTTATTGTGCTACTAATTAGTAGTTGCAATTCGGTTTTAGTTCTTGCAGCTAAAATGCGGACTTACCTTTACGCGGGAACATTACATCAAAGAACTTATAACACATACACGGCGTTGAATAAATCGTTTAATTGCGTTCAAAAACGCCAAGCAAACACTTAAATTAAAAAAGAGAAAAAGAAAACTAAAAAACCATTTAAGACATGGAAGAGGATGTATACGCCGCTAGTTTAGGTTTCTTCAATGACAGTGCTGACGGATTTTGGTATACAAGCAGTGGCGGCACAGTGCCTGGCGTAGAGAGCATAGAAACCGGCAGCGCTTATGAACCGGAAAGTTATAACAATGCCGATTTTGGGTATGTTGCCGCTCCGAACTTGGGTTTTCAACTACGCAGCGATGCTAGCATTGAATTGGCCTTTGAACTGAATAACAATAATAATAATCATCAGCAGCCGCTTGCAATCTTTGCACAGCTGCCAACGAGCGTTAATAATCATACGCCCGGTGATATTATCAGCAATTTGAATAACGATTTTCTGCTCACCTATTTAAATGGCAGCGCCACCAGCACCACCGGCAGTGCAAATAATACACAATACTATCTAACACCGCTGACACCCTACGCGTCGAATGATGCTGCTATTGGACTTGGTTCCGCCGATGACAATTATTGGGCGCTGCTTGCGCTGGTACTGGTCTTTGGTACGGCAGCGGGTAATATACTTGTCTGTCTGGCCATTGCCTGGGAGCGACGTCTACAGAATGTGACAAACTACTTTTTAATGTCTTTGGCAATAACAGATCTAATGGTCGCTGTGCTTGTAATGCCCCTGGGCATACTGACGCTTGTTAAAGGTGAGTGAAAAAAATAAAAATACAACAACAAAATACATAAAAAAATAATCCAAGAAATACTCGTATAACAAAAAATTTCTCGATTTGCATAACTAAAGGCGTTTCCTTTTTTCTTTTTTTTTTTTTTTTGTCCATGAAGCAGTTTTGCTTATCTATCTCAATGTCAATGTGCACTCGTGCCTGACCTCGTCTCTCAATGCTGCTCTTCTTCAATTCAAAGTATCTGCTACTTACTATAGATACACTTAATACATATTAGTTCTTTGGATTTTTCATTGGGTTTAGCTACTGCACAGTGGTTTAGAAGTTTAGTTTAAAAATGAAATTTGCAGTTAAAACTTAAATTTTTCAATCAGGCACAACAGCAAATTATACGCAGGCAAATGTTCCAGTAATGTTCCGATAACTTTCGTGTTTTCGTAAGTTCCTACTTAAAATTGCTTTTGTTGTTTGTAATAACTTTTTTTGGACTGTACCACAATAAATAATTAAGGACTGTACCACAATTTAAATTAAACACTTAAAATATAATTGGATGTCGGAATCCTTATTATGACCCGAATGAACAATCTCTGACATTTAGTTTTTTGAAGATAATTTCATTCAAATATTGGCTGCGACTACGTCGTAGGTGGTCCAATCGGAAGGTCCAATTTTCGATCACTCTTTCCAGCATTGCTACCAGTATCTCGCGAATTACTCGAGTAATCTTTGTTTCGCACGCTGCGTGTACCGTAGCACCCTCAGAGTGTCCATTCACTAAAATTAAATGAGTTGTATAATGTGGTACGATGGTATTTTGTCCCATTCTTGGCGAAGAGCAATCTTTAAGGCATTGACCGTCTCATATTTTTTAGTTGATACTTTGGCCTCCAGAATGGATCATATGGAAAAATCCATTGGGTTTAAGTCTGGGCAATATGGTGGCCATTGTTGTGAATAACGTTGGGTATCTCTGGCTTTATGGGAAAGTACCGAGTTATGTTGAAACCTACAATGGTTTCTACCTACTTGTTTATATGCCCAAGCTAACAAAGCATCGTTTGAAATCGTTTCACGGTAGGTTTGTTGATTTACCTTTCAATAAAAACGAGTGGTGTAGGTCCTGTGGCAGTTGCCACAGCCCAAACCATCACTGATGCAGGCACCTGTTTTCGCAGAGCAATACGCTAGTCTAAATTGTCTTTTGATTTGCACTTTAACTATACACGATCGTTTTCTTTGCTTACATATCGTGGACTACGTTGAATTCTGGCCTTCACCTTTCTAACCATTTCTGCCGATGTTGGCGTTTTTTGATGTACACTTCCATGGCGTTTTTTGATGCGACCAGTAATATTGTAACGTGTAATGGTCCGATACACACGTTCATGATGTAGCTCATTAACAATGGCTAGTTGCGATTTTCCAGCTAAATACAAAGCATTATTAGTGATATTGTTTTTGAATTTAATTTCGATAACTTTTTTTAACTGCGACATAAAACAATGTGCTTCCGTAGGCGTGCAAAGAACATAACAGATTTACGCTTGACAAATCAAGAGCACGCTGCCATTAGTCGTTTGATTGCTACAGCAGCGTGAAGTTGGTATTACTTCGAGCGACGACTCATGTATTTCAAATTGCAGTCGATAGCACTGAACTCTGTCGGTATACAGAAAACAACGCGTTCTAAATATTGATTAGAAATTATTGTTTCTAACCGAAGGCATACTTAATCATGTACAAAACGGAATCGATTTATAAATCAAGCGCAGTAGTACTTAAAATTCATATAAAATTCTTGAAATAATCTAATTCTAAGAACAAATCTGTAGTTAAGTCATGTGCAAAAGTCTCAGAATATAAAATAAGTCTTTTTTTAACTTAAACTAGGTAGAACATTTTTAAATCAATCTATAAGGGGGAGAAAAATTCGAGAGCAATACTAACTTTTTCCTCTACATCTGAGAGGAAAATACAATTTTCTCTCTCAGCTATTCCTCTTTCTTCGCACTGACAGTAAATGGGAAAAGCAAATGGGTTGTGATTCTGCAACTCCATATATCGTGTGCCCGGTAGAAGAGGTAGTTAAGACGTTGACACTTCTCAGTGGCGTTCGCTCGTCTCATGGTTCGATACCAGTTTCCGCCACCCATGAATATTTTTTATAAACCGTGTAAGTACAACAAAATTAAATTAGAATTTTATTAAAAAAAAAAAAAATAAACAGGGTGAAAAAAGAATAAAACCATAAACTCAATCTTGATTAGTGCGAAATTTAAGAATTTCAAATTCGTTCTTGAATAAAGAATTTGTACTTGGTTTAGGAAAATCTTTATACTATGAAGAGTGTGGAATTGTGAACAAATACATGTTTGTGTTGATTTTTGAAAATTAAGCTTTTAAGTTAAACTAGGTAAGTAAAAAAAGAAAGTTTCCATTTCATTTTTTCTGCTGTTCGCGAATGTTGCGCAAACGATCGCGTTCCTTAACACGAAACTCATTCTTTTCGGCGGGGGACAGCCCAACGGGTTGTAAGATTACATTTTTGTTTTTACAAATTTGCGCTGCATCGTATGTACCAACCGTGTCCTCTTCCTCCCAATTCGTATTACACATACATGGTTTATTAAACAAAAATGATTTTTGTTTTGTCGCAGAATCTTCCTCATCCGGATTTTGTTTGCCGATTTCGAATAATATGCGTTTTTCGCATATCGCCACATGTGCCTTCATCTCAGTATCGGGTAGTACATGTGCATAATCGTAAGGACATGTTTCAAAATTTTTCGGTTCATGATGTGCGTGCCGGCACCGCAACAAATGGCGCCCCATTCGAGAACGAGTTACACTATGGCATTTTTCCAAAGGACATTCGAGCATATCATTCTCTCGCGGCACCCTTTCCATATTTAGTCTGAGAAAAAAAAACAAAAATATTAGCATCAGAGCTCTGTATATATTCTTACCCTTTTTACTTACTGTTCTTGGTAAAACAGCACAGCAGAACTACCACAACAACAGCTGCAGCACTAGCAAACCACAAACAAACAACAACAAAAAAAGTTTATAGAAGACGATTATAGTACGAAGCACGGAGAACCGACAATTTACGTTTTTGGAATCAAATCTGTAACACTTTCCACCGTTTTATTTATTTTATTAATTTTTCTTAGCTTGTATCCTATCGAGCGCACAGAATAGAATAAAAAAATTTGCTGCTGGGAATGACAATACTGATTTCTAGTTTTTAAACTAAGTACAAAAAATGAATAGCTTGCTTAGCTTAAAAAAACCTTATGTTCATTCTGTTGTTTGGAAATGATTTCGATGAAATGATCCGATTTTCATTTTCAGAATGATTTTATCATTTTAATTAACTTCGAATTAGCATTGTGAAATTCATAGTCTCAAATACATGTATTAATGACGCTTTTGCATATGTGTGTACGTACATACAAATGTGTACAGAACTCGAGGCAGATAATTCTCTTCTCTATTGTACCAAGTGCAAATAAAGCAACGGAAAGGAACAAAAAAGAGAGCAGCAAGGCGTGATACAACATGCTGTCAAACCTAAAATGAGAATCAAACGGACGATAAACAACTAATGTTGAATCGAAACACTACTCTGTTTACTTTGTTCAATCGCATTGTATTTTGATTTGGCTTGGTCGATTGGTCGCATCAAACCAAGCTACTAAAAGCCACAAATTGTTGTAGTTTATTTGGTTGGTTTACAACATTTTTTGTAAAAACCAAGTGAAAGTAAAATAGAATTAATTTTTATAAACCGTGTAAGTACAACAAAATTAAATTAGAATTTTATAAAAAAAAAAAATAAAAAGGGGAAAAAAACGAATAAAACCATATATTTCTTCTTTAACTCAATCTTGATTAGTGCAAAATTTAAGAATTTCAACTTCGTTCTTGAATAAAATCCTTACTCACCGCACTGTTGCTACCGCTGTGCATCAATTCAAGTGCGGAAATCCTGGTTTTACTAGGATTTTCGAACTCAATTTTCTTCATGAAAATATTGTTTATCTGTATCTATTTATAAAGTTAGCGTACATGTAAGGTGTAATCTCTGGAACTGCTTAGTAGTTATTTAAAATTATTTCACTAATTAAAAGCTACACTATGCCTGAGTGATATAGGCTATACATCATTTGGACAAAATGAAGCCACGTCCCCATGTGGGAGATTAATGATATTTGGTACAAATATAAGGGGCGCTGAGAAAAAAATGGGTGGAGTCACGAATCGAAAATGGGTGGTGTATGTAACTATTTATCGTAGATGGATCTGCGCGCGCCGGTTACGCTAGTAAAATATAAAAATAACAAAAATAAATGTTAGTACTTCTTTCACCAATTGTAGAGAAGCGCTTTGGTTTGCGATTCAGCGGGGTAGAAAGACCTTTCCGGGACGGTCTATTGCTCTGGCCTTCAATTATTATTGGTTCTGGAGACCCTCAAAAACGCTCTTCCCGCCCCTTCTCGCCTCTAACGCCAAAAAATATTTGAAAAAAAAAAAAACAGACAAGTTTCATATAAAAGAAGCACATGGTTCTGGGATTCTAGGGGCTTCTAAAACCAAAATGAGAAGTAAAAAAAAAAAAAAGAATTGTTGGTTCTGGGTCGTACAGCCAAAGAGACGAGTAGTAAACAAAAAAAAAAAAAAGGAAAGAAATACACACACACATGGGTCTGGAGCTCCATAAGTGAGGAGCAAAAAGAAAAACCCTCAAACATCTAACAATTACACATTCACTAGCAAAGCCGGGGGCCGGTGGCGAAAAGATAAAGAAGCCAAATTCTTCTTTTATTTTGAAAGAGACCACACCTTCTACAGCAATTGGGAAGATTTAATGAATTTGAATTTTACTAGTCCTCATTCTTAGAAGTATTCGAGAGGTTATGTAGAATTTCCTTGTACTTATAACCGGGTGCAACTTGTATGTTGACAGAAGCATGCCGACGGAGTTCTTCTTGGGAATGATCCTCTGCAGTTTCCATCGATTAGACTGTGCTTTGACACCCAAATGAGGTGTATACTATAATACTGGACCTTAACTGAGGTGTATATAATAATACTGGAGATAATACTGGATCTTGTGCGAGAGGCTTCTAATGCTGCTTCACTATCTGAGTATAGGAATACAGTGTTTTGTCTCATCGGAAAATATCTTAGAACGTGCCTAGCTTCCTCAATGGCTGAAGATTCTGCCGGTTCTAATTTTCGGAAAGATTTACCAAATGGTAAACTTTTCACGTGTGGGATGATTTCGCCATTTGATTTCAGTTGCCTTGCGTCATACGAATTGCACTTGAATACAAATTGCAAAATCGTGCCATATGTGAAAATTTGATCTTTTATCAAAAGTGAGTACCGGAACAGATCTGTTTATATATTCTGATCTCATCAAACCAATAAGAAACATACTTTGTAAAAACTACTGTCAGATTTAAACACATTATTGAAGGTTTTTGCTTCAAATTGGCATTCAGTGAGGGTTCACCCCAAAAAATTCAACTACAACTTCATGCCGCATGTTCTTTAGAACATCGTAATTTTCCATCAAATAGTTTAAATAGTCAATGTTCAAATAGTCATAACTACTGTGCACTGCCTCTCACTATGATTTCTCTAAATTTTCCGCACTCATAGTTCACAAAGGAAGCATTTACAAAAAGGTGTCTATAAAGCATCTTAACTATTTGCTTTGTATCTGTCTGTGCGTCTGTCAGTTTGTTTGTTTGTCTGCACTTCAAATGCTTTGAGACGCATAAGTAAGATGCATTGTAGGGTTGTCTATCTCACTGCCTTATTCTTATTTCATACACCTGTGCCGGAACATTCGTCCTTTGCGCTTAAATAGTTTCATTTAATTTTATTTTCAAAAAGCGCAAACATTCAAGAAGGAAATAAGTTAAGATACTTATGCCAGGCAAGTGCAGGGATAACGTTTTACTAAGACTGTCTGTTACAGGCAGTGACAATGCTGGCTGCTCACTTCAAAGGATTTTTATTTTATATCCTTTCATTTATTTTTCTTTTTTACTTTTTTAAATTTTTTTTTGCCTTCGTTTCTATTCTATTGCAACTAATGCATCTTTTGCCTTAACTGCTAAAGCTGCTGCTGATGGACAAAAGCAAATACTTTCGTCCTTTATTTTGCACTTCCGTTTATTCTGTCCCATTTTATTTTTATTTTTTTTTTTCATGCATTTTGCTTGCTTGCTATGCTGCATTTGAAAATTCCAACAAAAGGATGCTGTTGATTATTGAGTTTGCTGCGTTTTGTGTGCGTTGAGACAAAAGTGAAGAAAATCGAAAGGATTTCAAAGAAATAAAAAAAAAAAGAAAATGTAAAAATAATTGCGAAAATATAATAGTGCCAATATCAGCGACAGATTATATATTCATGCGAATTAATGAAGCATAATGTAGATAATAATTATCCTTAGATGTCCGCACGAAGATATAATCTCTCGCTGAAAGACCAAAGAAACAAAAGCTTCAAAAATAATGAGATGGAGGTAATTACAATATAAACTTTGAATATAATAAGTTTATGGATAGTAGTAAGTAGAATGGGTTAATGGAAAGATTTCTTAACGGATATATTGAAAGACTAAATTAGTTTGATAGAATAACTTTGAGAACAGAAGTGATTAGATGAGCCTCACTCACACATATTTTAACTGATGTTCTATGATTGACATAAAACTAAGAAGTGTAAAATTTAAAATTAGTAAAATCTACTTCAGCAAGTGAGACGCCAGCAGGACAATGTTTAATTCTTCATATGGTGAATTAAATATCATCTGTTGTGATGTGTAAAGTGGTAGTTACGAGCAAGGTGGTTTTCTATTTTAGGTGACGTATTCCGCTGTGTTGAATGTCTGTGAATGTTCGCGCGAGAGAGGCAAGTTAGAGCCAAATCGGATTTATAGATAAACCCTCCTTGGTTAGAGAGATATAGCGACAGATGGTTCCAAACTGCCAAAATAAGAAATGAAATTGAGCGAGCTGTGGGCAATACGTCATCTATAGTATAAATTCACCTTGTTTACATATTTATGTTTTAATTAGGGTTACCAACTTGCAAAAAATTCATGGCCAGAAAAGAAATGTACACAGAGTTCTATTTAAAATGGGATCGAGCTAAAACATTATCGGATATTCTAATTTTTACTTTGTATTTCAATTTAATTTTTACCAATTTAAACGAAACTTGAACTATAGATTCTTGAAAGCAATATGAATGCGAGTGAGCCAAAATAAAAAAGTTTGTATTAAGAAATGAAACCATGCCAACAAAAAAATAAAATAGTTTGTGAACTAACATGCGTACTCCTTCAGTTGATATTTAAACTCGTTTTGATTTTGCTACCACTAGACTGATTCAGAACTTCATATAAAAAATAATCAGTTTCTAAAATGAGAAACTACTCTTTTAGGGATTTATAAATTTCATAAAATCTGATTTTTAAGTGTCAAGAAATTCCAATCGTTCTGTTGAGTGTTGGCATATTTGGTGTTATTGGTTGTGACGACGTCCGCAGGTGGACCACTAAGTTAAGCAAATGTGTTTTATATAAAAGTGAAGACGGAAAGGGAATGAATATGCATAATATAATATTAGTTAAGTTTTAGAAAGACTAGACTTCGGTTCTGAATCTGTTCACCATAGTAATAAGAGCGGGGCTCAGATCGAGACTTCGGCTGTAGATCGACTCACTATAGTAATAAGAGGGGGGGGGGGTTGGTGGTCAGATCGATATTTCGGTTGTGGATCAGCTCACTATAGTAATAAGAGGGGGGGGGGTGGTCAGATCGATATTTCGGTTGTGGATCAGCTCACCAAAGTAATAATGCATGAGAACTGAGGCCAATGGCTGGAGGAGGGGTTAACCAAGTAATAATGGTAAGATTAATAAGCTTTATTTATTTATTTAAAAATTTGCAACTACATATATAAAACAGTAGAAGAAGGAAGTTGCGGACAGTCGGACCCGTTGGTGGAATTTTTGTTTGGCACGCCAGGTTGACCGACTGTGCCCCTACTCACAGCCTGGGAGGTGGCCCAAGCGGGCGCAATTACAAAAATAAAGAAAATAGAAGTTGCTAAATGAAATTTACAAATTTATTTAATAGTGATTTATTAGTACAGAGTTTTTTACATAGTGTAAGGAAGACTTATAAGAAAACTAAGGCGAAAACTTATTGTAGATAGAACAAAGAGCTCGGAGTGAATTATTGAGTGCGTTATTTGTCGTACAAAAAGGCAATTTTATTGGCACGAAGTGGCGAGTTGGCCGAAAGGGGACATTTAGTACTATCGACTGAAGTAAGTAGGGAGAATCAATCTGCCCAATAAGAATTTTATGAAGAAACGCAACTGAGAGCATAGAACGGCGTGACAAGAGGGTTGGGAGATCAATTAATTTTAACCTATCATGATAGCGTGGAAGATTTATATCGGGATCCCAATTGAGACTCCTAAGAGCAAAGAGAAGAAACTGTTTTTGGACTGACTCAATACGATCCTCGTGAATAGCATAATATTTGCTCCAAATACAAGAGCCAAATTCTAAAATCGGACGAACAAGAGAAGTCTATAGGAGTTTAGTGGTATAAGGGTCATTAAATTCTTTAGACAAATGCTTAACAAAGCCAAGGACACCTTTTGCTTTTTATTTACTATTGAACAAATGTGATTATTATAAATAAGTTTAGGTTCCATAAGGATACCTAGGTCATTAAAACACTACTTTCTACCTAGAGTAATGTTATTTAAAGAATATGTTACTATAAATGGTTTTCTGCAATGAAACGACATACATTTGCATTTTGACAAATTTAGTTTTAGAAAATTTAGACGACACCATGTACTATGTAGTGAGTTTAAGTCAGCCTGCAATAAACTGTGCTGCGAAATATCAGAATATTACAAGCATAATTTAACATTATCTGCATACATTAAAGTATGGGCATGATTAATAGACGGAAGGAATATCATTAATAAAAATGTTGAACAATATTGGACTTAGGTGATGTTCCCTTGGGGAACAGCAGAAGAAACAAAAATAGTTTTAGACAAACAATTGTTGAATGAAACTTTTTGTGTTCTATCGGATAAGTACGACTCAATCCAAGTAACAAGAAACGGAGGAAACCCTTTTGCTTTTAATTTGAATAAAAGCTGCTTATGACACACACACTATCAAAAGCTTTACTGTAGTCTGTATAAATGACATCAGTTTGGCAATCCGACTCAAAATCATTATTTACAAATGTGGAAAATTCTTAAAGATTAGTTGTAATAGATTTTCCTTTAACAAAACCATGTTGGGAATAACTGACAACAGATTTTAATGACTTTTGCAATTGGTCATAAATGATTTTTTCAAAGAGCTTTCGAATAGCACTTAGGAGAGATAAAATAGGCATAACCGAATCTGGTCCATCTGGGAGTTGGTTTTTGGCACTCGTTGAGTGCACACACTCGCTGTTACTCGGTATTGTGGACAGTTTTGCTTGGAGCAGTCGATTTGTGATATTGTCGAGAGCGGTGGTACAAGGTTAGTTGGGATTTTATCCTCGCTGGAGTAGAAAAACGACACGCGTTTATACAAGAGAGCTAGGCCATGACCGCAACGAAGCCGGTGTCTAGTCCTTTACAAGGACTCCGAGTGTACTGCCAAAGGATCGTACGTGTTACTGAAGAATTTTTTATCAACGAATTGTGCTAGATTAAGTCTTGAATTTAGGCAAAATCGTTGCAAATGAATTAGGTACGAGAGAACATTGGCATTCAATAAATGTGGAAATAAATTCGTAATGAGATTAAATACTTGTGCCTGACATTAAACCTGATAAACTATTTACAATATATAAATTCGGAAGCACTCTTACTACACCAACGACTACATTCTGCAAGTATAAATTTCTGAACCGGCTAACTTACCACAGCCTATGACAAACGTTACATGGTGTTTAATACGTGCTTTAGCATCGGTAACCAAACTCAAACTTAAGTTGAATGCATGTGTCTTTAGTTGTTAACAACGGGTAGTCTGGCTATAAACTTATTTTAATGATATGGTAAACTTTCAATATAAAATAGGGGAATGGATTGTTTGCGCGGATTCGTCTGTGGGCTAAACTATATAACTGTGTCATTGCATGATCAGCTAAGCATAACAGAAAGACATCAAATCCAGTTTCAAATTAATCTTTAGATATGTCGAACATTGTGTTGAATATTCTGGACTTCTTGGCATAATGTGCAGTTAAAGAACAGCTGCTTGGAATAACCGGAAACTTACTACATCTATAAATTTCGCAAAGAACTAGGAGATGTAAAATTTCTGAAAAAACATTTTGGTCAAGCCTCAGTAAACCGAAGTAAAAAAAATTCGGTTTAAGTATTTAAAATATGCCTTATATCATTTTCAATATAGTATCTGCTAAGGCGCTGCGTGACTAACTCGCTGACTGATTGAAACCAGTTTCTTGCTTAATGGAATTCTATTTAAGACTCAGAATTAAATGTTCAATGTTTTCGATTTGATTGAGCATTCAAACCAAACATAATTGACTTCGACAACGCAGTGCCTAACTGAGTGCGAAAAAATCGGGCAACCGAAAATATTTTGCTTTGCTCGGTTTTACCGGTTGGTTGGAAAAAATGGCGCTATGTGAATAATTCAAGAAGAATAAAGCCTACGGCGGTAAGCGATCACAACGTAAATATGTATGTAGTATATTCCCGCACACATGCAACATAGCTGCTTTCATAAGAGCAATGTATATTGTATGTGCGCATAACTATACGAAGAAGCTATTTGCAAGCTAGTCAAAATTCTGGAAGAGGCCGCAACTATCCCTGATTCAGAGAATGCCATAGCACGCCTGAACAATGCCATAGGCTAGTCGAGAGGGTACTGGAGACATTTGAGGAGAATAAGTCTTTCTGGATATAAAGCAAGCCTGATACAGGGTGTGACATGTTGGCCTGCTTCACAAGCATAAGTCAACTCTACCAGCACCGTACTGAACACCCTTATCAGGTCGTACCTTGAGCGGAGGAACTTCTTTGTCAGGTGTGGGGAAGAAAGATCCCAAATAAAAAAAAATTCAGAGCCGGAGTACCACAGAGAAGCGTATTGGACCCCGTTCTTTACACGCTCTATACAGTCGACAGGACGATCATTGTGGAAGGATAGTTGCTGGCCGCTACGTATGCCGACGACATGGCCTTCCAGGCATTCGACGTCTCCCCATAGGCGGCTTTAGCAATTCTTCAAAGGCATCTCGACATTTCCAATACTTGGCTTAGGAGGTGAAACATTGTGGTGAACCCTGAGAAATCCACTGAAACGACATTTTCACTTAGAAGAGGAGAGTGTCCCCTAATTCATCTCGACGGAGCAACCATGCCAAGCAGCGCTATAGCCAAGTATCTGGGACTGGTTATTGACAGAAGGTTAACATGTCGTGCTCCCCTTCTCACCAAAAGGAAGCAGCTCAACGAAACGCTAAAAAACATTTATGGCTTAACGGTCGAAGGTCAAAGCTTAGGCTGAGGAGCAAGCTTCTAGTCTATACAGCAATAATATAGTCTGTATGGAACTGCGGAATCCCGAACTGGGGCACTGCCAGCAATAGCAACTGCTCTCTTATTCAAAAGTTCTAAAACAGAGCGCTCAGTATTATTTCCAACGCTCAACTGTACCTTACCAACAAAGGGATACACACGAGGAACTCGGTGTACCTTGGGTTTATCAGGAAATTGCAAGACTAAGCAGCTTTTATCAAAATCTGTTAAACAGCCACACCAAAACCCTCGCCATCTACCTGCTTGACAATAGCTCAAGTATAAGTTGACTAAGGCTTCATCTTGATCTTCCTTATGGGAGGCAATAACACACTCCATTGTATATTTTCTGCCCTATTTCCTTTTTTGTGGAATTCTTCTTATTACTATTCCACACCGGCTCCGCCAACACATTGTCGATTATTTCCTTTAACCTTACAAAAACAGCTAGTCAAAATGAAAATTCATTTGAACAAACTAGAAGAGGGACTGACTCGTAGGTCAGTTGGTTTGTAAAAGTTATTGGCCCGTTCAGCAGCAAATGTTTGAAAGAGGTTTGAACTTCATGGTCATGCAGTGCTTTAGTATCTACACGGCACAAAAATAAGATTATTACAAATACTGCGAAATTGGTTCATATAGTAACGGAACTAATGCGGAATAATTTAGAAAAAAAAATATATTTTTTTAAATTGAAATTTCAAAAAAAAAAAAAAAATATAATACAACTTAGAACTATGATTCACGGTTTGCAATTCGAATCTATTTGTAATGAATTTTGCATTAATGAAGTCAATAAATGTCAAATTTGTAGTTTCCACAAAAATAAATATCTACAATTGCACTTTATTGAACTTTATCAGATCAAATATTCTAATGTAAGATATTGCAAAATACTTCGACGGTTACAGTCAACACAGACAGATCAAGCAGATAACGAAAAATGACTTCAAAGTAAAAATTTGGTTACTCGATGTGCATAAAAATAAAGGAAAGCTAACCAATAATAATTTCCGTAGAAGTTAACTTTTGAAAGAAAATAACTTGCAGACAACGAGCAAAATTCGAGAAAAGGATTCCAAATATGTAATCTAAAGGCAATTTTCCTTTTAACAATTTTCACAGCATACTTTAAGGCGTTGCCGAAGTTTGCACAAACTTATGCTCTTTGCTAACATATGCAGCTAATAAACTCAAAGCACGCGGTCAAACTTAGTTGCACAATGCACAAATATTCGGCTGACCAATGCAAACTTTAACCGCAGCGCGTTACCAAGTCCTAAAGAGCAAGACAGGCAAACGCGTACAACATTTCTATGTATAAACTATATATATATATAAACTATCTACAGAGAGCGCTTAGCTAACCAGATCCAGTGTGCCTTTACTGTCTTTAGTGAAGTCTTACAAAGTTGCGACTAAATGCAACTTGAGTGCAAAACTTCAACTTCCGTTTCCGGTCTGCCAGTACACGTAAGCAGTCGAACTGAAGGCACTACGGCATTCGTGAGCTCTCTTAAATGAAAAAACTTTTCACATAATTTTCCCATAAGTGGCATTCAGCAGCAAAGAATGTGAAAAGCGGACTGCAAGGCACACGTACGCAATACGAATAGAAGTAAAACTTCGTTGGAGAAATGATATTGTACATATAAGTTGTCGACGGCTGAAGTTTACTTAAAATGCTATTGGCATTTTTCGCTATTTTTAGCTTTCAAGTCGTGGATTCTCGAAGACATATTGTTTTAATATTATTTTGTGCTATGCACTAGGGTGTCCCTTATTTTACGAATTCATTGTTTTGGTTTCATGTTAAAATGCTTAAACAAATTATTTAAGCCACATTAAAGCCGACTTCAGCACTTCAATAGGTTGACTATAATTGGTAAAGCACGGTTGAAATCTTTCTTTTCTGCCAGTAATTCGCATCGAAGATCACATAATTTGTCTATCTAGAGAAGACTTAGACAAACTAAACTCGTATAGGGTCTCTAGGAACCACACTGATGCTAAATGTATCTGTCCTAAAGCAAGAGTGTGACAGACCACATTTGGATATTTTGACAGGCCACTGACTCTCGCCAGCTACATAAAGAGCAAAGTTCGCACAAGAATGAGGCGCATTGACTAGATGCTGAACAGACGTAGAAACTCCAACTACAAGAGATCAATATAGTTACATGTCTTAGCTCCCTAGTGGGAGCCCCATATCTGTATAGCTACAGATATGGGGCATGGCTTCATACAATAACCGCAAAAAGGTGCAAGTTTTGCAAATTTTTGCTATGAATTACTGGTAGCATTCGTGAAGTCCGAAACTCAGTACTTCATGAGAACTGGAACTGGTGAAAGTTGAGGAGCAGATTTCGTTCCAAAGCAGACGATTGTTTGCGCAAAACTTACCTTTGTAAATCGCCCCATGCTACATTGCCTTGGCTTCTATGTTCATCTGCACTAACATACCAAGATTTATGCTTCCTAAAATCAATAAAAGCATAAAAAATTATAGTTAAAAATTTAAATTTACAGAAGTTTTGTCACTATTTGTGGTATTTAGTCGATGTACTACTATTGTATTTGATAACGACGTCAAAAAGGAAAGCTAACCAATAATAATATCTGCTCTGACAAACGATACGTTCCTGCAAAATATTAACTGAAGATTGTGTAATAGAAAAGTTAAATGGTGATCAAAAAATCGTTCGTGTAGTCAAGGAATTTTTAATGAAAAAACAGATTTGTCTCATCGACAAACCTCCGTATTCGCCAGATCTATCATTGTGCGATTATGTTCTCTTCGCAAAAATTAAAACTGTAATGAAAGGATCTTTTTACGATGATATTCCAGCCATACAAGCAGCCGCGGCACAGGTGCTAAAGAACATCCCAAAAAGCGAGTTTAAAATGTCTATGCATAAATTGGTTGAGCATGCCAAACGTTGTATTGAGTTAAATGGATCGGATTTTGAATAAATATTAGCTTTGAAACAAAAGACCATGCTTGGTTTATTTTATAACTAAAAAGTTCGGTTATTTTTAGATCACATCGTGAATGGTGTGCTTGAAGTTTGTTTGCTTCTTATATCTCAAAATGACCATTATTTCTTTTGCTTTAGAGAAAAAACAACCCAAGTAATTGATTTTATAACTGTTTTCATCATAAAAGCACTAAAATAAAGAATCTGTTTTGTTTTGAGTCTATGATTTGCAAATACAAATCATGCAAAAAATAAAACACAACTCATAGCATTGCTGGCAACGTATCATACTATTCCTCTCGCAATAATATAAGGACCATTTTCACGTCTTTCCTATAACTTTATAGGTAATTTTTGTTACACTCTATCCTAGTTTTCAATGCCACGCCTGTTATTAAGGGTATAAACGTATTGCCTAGTTCGAAGAACCAACCTATACTTTAATATTATAAAGAGGTAAAGTTTGTGAGTTTGTGGCGTTGTAGGGGGTAATCTCTGGAGTTACTGAAACGATTTTGAAAATTCTTTTACCAATAGAAAGCCATGTTATTTGTGAGTGTCATAGGCTATATATTAATTTTTCGTGATAATTGGATTTGCAAAGTACGTCGGAGAAAAAACGGTCGAGCGTAAACGTTTCTTACGAACGCTGCTTTAACGATGAGAGATATATGATTGAGTTCTAGAGTAAATTTGTAGAGGTTGATAATGCTTTCAGCGACAGCATATGTCTAACTTTTATATTTAAGTCACAAAATGTAGTTTTTTATATTAAAAAAAAATAATATTCAAATTAATAATAAAATTCATATACGAGTTAATGGGGTCGTGCGGGGCATGGGTGGTAGGGGAAGGGGGTGCTAATGAAGTGGTATGGGACGTGGTGGAAGGGGATTTGGTGGTAGGGAAAGGGCAGCAACGCGCCGTGTTACCTTTAAAAAGGAGTTTATGGGGTCGTGGAGGGCATGGGAGGTAGGGGAAGGGGGGAAACAAGTGGTATGGGACGTGGTGGTAGGGGAATAGGTGGTAAGGAAAGGGCAGCAACGCGCCGGGTTACTTTCAAAAAGGAAAAGGAGGTAGTGGAATGTGAGAAGGGAAAGGGGAGTGTTTGGAAAGGGGTTGAAGAGGGGCTATGGAATTAGAACGGGTGGTAGGGTAAGGAAAGAGGGGTAAAGGTAAAGTAACGTGCTGGGTACCATTTAAGATAGAGGGATGAAATGTTGTATAAATGTTAATGGGATCGAAGGGGGCAGAGAAAAGAGGTAGTACAGTAAGGAGTGGTAGGGGAAGCGGGCAGGGGAATGGGGAATTCCACTTATCTATATATATTTTATATAAAATACAAAAAATGTTTCTACCTATGTCCGTTATAGACTTTGAAACCATCCAACCGATGCACCGGAAACCAGTTTCATTTGAAAGGCAATAATGCGAAGATGGTTTTAGAACAGTAAAACAATGCATTAGGCACATTCGGTCCATTCATGAAGTCGATTTTTGACTTTTCCCATACAAAGATTTTCAATCTCATTAAAAGGTGGCGTTACTCTCACGATATAAAAACTAATAGAGAGGAATTTCTGAAAAATCTGTTTTTTTTTTTTTTTTTTTGTAGCAAGATAAAATTGATCTGTTATTTATGAAAAATCGAGAAAAATGAAAGAGTGAACCAAATATGTAGATTCTATCGCTAGTTATGATTGATAATAAAATAAAAATAATTATATTTTTTGCTGTTTGTACGAATTTTTCGATATTCCTTTCTATTTTTACCTTGACCACATATTTGGTTCATTCTTTTTTTTTGTTTTCTCTTTTATGTTTCCAGGACACAATATACCGTAAAAAAGTGGGCGGTGCTCCGCCTTTTACATAAGAGATATATGTAAAAGGCACCGGGAAAGAAAACAACCCCCCTTTGCACGGTGAAAATTTATAACCAGTAAACAAAAGCGGCGTAGCAGTGCAAACCAGATACGCTAGGTTGACCCTTTGTCTGTTCGTCATTTTGAAATATGATTCTTTTTTTTTTATTGTATATAAAGTTTTGAATCAACCTGTTGTAGCAAAATCAAAATAAGTCTGGAAATCATTTGCACGAGTAGCCCAATTTTTTTATGAAGTTATTTCTTAAGCCCAATACTGAGATCGATGAAAATTTTTGCTACCGAAATTGTAAATTATTACTGCTATGTCAAACAAACAAAAAACAGTGTTCCCAAGTCAATATGAAATACTAAAATCAGAGAATTATTAGGTGAAAAGTTCACACATATTGATTTTGCTTTGGTTTTTTTCTGATGGAAGTGCAAAAGTTCACAGTTTTTGTCACCTGTTTTTTGAGTATATAAAATTCGGTAGCAAAAATTTTTGTTATCTGAGTACTCGATGAAAAACAGTTCGTGACGAAAATTTTTCATTGTTGTTTGACAGCGTTTATTTATATGATTTTTTTCGGTATTCAAAATTTTCATCGATCTCAATATTGGGCTTTAGACAAAAAGCGATTTAATATCAGTTCAGTGCAAAAATGTATTCTCTCGTTTCCAAATTAACGACAGTTTTGTAAACGAATGCTCCTCACGACGTCATAGGAATGTCCTTCATATAAGGTACATCCTAATATGTACCATATCTGTTACAACTTTGCTGTTAGAATTCATTCAAATTCATGCATTTCATTTCGAAACAAAAATATAAATGAAAATATTTTACTAAAGACGCAGAAAAGTTTAAAAATAAGCAACAGCTATGAAACAAAAACGAAATGGAAAATATTTATGCATTAATTTTGCGGCGCCATTTAATTAGCAATGAAAAGTTTGAAATTAGAAGCGTCAAAGCGCATGATATGGAAAGAGAGCGGCGGCGCTGAGGCGGAAAAAAAATCTGCTGCGGCGTAATTCAACATGAATTATGCGCCTAACAATAGTCTATATATACATCCATATAAAGTATGTAGAAGAAGACGAAGTATATATATATATCTATATATATAAAAGCATGAATAAAATAAAGCAAAATAGCAGCGCTAAAAAGAAAAGTTTTATTTTTCGCTTGAAATTGCGTATACGCCGTGTTCTAACAAGTCAGGCAAGCAAAACAAAGCCTAGACTAGCGCAGCTAATTGTCTATACTCGGAAAATGTCAATTATATCAAGATTTATTTATAATATAAAGCTACAGCAGGCTACACGCAGACATCGACGGCGACGTCATTGTTAAATTTTTAAGCAGCGCCTAAAAATATGCTACAGATTTGCTGCATTCTATAAAGCAAACAAAAAACGGCTTTTTAAAAAGAAAATTCACTGGAAAACTATTAAATGAAATAATATAAATTTTAAATCGCACATTAAAACCACACATTTACATAAGTATTATAAAGCGCAGTATCATCATCAGCAGTGCTCCGCACTCTTTTGAAATTGTATAATTAAATCATAATTAAAATATAAATCTGCGTTAATTGCCATTATATTAAAAGAAAAAAATAATAGTAATAATAATAATAATTATAAATGAATATTAAATTTGTTAAATGTAAATTTTTTTAAATATCAAGCGTAGTGATTAAAATTCAGTATTTACTGAATAGAGTACTTATATAAGGTGTTCTTTTAGCAGTTAAGTTTTTTTTTTTTTTTTATGTGGCAACACTCAAAATGTTTAGTGTTTATCGAAAATTCGATAACATATTTACATACAAATCATCATGCAAAGAATTCAATTACAAAGAGTTGAGAGATTGAGTGCTGTGCACTGTGGAATGCACTGTGGTTGCTGTCATAGGCCAAAAATCAAAATAGGAATGTTAAAATTTTCGAACAACAACTGACTTTATAAACAGCTGATTGTCCCAACTTTACGTTGCCATACTGGTTTTGCTTTGATTCTAATGGTTTATTTTTAAAAATAGCATCGGAAGTGTGGCCGAATGTGCATTTGCTTTGTACAGAGTCAGCAGCATGCTGCAGCGTGTTAAGGCCTGTTGTCGCATACAACAGAAACTGAAACTGAAACGAAACTGAAACTGATTTTCAGATTCTGTTGTACATTTATTCAGTTGCAGTTTCAGTGGGGGTTGCCGCATAAACTGAACTGAAACTAAAAAAAAAAAAACAACAACAACAACTCGAAAAACTCGTGTTGCAAATAGTGAATGGCAAAACAGCTGATTTCCTGTCATTCAGTAATAGAAAGAAGTCAAAAATACTTATTTCAGTTTCAGTTGCTGATGTACTGAATTGAGTTTCTGTTGCTGCGGACGAGAGAATTCTAAAATTTTGTTTTAGTTTCAGTTTCAGTTGCTAATGTACTGAATTCAGTTTCAGTTTCTGTTGTATGCGACAACAGGCCTTTAGTCTTGTGAAATTAAAACTTTATTAAAAAAAAGTTATTGAATTCAACTTGCATAAAATTAATATTATACATAAAGGTATTGACTTTATTTCTTCAATTAAACTTATAGATAATATGTGTTTTATTTTGTGTAAATCGTTGTTTATACACGTTAGGTTTTGTGTTTGTTTATGTATTGTCTTTCAAGTCTTTCGCTAAAGTTTTAAGTCTTCGTCCCTAGAAAAAATTGTTTGCATGTTATTTGTTAACATGTTAAGATTATAAAAATGTTCAGTTCAGCTGTTGAAACTTGCTAATGCTCATGTAGCATTCCATAAACTAACCCAAGGTCATTATTTTAGAAACAGGTTTTTTTTATGCCTAACGCAGATTCACCGTTTGTTTCATTGTGTTCTCGTTGTTGTACTAAGAGTTCCTTTTGAATTGGTCGACTATATGGGAGCTATATGATATAGTGGTCCGAACTTGATGATTTTGACATATTGTAATCTTACTACAGATAGATGCCTATGACAAAAGTTTCACTGCACTGTAAGTATTTTTGGCCGCCGATTCCATACAAAACCGACCACTGTGGAATGGTTGGGTTAACATTACCACGCCAAGAATTAGTGCAGCAAGGAGGCTTACTTCTGGCTTTGTCAATTTAGAGTGAGGTAAATCAAAATGGTGAGCCATCAGCTACGGACACTCTCCGAAAAATGCACGTTTTTGGTGCGGTTTATGCTCTGGTTAAGAAAGCGAAGAAAATGCAACAGTGTCCGGCACTGGCGCCAGACATCGAACCATGTGGATTACTTTTTTAGTGCGTGGTCATGGGAAGGCAATCTGCAAGAAGCAATCATCGACATATTGAGGAAAAAGTTTGACGTCAAAATAATAACCAGCAACGGACGATTTGCTTAGCTCGCAATATCGTGTGAGCTAACAACTCTCAACTACTTTCTGTGGAGATGTTTGAAATAGTTGGTACATGCGAATAAGTCAGCATCGATTTCAGTGTTTGGCATAACGAACGCACTATGCGTGAGATACTGTGTACTGATACTGATACTCAAGTGATTGGTAAAAGTAATGGGTGTAGTTCTTTAAATGTTTCCCCAAGACATTTTGCACCATTAATACCATAAAATTATCTACCGAACTACATTTATTTGTATGTGTTTTATTTCAAATAAAAGTTCTATAACTCTTAAAAAGCACCGTGCATTAGGCGCACAGTGTGCCAGTAGAGCGCAAAGCTGCCAAAGTTGCGTGACAAATAATTTAATTATATTATTACATACTCAGTTATATGTAAAATGTTATTGTTGCCATATACTATAGCGCATTTCTGTGTTCTGCATTACTGTGTCGGAAACTGTTCGATTAATCACACATATTTATGTTTATAGCGGCATGTGTGCCTTTTGCAGAGTCAAAGGCTATGGAATTGTGTGAAAATTGCCAATAAACGCGCACAAAAGTGTTCGAAAAATATTGTAAATGAAATTTTGAAATGTAGAAAAAAAAACTGCGCCTTGAAATTATTATCAATAAAGTTTTTTTAGAATAGCAGAGAATATGTCTAGATTCTGCATAAGCGCCTTAAAAGGGTTTCAACAAATTGAAACAAGTTACAACAGGTTTCAAATTCAGAGAACTAATCAAGAATAAGAAGCGAGTAATATATAGATACATTTTCATTATACAGTTTCCATTTCGATGGGGAAATTGTGAGTTTTGGGCTGGACCGCCTATCACAGAAGGACGATGGTGGGATTGCTTTTTCAAAATGGACCAGCGATTAAAATTTATCAAAAAGTAATATGGTTACATTTTGTATTCGAAATCAATACAATGCGTGATAATCGATTTATTGAAACTTTGGAAGTTTTTCCATTGAATTTAAGTATTGCAATGCATGTGATGCAATCATATGAGCAAGAATAGCATCTTCGTATCAGTTATGTAAAACATGCTGCGTAAATTATGCAGAAGCAACTTTTTTTCTATACTCTTTTCTGCCTAGTTATCAAAATAGATTATCATGCCGTAGTTGAAAATAGATTGTGATAACAATAAAATGAGATACCCCAAGCACATAATTATATATGCAATGCCTCAAATTCATTTGATCCTTATATATAGCGGTGATGCATTTCTTCATTTTACCATTTAAACTTGATTATTTTGAAATGTGTATTTCAAAAACGGCCACATTGAATTGGATGTAGTTACGTTTTTTGCTTTTGGAGCAGTGGCCACCCTGAAATGCCTGTTTCAAGAATCATGTGCTCGCTTTCCCGTCAATTTTGTGACCTGCGAGTTTGTGCTACAATAATATTGTCTCAAATAGTTGAAATTATCAACAGTCTGGAAAGCGAGGATGAACTCGACTTTTTCAGGGATGACGAAAGTGAGTACTTCCCAGAGGAAGAAGTAATAAGTAATACGGATGACGAATATTTGCAAGATCGAGCAGTCCAATTGACTTGCACGTTTCAAGTTAAAATGTCGAGGCTGCTGAAAGGCTGTCAAAGACTATCAAGGCTACCAATAGCACTGTTTCAAACATAAAGGAACTAAAAAGCAAACTTCTGCAGATAGAACGCAATTTGATTTTAAATGAGCAGCTGCTGCAACTCATCGTGAGTACCGCCTTACCACCAGAGATAATGGAGATTTCTCTGCGCGTACAGTTTGTTTTGCAACCTATTTTCAAAGCCATAATTTGAGACGATAAGCAAGAAAAAACGTCAACTTCGGTTGAACCGAATGAAATTTTAAATACAGGATGTCTCAAAAGAATGTTCACATTTCATTTGCTGATTGCGTGAACGCAACTGTTCCGAGGGGCGCGGGGGATATGTCAATCGGTAGCCTAGAATTTCTCGGGAATTTAGTCACTCAGGAGCGTTTCTCGGGAGCGGACCGTGCGTACGTGAGTTTTACAAAAATGGTAATTCAGCGATTGTAGCGCGTAGAAAATTCTGCAGTATTCGACATGTTCGTCATTTAAATGAAGCGCCAAGCCCTCGACTCATTGGAAAATGGGTCGAGAAGTTTGAAGAGACCGGTTCAACGTTGGAAAAATCAAAATCCGGGCGTCCAAGGTCTTCGAGAACGTTCGAAAACGTAGACAGTGTTACTCAGTCTACCCGGACCTTTCGATTCGGAAGCGTGCTGTTGCTTTAAACATGCATAGATCATCATTGTTCTGCATTTTACACAAAGATTTAAAGCTTTACCCCTACAAAATTCGGTTGGTGCAAGAATTAAAGCTTCAGGGTGCTTTCAAATTGATCTCCAGGAGAGGTGACATAAATTGGCCTCCACGAAGTCCCGATTTAACCTGGCACAATTAAAAGGAAATATCCGTCACGAAATGGCAGCCATCATAAGAAATTTTAGTGCTCGATTAAATGAATGCCATGAACGCAACGGTTTACATTTGGACAATATCATTTTTAAGAAATAAATTCCCAAAGTGTGTATTTTAAAATGTAATAAAAATTTTTTCGATAAACTACTAACTTCTTTTTTTTATCGATATTTTAAATGTGAACTTTCTTTTGAGACAACCTTTAGTATTGTAAAACATAAAAGTGGGATTTTATAAAGTGATATAGTAGATGACGCCATATCGAGTTTCAAGTTGATATTGACTTTTTCCATACAAATGCATAAAAGTGAGCTATGGGTTTATATGGGACCACCTCAAAAAGTGGGCGGGACATGTATATGAAACGGCTGTCAATTAAAACCCACCAAATCGAATTTCAAGCTAATATTGATTTAAATTAAGAAGTTTTTCATAAAAAACACAAAATTGTACGCTGGGTCTGCGTGGGGGCTACCCCAAAAAGTGGGCGGGCCACGTCCGTTAGTCTATATATGGTAAGCGGCTGACCATAAAAATTCACCACATTGCATTTCAACTTAATATTGACTTTAATAAAGAAGTTTTCATACAAAACGTCAAATGTGGGCGATGGGTTTGTTTGGGGGCTACCCCAAAAAGTGGGCTTGGCATATAAATATGGTTACTCTATTAAACTGCAATAAAAAGAAGTGTATGTGCAAAATTTCAACAGGATAGCATAAAAATTGGTCATCAAAAAATGCACAATAACATACAGACAGACAGACGGACCCAAGCCCACATTTAAGTTTCACTTCTTGGGAAATCCGCCAGTTTGCTTGCATGATTTTATTTATGTCGGTTGGACAGAATACTGATCGAAAACTATTGAAATGGACGTCATTGGGATGGATATCCATTTCATATTCATTTCAATAATAATGAAAACAATTTGTCTCTTTCTGATACTCGGCATGATCGGCTTTTCAAAACTAAGACCGATTGCTCAAGAAGATTAACAGATTTGTTTCACCAAGGCTCGACATTATATGAAAAGGAATATACCAAACAAGGCTCATAAATGGGCAGATAAAGTTTATGTTACGTGGCTCGCGTCTATTGAATATGTCACTGATTGTGATGGAGCGGTTATATCAGTTATTTCATGGCTCGACAGTAATATTGTATCCCCGGCATAAAACACCGCCGAAATTGTTCATAAGCACACTGCGAATGGGGAAGCGTAGCTTCAATCTCCACAATTAATTGGAAGAGAAGTATCAATGAGTACCATCATATCAAATGTCGTATCAAATGGTCGATCACTGCGTTGGTTCTTGTACATTCCGTTTCCTTTTGTCTATAATGAAAATCGACTGCAGCGCTTTCCAAAATCAGAGAAAGCATCAATTTCTAGTATTATCGCCTTTCAGCACATTTCACAAACACATTTATTATTTGAAATGTATGCCAGCAATTTGACCATGTTTGGCATTCCATTCCTTAGTTGCTCAAAATAAAAATAAAATATGACAGTGATAGTCTACCCAAAGGTACCCAATGGGATTAGGGACTCTTGGACAGTTACTGCAGTAGTGGAATATATTCATAGAAGAGAGAGAATAAAAAAAAAAACACGTTCATGGTACGTGTTACATGAATTGGGGCCTTATATTGCTGGAAACTATATGAATCGCCATATTAATCGTGAGCTTATTCCTTAAGGTTACTCTGCAGTAAATTTATATGCATACAGCTGGTACGCAGCGCGTTTCTGCCTCTCCACCTGCCACTCTTTTCCTCTGCCACTCCTTCCCCTGCCACTCCTTCCTCATGTTCCTTTCCCCATGCCCCCTTACCATACCTCCCATTCCCCTACCAATCTTCCCCTGTTCACTTTCACCTCTTCGCCTACCACACTTTACACTACACCCATCCCCTTTCACCTTCCCCAGCCTCCCCTTATTTTACATCCCCTTCCCATTCTCTTCGATCCCATTAACATGCATACAATATTTCATCCCTCTATCTTATATGGTACCCTGCGCGTTGATGCCCGTCCCCTGCCTCCCCTACCTATACCCATCCATACCAATGCCCCCTTACCATAGCTCTAATTCTCCTACCCTTCTTTCTCCTGCCCCTTTTCCTACCACTACTTCCCATACCTCCCCTTCACCTATTTCTCTGCCTCTCTTTCACTGCCCCACCTTCTCTACCACTCTTCCCCTGCCCATCTTTCCCCTTCCACCTCTTTCTCTTCCGGCTCTTTCCCTTCCACCTCTTCCACCACTCGTGTGAATTCACAGTGGAATCCCCCATTCTCGAATTACCATGCACACAAAAATGTTCATCAAAATTGGTCCAGCCGTTTAGGAGGAGTTCAGTCACGTACACACGTACAGAAGATGTTTATATATAAAGATAACTCGGTGCTTTCTTAATAACTGCTTTGTTTTTGATGACACATCTAACCTCATTTTTGAAAATTTTTTTAAGCGAGATTCAAGATAATTTTAATTTTTTCATCTTTCAATAAGTTTTTGCTTTGAAAAACGTTAAATATCTCACCAAGATGCTTATCAAATCTTATCTTTATCAGATCGGATTCATGTTTCATTGATATTTTTACATGAACATGCAGAGTTAGTTGATCAAACTTCTTTATTACTGTTGTGAAAACTTGCATCATATTTTTTCTTTGACGTGATAACGTCTATGAAATCGATGAACGCCGCCAAATACGAAAGAGCCATGCCCAACACGTTCCGCCTGAAGGAGGCTTATGTATGAATCATTGGCTTGTGAAAGCTATAGTAAGATGTGTGAGTGTGTTTGCGTATTAGTGTGGGGTGCGGCTATACGTCATATACGATCTTGTTATTGTTGTTCTTGTGGCTGCTGTTGCTGTAGCTGTAGCTGTTGTTATTTGTTATTGCTTTACCAATATTTTCTTGTAGATTTTTGTTATTGTTGTTGTTACATTTTATATGCGTACATATATTAAATTGCTTATTTAATAGACACTCAAAAATACTTGCTGCGCACACAAACACGTATACGAGCCGAACATTAAGAGCGTGAGAGCGAGAGATTGTTTGAGTAGGAGCTACAGCGATTAAATATGCACGAGTTATATTTATTTGTAGTTGAATTTAATTGAAATATTTAAAAATTAATTTTTTTTGTGTTTGATGCTGGCAGCGCCAAACTATATAGAAACGTGTTTTATCTGTTTCTCTCGCAGCATACATTTATAGTTGTAGGGACAGGGAGAAGGAGTGACAGAGAAAGGAGATGCTAGGGGAAGGGCAGAACGACGTCAACCAGGGTACAGCTAAGCAGACATCAACAGGCACGAAGTCAAAACGAACAAGCGAAATAATAGAATTAATACGAAGCACGAGGTCAGAAAGCTAATTTGACCCTAGTCTATTGTAATCAGTTTTCATCAATGTTTTCTTATGACGTTATCACGTAAAATTATCGTCCGTAAACCGACTTTACAGACAAACATTTTTTTTCACTTGTTTCTTATGGTAAAGTGTTAGCAGAGCTGGGGAATGAGTTCAGATGTAATGTATTCATACCCGTTCTTTGAGTACTGCTTAAAACAGAAAATGAGTCTAGTAGACCATGAGTTCGCTTTTTATGAAAGGTATTTTTGATATTTACGTGTATATGCTATATAGACCATATAAATAGACATACGAGTACATATACGACTATGTGCACGCCTAATTAAAACCAAATCTATGAAAAATTGATTTAAAAAATACTAAGTCGATTTGACAGCAAAACATTTTAATCGTTTTAAGCCAGTACCTAAGTAGATCCTGTCAAACAGAGTGACAGACAGACAGACGCACAGATATATAGTCTGACAAGCGTTGGGTGTACCATTCTTTTCGATTTTTTATTTTTCTGGCGCAGTGTATATCAACTTGGCATTTACTGCAGTGATTTGTTTTTTATACTCTCAGAGATTTTCATTTTTAGATAAACGACGCAAAGAATTAGGAAAACTGTCTGACAAATAAACCTACGTAGATATTTGTGACAAAAAGTTAGCGAAGAAATCTGACAGCAAGGCAAAAGTATCTAAAAGTAAATCTAAAAATCGTTGACTACTTCTGCTTTGCTAAATTGTGCTAAATAGCGACAAACTGTGAGCTTTGCTGCTGTTTCAAGTAAGTTGACTGTAAGTAGTAGTTCACTTCTACTTAGCTTCCATTTATACAATACACGAGTATATGCTTCTGCCTTCAGTTTCACAATGATTATTCTTAAACTGATTCGAGCTTATCATTAATCTTTAATTTACCTGCTTTCTGTATAGAACTCTGCTCATACATACAAATGTACAACTGTCACACGGCGTGTGGTAGCCAATTAATTTTGGTTGACGCACAACTAATCTCAGTGGGTGGGAGATGCTTGAAGTGAAGGTTTTATTTGGGTTTTTTTGTGGTATTCATGCATTCAATAGTTCATATACAGTCTGCTTAAATAGTGTAAAATTTCGGCAAACATGAACGTTTCTCTTAGTAACATAAAATAAAACCCCAACTACGTATGTTATCAGCCAAAAAAATTTCCGCATGCATAACACATTTGCTACGGCGTAATGACTCAGTATAGAATATAAACGAGGTAAGTTAAAAGAATCATAGAAAATTTATAAAAAAAAAATTGATAAAATTGGTTACTTTTTAAAGTTTCGACTAAATTTTTAATGCATTTTTACAATTAGACTGTTCACAAGGTCTAGCAATAGTGCAAAATAGAGTGCTGCAACTCTGCACAGTCAGCTGTTTGATACTTTGGTTTGTTTGTTTGCTTATTGCGAACTGTTATTCGTTTTCCTTCTCCTTGTGATTTATTCAGTCTCAGCGTTATCATAAAAACATACAAAATTCACAAAAAATACCAAATTCGCGCTGCCACTTGCTAAATTTTTGTGATTTTTTGCGACACTGTTTTTGCACAGATGTAAAGAAATTATTCAATTATTACTCAATGTTCTGGGTCGAACAATGTGGTGCAATTATTATTTAGTGAAACGATTTTCTGCACTTTTGCACTGATACAAGACCTTGTGAATACCTTAAATATGTATTAATATTTTTAGTATAATGTATAATAAACACTTTAGTTAAATGCTTAACTTTTGCAACATAAAATTATAAGTGTTTTAATAGATTTACGCTCCGTTTTGCTCAGTTAGAGTTAGTGTTCACAGACAAATTATTTGTAAATGGCAAAATGAGTTGACAGGGTGAGATCAATAGATTGGTTAAATTTAGGTGAAAAAATCTGTGTGTTCTATTTTACACTTTGCATTCCGCATCCACTCGCATTGCAAACATATTTCACAGTTCACATCCATTTAACAGCTGATTTTGTTTTGGTTGTCATTTTGAAGAATAAGCCAAAAATTGTAAATTGTTAAAGTTTTTAAAAAATTAAATAAATATATTATTGTATTCTCAATGCTAAGAAGAGGAACAGGAAATGCTTAATAGGCGCCAGATCGGTGCAAGAAGTGTATGTATTTGAAATTTCTACTATGATGTTAGCAAAACAAGGGTCTACAAACACAACAATAGAAAAGAATTTACTAAATTTCACCAAATTGTCCAATTGGAAATACAGATATTTTTCGCATCCCATTTAGATGAGAAATGGGATGCATGTTACGAATTTCTAGTATTCAAAAACAAATTCTATGTTGCACATGTAAGTATGTACAACATTTACAACAACTTCACTGTGAGTGTCAAATGTTTCTTTTTAACCATTCACAAATAGTGTAAAATGGTATGATCAGTTTGTCTGAAAGTTTCTAACGCATTAAAGGAGGTATCGACGAGTCGATCTAGCCATTTACAACAACTTCACTGTGAGTGTCAAATGTTTCTTTTTAACCATTCACAAATAGTGTAAAATGGTATGATCAGTTTGTCTGAAAGTTTCTAACGCATTAAAGGAGGTATCGACGAGTCGATCTAGCCATGTCCGTCTGTCCGCCTGTCTGTCTGTCTGTTTGTTGTTGCGAATAATTGGGCACTAATTTTTATGCTATCCAGTTGAAATTTTGCGCATATACTTCATTTTATTGCAATTTAATACAATATCAAGATTGACCCGCCATGCCTTGTTTTTATGGTATCCCCCATACAAACCCACTGCCCACTTTTGACTTTTTGTATGAAAAACTTTTTTATTGTAGTCAATATCAACTTAATAATTGATGTGATAACTTTTAGTGGACGGATGCTTTACATATACATTAATGGGTGAGACCTGCCCACTGTTTGGGGTAGCCCCATATAAAGCTACTGCCTACTTTTGACTTTTTGTACGAACACTTCTTTATTAAAGTCAATATTAGGTTGAAATGCAATGTGGTGCCTTTTTATGATCAGCCGCTTATCATACATAGACTAACGGGCGTGGCGCCCATTCAAACCCACCGCCCAGTTTTGTGTTTTATATGAAAAAAAATCTTTATTTAAATCAATATTAGCTTGAAATTTGATTTGGTGGATTTTAGTGGACAACCGCTTCATATACATATACAAATGGGCGCGTCCCGCTCACTTTTTGAGGTAGAGCCTATTTAAGCCCCCACTTTTATGTTTTACAATAGTATTTAAAATTTCGTGTGAATGGCATTAGAGCTTCGGTTCAAACGAAGTTAACGTTTTTGCTTGTTCTTTTTTTGTAAACAAAATTTAACTGCTGAAAAGCGACAATTAGCTGAAATATGCTCTAACTGCACATTGTGGAAACGAAATACAGTATTTTTTATCTTTAGAGCATCCTTCTGTTAAAGTTTAATTGGACATTGAAAACCCTGGTTCTTTAGGGTTTAGTTAAAGCTTTTGGTAATATCACACATTAGACATATGCTTTAGAAATGACATATTATTATGTCATTTCTAAAGCACCAAAGATCGCAAACGAAAAGAAGCAATGCATTTTTTATAATCTGTGACGAATCGACTTCAAGTAATACAAAGCTAAACTAATCTTCTGGTGAACATATGATATAAATAACATAACATAACATTCACGACACGAAGTAATTAGAGTATTTTCATCAAATTTATGCACTCTATCTTACGCTTTTTTACAATGTAACCACTCTACTTCAACTTAATAATAATTTAGTTAGTTACTTTAGTTACTTAAAGCTATTAAGCTCAGCTTTTTGCTATATTTTCAGCCAAATACAGTTTAAAGTATAGTATTCTGCAAGATTTGAAACTCTGTTCGTGAATCGCACTCATACTTGCCTCAAAATTTGATACTGAGTACACCGTATAAATTCTCCAGTCTAACTTCATTGGTTTGTGACGCGTTTATTGAATCTATTTGATTAATAAGAAATTGAGCGTAATCATTGATTTTCAGACAGATTCTCATTTCAGAATATCATAGAAAAACAAGAGAATCAGTATCTGAAAGAAGTGATTGTTGAATTTCTTAATATTTGACTGAATATCTGACTGCATATCTGACTTTGCCGAAACATAGCCATATGTTTCGTTGAGTGTTACCATCTTTTGAGTCATTGGTATGTCATGAATGGCAAATTTTATCTCAGTTCGAGTGAGATAGAATGACAGATTGCCATCTTTGCTATGTTTTTTTAAATATTTACTTATGTGCTTAGTTATGGCTGACTATACGGAGAAAAAGATAGATCAGAAGAGCAATTTCTTCCAGCGTATGAACTGATTCGCAAGTGTATTATTTATTTCAATTATTTTAAAAGTTGTTTTCGTCACTGCAAACAGCTGATTTGAAACTGTGGCTTGTTTTTAAAATTCCATTAAATTTTTATTAATCGTTTTTATTTTCAAAGTACTGCAACTTCACTGGTATAAGTATGTATGAAACGTCCCTCAAAAGCAAGGTAGAGAGAGCGAAAGAGAGAGAGAGAGAGATAGATAGATAGAGAGATACGAAATAAGAGACTAACGAAGCAAAACCATTTTACTTTTTTATATTATTTTTTTTTTACATATAGAATATAAGCCATACAAAGCACTACATATATGAAATACTGTAAAAAAGGGTGCCTTTTCTTAGTGTCAGATTTAGTTAAAAGAACAATAATTCAACTAGGAGACTCTTTTATTCAGAACAATATCCATATGAAGCTCTGCATCAAGGTAATGAGTCAAATGTGTTATTTTATGCTTTCAAAAATAATTTGTGTATTTTTTTTAACCCAATATGCAAGCGTAGATGAACTTGGAGCACGAAATTCAGCAATGTACATAGGTAGTGAAGTTTCTGAATTTTTGAAAATTTATTAAAATATGGGAAAGACTGTTACAGTTTTTTGGGCGCTATATACCGCATAAATATATAGGGCTAAATTCTCTGTTTAACGAAACTGGTCTTCAAATTGACCAACGTTGCTGAGTGTAAAGCCTCGTCATCTTAGCTACTTCAGCTAATAGATACCCAACTAATTGGTTAGCTAAATCACAGGCTTGTCTTATTTTTCGTTTCTATTTTTATAGTGATTACACACTGTGAACTGCTGAACGGAAAGTACGAATATACAATGGGCAGCTACGAATAGAACAAATACAATAGAAGTGAGGACAAAATAAATTGCAACTAGTTGCGAATTGTAAACACACTTTTGAACTTAAAGACAGTTATAATACACAACTGTTAGTTTCATGCTGCGGCCACTTTCTGCTACATATACGCTAGTTCCACTAAAAAACAAAAAAACACCCGTTATTAGTTGCGCTATTATTTATAGAATTTTGGTGTTGGGGTTTTTTCATTTTTCTACAGTGTTTTGGTTATTGTAAACTCAATCAGTGTGCTATTTTTGTGGTCAACGCAATGTCACGAAATTCGCATTCACACGAAATTTTCAATATTATTGTAAAACATAAAATTGGGGGTTTAAATAAGAGCTACCCGAAAAAATGGGGGTACACGCCCATTAGTAGATGTGTATGATGCGATGTAGTAGATGTGTATGATGTCGCCATACCGAATTTCAAGTTGATATTGACGTTTTCCATACAAATGCATAAAAATGAGCTGTGGATTTAAATGGGACTATCTCAAAAAGTGGGCGGGACACGCCGATCTGTATATGTATATGAAGCGGTTGTCTACTAAAATCCAAAATATCAAACTTCAATGTAATATTGATTTAAATGAAGAATTTTATCATAAAAAACACAAAACTGCACGGTGGGCCTGTATGGGGGTTACCCCAAAAAGTGGGCCCATTAGTCTATATATGTTAAGCGGCTGTATATAAAATGGCACCATTTCGCATTTCAACCCAATATTGACTTTAACAAAGAAATTTTCATACAAAAAGTCAAAAGTGGGCAGTAGGTTTGTATGGGGGCAACCGCAAATATTGGGCGGCTTCCACTCATTAATGTATATGTCAACCATTCGAGCACTAGAAGTTGCCATATCAATTATTAAGTTGCTATTGACTACAATAAAAAAGTTTTTCATACAAAAAGTCAAAAGTGGGCAGAGGGTTTGTATGGGGGATACTCTAAAAAGTGGGTGGGCCACAATCGTTGGTCTATGTATGTGAAGCGTCTGACCATAAAAAGGCACCACATTGCATTTCAACCTAATATTGACTTTAATAAAGAAGTTTTCATACGAAAAGTCAAAAGTGGGGTAAAACTTGATAGCATTAAAATTGGTTCTCAAAAAATGCGCAACAACATACAGACGGACAGACAGACCGACAGACAGACAGACAGACGGACAGACAGACAGACGGACATGGCTAGATCGAGATATATATACTTTATGGGGTCTACGATGGCTCCTTTAATGCGTTACAAACTTTCAGGCAAACTGATAATACCATTTCACACAATGTGTGAATGGTATAAAAATTTACACTACACATGATACATACGTAAATTTATGTATCTTTATAGTGTATATGTAGTACAACTACATACAGCTGCGTCGGGTCGCACATCAATCAACTGTTTCACAGTGACGCTTTATGTCTGTCCGTCTGTCCGTCCGTCTGTCTGTCTGTCTGTCTGTGCGTACAAATACTTCTACATATATGAACATATGTGTTTCTCCTTTCCATTTTTATGCTATGTCCTACACTCACTTTCTATGCTATGAAATTTTTCATGCCCTAACACACTAATATAGTTTGGTGTTTTACTAACGCAGTGAAGAACGTCATCGTTTGTCTTTGTTTTATTTTTTACGCTTTGACAATTTTAAATCTAGTCGTCTGTTTTTGCTGCTGTTTGTGTTGCTCCTTCAACGCAGCAACGCCCTTACTGATTTTTAGCTGCATATGATCCACAGACAATTCCTTTTTTTTCCGCTACCGCTGTTTTTGCTGCTATTTCAGCACGGAGCAGAATAGTATGCTGTACTCGTGTTTGTTCGACTACGAGATACGCTGTAGCAAGAGTCTAAGCAACGTTGTTGGATATTTTATAGCATATGCCTGTTACATACATTTTATATACTCTATTTTTAGTAATTTTAGTAGCGTCAAAATATTCAAGTTTGTTAGCCCTATCTTCAATTTTCTAAGGGAAGGGATCTTGGCATTCTAACAGACTTCTAAACGTTTCCACAAACCAAATTCATATACCATACTTGGGTATACGAAAGTAAGTGAAAATAGCGCAAATGTGAAGAGCGCGTGTTCATTTCTTATGCAAAGTCCTTTACCTGCTAAGTGTTTTGTGTGCGCACGCTTTGGCATGTACATAGTTCTTAAACGGAAGACAAACTTAAAGCAAAGCGTTTGAAGCTTGAGTTTCGAGGTAGGACTAAAGAGAATATTGCCAGAGTTTTAAATCAATAAAGAGTTATTTGCTTTAAACAATTTACACACATTTCAATGCGGTTTAAAACAATTATATTAAAGTATTACAATTAATGCTTTGTTGTTATTGCTAACGCCATGTTACGAATTTTCCACTTTCCATCTCAGTGGAACAGTGGATAGCAGCACGCTGTCATTATGATATCTAACCAAAGAATATTTCTTGGTAGAATGGTCGAGGTAATAGGCGGGCAGAGGGTCATACCAGCGCACCAATTTGGCTTTAAGGCTCAGCATGGTTGTCCAGTGCAACTTCATAATATGGTCCGATGTGCACTTGAGGCGATGGAGTCCAAGCGGTACTGCTCCGCTATGTTCTTTGATGTGAAGTACGCATTTGGCAGAGTGTGGTTGAATGGTATACTCCACAAAATTAAGCTAATACTGCCGATAGCTAAGTTCCTAATGCTGAAATCGTATCTGGTTGACCGCGCTTTCTTTGTGCAAGTTCGGAATACTGAATCTTCAGTGTTAAGTGTATGATGTATAATGGATGTATCATTCTACAAGTCACTCTACCAAGCTATATTGGCTTGGTACTCGACAAATGTCTTATATGGCGACCTCACATCTCCGATGTTTAACGAACATGTTATGGAAATCTGAAACGGCTTAATTGGCTTAATTGCTGTTACAAATAAGGTACTAGATTATCATCAAATTGTTGTTCCTTCATGGAGATCTGGCGTTAGAATCTGGAGCACAACTGCTAAATCCAGTTTAAGCAAAGTTCAAGGATTGCAGTCTAAAAAACTTCGAAGAATCTGTTTAGCTGGTTGGTTTCTTTGAAATAATATTACTCGAAGTGATCTTGGTTTGCGGCCAGTGATTCAGGAGATCAGTCAACATTCATCGAGATATAATGCTTGTCCTGCTCACCATCCGAACCCATTGGTCTCAGCTCTTCGGTCAAACTTGTCCAGAAGAAGACTTAAAAGACTGAACCCCTCTGATCTTCCTTTGAGGAGCTCCTAAAGATATTCCATATAATTTTTCATTCTAACATATCTTATATATAACGGGCGATTCATTTACAGGTTTTTTTTTAATATTAAATAAAACATTTAAAATAGAATTGGATGTCGGATTCTTTATTATGACCCGAGAGAACAATATCTGACATTTACGTTAGGTTATGCCGGCTGACCCTTTAAAAAAAGTTACACATAGACCAATATGGTCCTTAGTGAGACAGTCGTTCAGAAACTGTTGAAGTACAGTTGATTTTTTGGGTATTTCGCGAGCGCCAATAGCCTGTTAGAAGTCCTTTTGGCCGGCTCTTCTAGTGACGCGAACGCGATGGTGTTAAGGTATTTTTGTCTTGATTTTGCGATTGCTGGACCTGTTGGTTATGTCTAGTTTTTTCTTCGCGTGAGCGGCTGCTGGACAGTTCCCTGGTAGAATGCCTACCAACAATCCGTAGTCTCTCTTCTGGAGCTGCAGCAGGTAGTGCGAGAGTTTCTTTCTACGTTCTTTGCACATTTCGGTGTTCTTCCACCTCTCTCTAGCTTTGGTTCAGGAGTCCTCTTTCAGTTTGCTATATAGCGTCTGTAGAGAGATTCGTACATCTGATGTTACATCTCGCGGTAGCCCGACCCCTTCTTTTGCTAGACTGTCCGCCATTTCATTTGCGTCTATGCCACGGTGGCTGGGAATCCAAAAGATGTGCACCTTTTTTATCAACATGTTGTATAAATTTGCCTGGCCATTTCTAGAAAATATAGAGGCCGCCCGCAGGTCCGTTTTCGCAGCTTGGCTGTCGACGAATATGTTTAGTCATTGCTGCGAGGTATGCATCTGTTAGGCTACTTCTGCTGCTTTCTTTATTAGGAATACTTCCGCCTGCAATATGCTGCAGTAATCGGGTAGTTTGTACGAGAGCTTTAAATCGAACTCTGCGTAGTATACCGCCGTCCCAACTCCTGACTTCATTTTGGAGCCACCTATAAATATTTGAACTGCGCTCTGAATTTTGTGTCTGTGTGAAGTTGGACTCTCTGACATTTACTTTTTAAAGATAATTTCATTGAAATGGTCCAGTCTCTCTTTCCAGTAATGCTACCGGTATCTCACGAATTACGCGAGTAATGACAGTTTCCAAGTCTGCATCCTAGCTGGCTTTTCGACGAAGACTTTTGAATTCACATAACGCTAAAGAGAAAAATCGTGATATCACACAATCTAGGCGGCCAGTTGACAGGTCCGAAATCAGATTTTTAAAAAAACACGAACCGATGATTCCACCAGCCCATAAATCATATCAAACGGTGCACTTTTGTGAATGAAATGGTAGTTCGAGAATCTATTCGGGTTACTCATCAATCCAAATGCGGCAGTTTTCTTTATTGACGTGTCCATTGAGCCAAAAATGTGGCACATCACTGAACAAAATTCGGCGCAAAAACAGCGGATTTTCAATTAGTTGTTACAGAGCCAATTATCTAAAATTAAAGCGTAAATTCAAGTCTGGCGGCTTCAAACCTAGATCCTGGCCAACGAGACGCCAAGCTGATGCACACGGCGTCGAATCGATTGGTCATTGGCTTCAGTCACATTCTCCGCTACAGGCGCAATATTTTTTTTTGATATTTCACAGCCAATCACAACAACAATAACTGTAAACATAGCCAGTCACGAAAATAATAGCGAAGTGCATACAAAGTAAAACATGCAATCTCCTAACTCCTTCACACTATCATAATCTTGTCAACCTGCAACTGGCTGCTCACATTATATCGTTTAATACTTTTGTTTAAGGGGGTTGTATTTCACATAAAGCTTATGTACGTTTAATTCGTTGTGTGAGTGACGATTGTTCAAACCAAGAATATTAAACAGATTTTGATAAACTATAGACTGTCCACACCTGCAAATGAATACTTTTCAAATGGTTTATTTTATTTTTTTATATCGGTTGTGTAATGTGAGCGTAATATAATATTAATTTGAAGATATTGTTTCTTTGAAATATCATCTTGCACTCCAATGGAGTTTATGCTTTGACAAAAAGTATCGCATCAGCCAAACCATACGCAAATTATATGGCTTTCATACGGCCATAAGGCGTCATGCATCTAAATTGATACTTTACATTTAAATTAAATTGAAGTAAATGAAAATAATTTAATGGAACATTTCGGCATACTTATTACGCATACGCTACGTTGTTTGCATCTCTTTTTAAAGTGTGCACAGCGTGTTGTCAAAAGTTAAGCAACTGCTTTTATGTTAATTTGTATGCAAATAAACCAAGACGAAAAGTTGACTAATTTTTAAAATTTAACAATATTAAGTATATGCAGTGTGTAAATGGCATTAAAAAGTTAGAAATTAATGCATTATGAAATAAGCATTTATTGCTTCTACATAATGGTACATACCTTCTGATCAAAAAGTATCAGGAAATTGCCAACAAAACGAAAATGCTTAAATTATTCTTTGATATTGATTTTTAGTCTCTTTCAAAGTAATTCCCTTTAAATGTACATATTACACATATTCCAACGCTTCTTTCAATCTTCGAAACACTATTCAAAGGCCGATTTGTGGAATTATTTACAGAACGATTCCTTTTGAAATAGAAACCAGCACTGCTCTTGTTGCAGCTATTTTTAAAAATTGCAGGTACTTCTGACGTTTTAGGTACATCTAGGTACTTCTAACTTCAATACTGAAGTTTACTAAAGTCCTTTAACAAACAATTGTTCATTGGACCGGACGGTATATTCGTGACCCAAATACAAAACACTTTTAAAAATGGGCACAAATCTTTATCGCTGCTATTTAAGAAATATCTTAGGCTTAACCAACTGATGGATGCATGTAAAAGTGGTCTACATGCAAATAAGTCTCTCCCTATTCCCATTAAACGCTTTGGCGAGACATCTAGATGCTCACATTAGACAGACAATATGTCCAAAAGATAAGTGTACAAAGACGCGGACGAATTCTTCTAAAGCAACGAAAAGGAACGCTGCCTGATCTGCGAACAGACAGATCAAGCAGCGTTTAGAGAACTAGAGAACTAGAGAACTATGTGTTAACAATCAAATATAGAACCATTATTGAGATGGTCCAGCATTACAGAAGTTAACTCGTTTGGATACCGAGGTTAGTGAAATCGGGGGAAATTGCGGCGCAGTTCAGAATGCTAGATAGGGTGCCACAGTTCAGTATACTTCTAGTAAGAACTCGGTAGGAACTGTCAAAAAAAACCATCAGTACTGCAAATGCACGATTATTCAATTTTGCCACATGCGGCATCTCTAAATAAACTGGGTCAGGGTATAACAAAAGAAGAATCACTGTGATTTTGATGTTAAGCAGTACCAATATTTCAACTCTAATTGATGCCACATCCAGATACTGCCTGATAGGCAGACATGTCACCAGGCAGTGTCGGATGCAGTAGGTAAGGGTGGGGCTATGTGGGCTTGTTGAGCTACTCAAACATTCTATAGGAAAGGTTGAAACACATTAGATGATAAAATATTTTTTATTGTGTCTTCATAAAAAACTAAGTTATTTATTATTATAATTTGGGATCGTGGGTGGAAATGTTGTAATCGTGAATTTTATTGAATGTCAATTTAATCAAAAACAAGAAAAAACGTTAACTTCGGCTGAATCGAAGCTCTAATACCATTCACATGTAATTTTTAATCGTTTTGTAAAACATAAACACGAGGTGGATTTGTTTGGGCTACCCAAAAAAGTGGCCGGGACACGCCCATTTGTATATGTATATGAAACGGCTGTTCATAAAAAGACGCCACATTGAATTCTAACCTAATATTGATTTAAATCAAGAAGTTTTTCAGACAAAAACACAAGGTGTGTTTACATGGGTATTACCCCAAAAAGTGGGGGGTCACACCCATTGATGTATATGTGAAGCGTACGTCCATTTGAAGCTATTATATAAATGATTAAGTTGATTTTGATTACAATAAAACAAGTTTTTTATACAAAAATTCAATAGTTTTTATGTGAGCTACCCCAAAAACTAGCCGTCTCATATCAATATGGTTACTCTATTAAACTGCAATAAAAATACGTCTATTTGCTGACTTACAATCGGATATATTAAAAATTGGTACCCAAAAATGTGCAACAACATGCAGACAGACGGACATATGTACAGAAAGACAAACGAACGTGGCTACATCGACTCATTTCGTCGAGCTGGTCGATAATAACAGGGCTGCCACAGGAATCCATTCCGCTCGGATTCCACTTCAATTTCAATTCACCATGCCACAGACTTCATTTACTAGCGAAATGCAATACGCTTGTAATTGTGCTAGCGAATTGACTAAATACGCCTCTAAAATATATTTTGTAAATAAAAAGGCCTTTCGTTGCAGATAGGGATTACAATTTCTGATTAATTTACAACTAAACAATTAATAATTTAATATGTTTTAATTAGTAAATTAGCATTTTACTAAACCAACAATGATTTCGCTATTTGAATTTTCCACGCACAAGCGATTTGCATTTCACTGTTGCCACTTTTCTGTAACAAGTTTTTCGAACTTTGTTTTTAAGTAGATAGCATGCTGCTTTTAACGTTAAAACTAAGCCAAAAATAATTATTTAATAGTTAATAATTACAACCTTAAGCAATCTCGTATTTATTGTGCATTTAACGAAACAATTTGCGATAATTTTAGTTCGATTAGGTGGCAACTTCTCGCGATACGTTTGTTTTCGTTTTTGTTGCTATTTAAGTACTGCCGCGCACAGCTGCTAGAGTTGTCGGGCAAACTTTTTAGTGTGGCGGGTAATAAATGCAAATTGTTTTGCTTGGAAACCACCAAAAAATAGTCACAAAAATTCAAACAATTTGCATTTAACTAAATATCACTGTAAATTACCAATTATGCGACTGAAAAAAAAACCAATAATAATGCGGAACAAACATTAGACTAGTTTATGCTTGTGTGATGTCTACCCTATGTACCAAGTTCGAAATGCTTTGTAAAAATGCTAAAAAAATCAAAACGCGATATTTTTTTTAGCGGAATTGCTAAACCGGAATGGCCATTTCGCTAGCGATTTCTGTGGCACCCCCGTAAATATATACTTACTTTATGGGGTCTACGATGACTGCTTAAATGTGTTACAAACTTTCTGACAAACTGATAATTTGTCATACTATGTCTATCGTTTTTAATAACTTTTTAACTAATTTAATTTTAAATGTTTGCATTCATTTAATCGAAACCTATAAAATAAAATAAAATAATATAAAATAAATAAAATTATATATCGAAAAACCAAAATATACCGTTATCTAGATGAAAGCCTGTTGAGGCGTCCAACCTTAAATAATCCCAATTTCCGTAGAAGTATCGGTCTTTCTCCAAACAATTAAATGTGTGGTACCACAAAGAGCCTCTTTGTTCTAGGTGATGGTGGTTTTTGCCACCGGCTTCTCAACCTTATTTTACCTAAAAATAGATGCTTTGTTAAATTTAGAATCATAGCACAGCCTACTCCAACATAGTATTTCTAGATATTATTTTCGCTAAGCCCGTTGGCACCAATTCTCTCTCTTGGCATATAAAGATTATACAAATTTAGGCATTAATTGAAGTCTAAGATGCATAAGATACTACTGGATATTGTTAGGATGCCAAACTCAAAGTAAATTTATGTAACTTTAAATATACTATTACCTTTGTTTCTGCCATAATTTTAACTAATTATATCAAAGTCAAAAATGCAATGTGGTAATTATGAAATAAACTACATAATTAACAAATAGTTTCATTTCAAATAAATTATAGGCTCCAACATGTTAAATATCAATATGAAAAGTGAAAGGTTTCGCATGTGGAACATTTGCCATTCATATGGTAAAGCCATGCAAGCGCCATTTTGCCATTTAGCAAAATTACTTTTGCCAATTGCCTTAATCGGCAATGGGAAATCTAAATGTAAATCCATTATATTAATAATATTTGCTTAAATCGATAAGTTGTCAAAATTGCAAATAGCTGCAAGGGGAAAATACATAGACTGACTACGTTGCAGTGACTAAATACAGCTAAATGCAGCTGTTTGATAAATACGCGTTGTAAGCAAGCAAATGTATACAGGATATACAATTTGAAGGATAGAAGATAGTATATATGCATTTGTATATGTGCATTACCAACAAAGTCAAGTCAAGTCAAGTCAAGGTAGAAAGCTAGTCAAACTAGTACATAGAAACAACTTTGCCAGGCATATCCTTCGTCTGCTTAAAACTACACTACTACTGGCTTAGTTCGTTTGCTTAGTTGTTTCGCTCGTTTAGCGCACACATTGTATTTAAATTATACCCTTTATTCATATAGAGTGCAAGGTTATATAAGGTTTGTGCGCATGTATGTAATTGCCAAAAGGAGGTGGGTCCGTGGACATATGTACATTATAAGTGTCAGTTTACGGATATTCTTGTTAAGCATAAAAAATGTAATCAATATTTGCATGTCTATGCGCTCGTCCATTAGTCTTCTGTTCATGTGAACTCCGTGAACTTAGAGACTTTAAAGGTTAGATCCACCACGTGTCATTAGACTTTGACAGATAAACTTCATGAAGTGAGTGTGAAAATAACACTAGAAAGAGTAATCTCAACGCAAATCAAACGTTTCCTCATTTTTTTTTCACAATATTTTATTACTTAAGCTAGAAGGACCAATTTTAGTATAAATAAATTAATTCCGATAAAATGCGTCAAATAGATTCAGATCTGACTTTTACACGGTTCAAGCCAATTAAAAGTATCAATCGACACACTTTTGAACCAGTAGATAATTTCAAGCAACTATTTGACACTGTTGCCCTAAAATTTTATTATATTTATATGGAGGCGTTTATCCGCCACTTTTCTCTAGTAAAAATTAAATTACCCTTTACAAATGTACTAAATCTCATCTATCTGTATCAAATAGTTAATGAGATGTAACGAATTTGGTTTTTCTCTTATATAGAAGGCGTGGTACCGACAACTTTCCACAGCATCTTGTTTCTCCCGGTACACTTTACAGATGCACCAAATCTCTTCCAACTGTCTCAAGTAGCGTGACAACGCCATCAAACGGGTGCTAATACAATTAACACATTCAAGGGACCTTAACGAACATACAGCGATCCAACAATGCTTCAAATGCGTGTTATAGCTCATTTTTGGAATTGCCTGTAGTGCTTGTATTGTAGCTGTTTTTATAGTTGAAATATTATTAAAAAAAAAACATCATTTCAACTACAATTTCAATTTTGTGAATAGAGATAAATCGCATGAGGCCAAATCAGGTCAATACGGTGGATAATTCAACACACAGACTTGATTTCGAGCCAAAAACTGACGAATAATGTGTGAGATATGACTCGGTGTATTATCGTGCAACAGACAGTAATTTTTTGTCCAGTTGGAACAAATTTCCTGTGGACAATTCGCTTGCTATCGAAATTTGTAATGTGCATTATTTTGATATATCAGTTTTTCGACTTCTATTCCGCAGTTTGACGCATGGTTTTTGTGTCTTACTGAAAGCAACATGTTTCTTCACCAGTAACAATTGACTTCAAGAAGTTTGGATTATTTCTGGCGGCTGAAACGACTTCTTTGGAATGATGGACACGCGCCGATTTAAGAGCATCCGTTGAAGTGTGTGGAACAAATTTTGCACAGACCTCGTGACAAATGGTTCGGATCGCTTCTGTACTAATGTTTAAAGCCTCTTTCATCATTTTGACCGAAGTACTTTTTCGATCCTTGCGGGTGAAATTGACCTTCCTTCATGATACCATAATCACGCTTCTATTTACTTTGACATGGTTGTTTCCTATTTGGCTGCGAAAATCGCAACCAGCCATTGATAATGAGCTACTTCATTTACGTGTGAACAAAATCTTGTATCGGACCATTACACGTTACAATGATAATGGTAGCATCAAAAATCGCTAACATCGGCAGAAATTGTTAGAAAGGTGAAGGCAAGAATTGAACGTAAACAGAAGAAGTTAAATTTGTAAAAAAAAACTAAATGAGTTTACTCGTAGCATGGGACACATATTAAAAAAATGAACTACAATTGAACTTCTAAAAAATACAACATAGTGCAAGATTTAACACCTGCACAAAAGGCAGTTCGCCTAGCAAGAGCAAAGGTTGCCAGTTAATGTATTTACATTTTTCAATATACACGGTTCGAATGTGACCGCTTGTCCTTCTTTGGTTCCAATATACGCTGAGAAATCTATAATTTCGAATATTCTTTAGTCTCTTATGTGTTATGATGGATTCATATTTCGTTCATGTATACGAAACGGTGCAGAAACTCGTCCGCACGGCGGATGAAGACCGTCAAACACTTTTTTGAAGTTGTTACACGTTTGGGTTTGTGGTCAATTGTCTGAAAGTATGGCACTCATCTTGCGAATAGCTCCTTTATGCTGAAATGTTTGTGAAACATATTCTTTATACATTCAGCGCCAAAACACATATGGCACAAGGAATTTGATTCCTATTAAGGTGAGTTTCATAATGTTCGATTAAATGTGCCATTAACAAACCGTTACATGAATTTAACAAACATTAAAAGTACCGTTAATCATTTTTGTTTTCACATACACTGATTAAATTTTCAAGTGTGATTGGCAAAAAACCATTCAAAGTGTGGCAACTTGTAGCTTTGATTGAGTGGTTTTTGCCATTCAAACTCGAAAAAACGCGCGATAAACAAGCTCCGGCTGACCCTTTGATAGATGTCACACACAGACCAATATGAACCTTAGTAAGTTGAATATATAAATTTAAATATTCTAACCGATTAATCAAATTAATCAACAGTTGATATACTGATAAGTTTAACCAGCAACTATGTGCTGGTTAATAATTAACGCTCTGTGAGAAGCTAACATGAAAGTGAGAAAACGAATTAAACCAGCAGATTATCTCATCGTTAAGTTTTAATTGGATATAGAGAAACCGACTCACTGGCACACTAAGTGATCTTTAAGTTTTTATCAGCTCAATATCGTAATTGACAGTTGAGAAAATGAAAATTCAATTATCCGACGGTTAAGCTTGCCTATATAACCTATGCACTTATTGCAGAGCATTTCCTAGTCGAGCACAGTCGACTGCAGTTTTATTTCGTGTTGCTTTTGAGTATGTGTACTGTGTGTGCGTGTGTGTACCGATGTCTCAGTATGCAGTGTACGCTCGGGGCAATTGTAGCCTGGCAGTGGCAACAACCAATGCCACAAGTATGTAAACTTAACATTGACAACAATGAAGCGTTTCTTCTGCACACGCTCTTTACCACCTTTGTGCTGGCTGTCTCTCTTTCTGTACGTCTCTCTGTCCGCCTGTCTGTTTTTCTTGCATGTCCTTTAGCTTGCAACATTTTGTATGTCTGTTCGGGTTTTTCTATGTTTCTGTTTCTGCTACTGTTTTCACATTGTTTTCGCAAATATAGCCTCGAGTCATGCAGGACGCGCGTATTCGTCTGCTTCGAGTCCTTTTACATTTTACTGCAATTTTCTGTGTTAACTTTATACACCTACATAAATACTTATTGTATATAAATGTATATATAAATAAGTATATGCTGACTTGTCTGTTTGTATGCATTTGCATTTCAGTTCAGTGCAGTTCGGCTGCATTTCAAGGTCTTAGTAATTATTTAAATATCGATTGTCTCGAGCGAGTCACTACAAAGTCAAAGTCACAGTTGCTGCCACTGCCGGTGGCGCTGCCTTCATTTCGCTAAACGCTAATGGATTACTTTATTAAATATTTATTTTTTTAATACCTTAAAGCCACAAAAAACTTAGTATAAGACTAAAAGACAGGCAGTTGCACCTACACAGGAAGAGATAGATACTTTTCTATCTTTCTTGCAATCTTATGCTTTCAGTTTACGACTGCGCTAAAAGTCAGGCGTATTTTAATAAAAGTGACACTCATTTATAAGTTGATACTCGCTTTGCTTTTATTTCTTACTTTTGCTAGAACTTTCTTTTTTAACTACTGTGTTTAACGCCCACTTTACTTCCATACTAATTCAAGAAGACGTTCTTGAAAATACCGCAGAACTTTTTACTTATGCGTTGCATTTTAATGTTCGTATTGTGCGGGCTAAAAATGCATGAAGACATTTCACAAAACGTGAACCTAAAGAAAACAAAAAATACAAAACAATACGCCATAGGGAGAGCATTTACTTTGGTTAAATCGAAGCTTTAGTACGCTTTATATAAACAGTCAGTACAGTCAGTTTGTACAACGAAATCGAATCGAAATAAAAAACTACGAAAACATTTTCTCACTTTCATTTAGATCTTATTACACGACTTTAAGAAGTCGAAGAGCGAAAATTCGTTTATTCAACAGTCAAAATTACGGTGTGCATGTCTCCGTAATTCTTCTTCTTTTAAACGGCTTAACCGATTTTGATGATATTTTTATTTTGTACTTACGATTTCACTTGAATGGTTCTTAGCTACAGATGATCCCAGTATAGGTGGCGCTGTTGTTGAGATTAAGCTCATAGCAAATCAATATAAAAGAAAACCATAAGAGAAAAGAGTGTGCGTAATGTGTGAGAGTAAGCCCCGTTATTGCCCTTTCAATAAATAGTCCACCCTTATCAGAGTTTTATGTGTTTAAGATTATTTATTTCGGTGTTATTCGGCTGCTGGAATGTCATCGTAAAAAACTCCTTTCATTGCAGTTTTCATTTTTAGGAAGAGCAAATAATCGCACGGTGATAGAGATTTGTCGATGAGACAAATCTGTTCTTTTCATCAAAAATTCATAGACTTTTTTTGTCTTGTGAGGTAGTGCATTATTAGGCAACAAAAAGCTGCAGCTGCTTTCCTTTGGAATATTCGGGCCTCACACGTAGAACTCTCGACCACAAACGATGCAAAACTTGTAAATAATATTCTCCATTGACAGTTTGACCTACTGGAACAAATTCCTTGTGAACAATACCCTTGCAATTATAGAAAGTTATCAACATTGTCTTGATTTTTGACTTCTGAAAACGAGATATTTTAGGTTTTGACTCCTCTTTTGACTTTCATTCTGCAGATTGTCGCTTAGTTTGAGGATCACCATGTTTCATCACCAGCTATGATCGAATCAAGCATATCTGGATCGTTTGTGGCAGTTGAATTGATGTCTTTGCAATGCTCTACACGACCGATTTTTCATCATCACTTAACTGATGTGGAACAAAGCGTGCACACCTGTCTTTTACCCAAATCTTCAGTTAATATTTTGTAGATTGTACAGTACGATGAATTTAATTCTTCTGCCAACATTCTTACAGTGAAATTTGCATCGATAGCGATTATTCCACTTACTTTTTCCACTAACTCAGCACGATTAGATGCTTCGGTCTTGGATCATCATTTAAATCATCACGACCGTTATTAAATCGAGTAAACCTCATGTAAACTTGAGTACGACTCATACAATCATCAATAATTCTGCAGTGGAATGCTGATGATGGAATCAGTTTCCAGTGTTTCGAATAACTTCGAATAACTGGGGCTACCCCTTATAGTGGGGTTGACATCTTCATTTAATGCACTTTATCTGAAAAGGGATTAGAAGAGTCCAAATATTCAAAGTTGAAGTGCCTATCTCTTATAGTCTCCAAGAATACGTTGTTTAAACAGACGGTCAGACCGAAATTTTTATACCTTCGTGAGCACAATATTTGTACAATAGTAAAATGAAGAATTTATATTTGGATTTGAATAAGTAGAATTATATACGATATTTGACGATGTACTCCAACTTATTTTTTTTACTCTACTGCAGAGAGTAAAAAAAATAAGTTGGAGTACATCGTCAAATATCGTATATAATTCTACTTATTCAAATCCAAATATAAATTCTTCATTTTACTATTGTACAAATATTGTGCTCACGAAGGTATAAAAATTTCGGTCTGACCGTCTGTTTAAACAACGTATTCTTGGAGACTATAAGAGATAGGCACTTCAACTTTGAATATTTGGACTCTCCCAATCCCTTTTCAGATAAAGTGTATTAAATGAAGGTGTCAACCCCACTATAAGGGTTAGCCCCATACAAACCAGGCCAACAGTTATTCGAAACACTGTGAACTGATTCCAACATCAGCATTCCACTGCAGAATTATTGATCAAAGTTGATGGGAGGGTATAATGTTAAGAATTGAAAGATGCAATGTTAGTTTCTGTTGGAAGACTTTTACAAATAATTTGTATAGGCATGGGTGCAAGCTTACAGGTCTATATGATGTAAGCCTGATTTGTTCTTTTCGGATATGGGAATCATTTTAATGTTCGAGATTTGCCGTAGTTTAGGGAAGTATTCAGAAAGAAAAGAAAATATAATTTAAGAGCCTCACTAGGAGCTCAATAATAAGTGTTGGTGTAATGAGATCGTTGTCAGTAGCTTTTTATGCATTCAATCTACTTTAAATTATGCATTTTAACTCATTTAAGTGAGTGCTTCAGTGCATTGGTGGAAGGATAAGTATTGATCTAATGCTGAAGGAGTTTTAATCTATCTGTGGGAGTGTTTGCTTGAAAAGCGAGTTTAAGATACTTTGCAAATACATTGGATTTTTGTTTGTCACTATGTGAACAGTTTCCAGAGAGGTTCCCGATTGGTGAATCACCTTCTATTGTACGTTTGATATTTCCTGCGCAAGTAGGAAAGTTTGTACAAGTAGGAGAAAGTAATAATTGTAAACAGTATAAGAAAACTCAATAGATTTTCAGGGTCAATAAAATAATCTAAATCTGAGAAGAAAATCTATTCTTTTAAATTCTTTTATTGATTAAAAATTTAAATAAGTTTTGATTTAAAAATTCCGGAACATTGCCATATGTTTTGTTGAGTATTGCCATATTTCATGTCGTTGACATATCATGTCAAAGATATGAGTCAAAGCTTTCATATAGAATAGAGAAACAAGATACTAATATTTTCATACTAAATAAAGTATTTAGATTTCTGATCACAGCTCGACAAGCCAAGTCTATGTAGACATGTCCGTGTATCTGTTTGCTGGGTGTGTGACTTTGAAAATGGGAAGAGTCCCTCAGTTTCCATCAAATCTGACTCAAATCTGGTAGGGAGACTCACTGGGGTCGGGATTCGTTCAGGGTCCCCAATGCTTGCCACATACTTTTAATATAAATGAGAAACCATTTTATTACAAACAATATCAATGGATGGACTTTTCACATGCAAATAAATGGGCGAGTTGTAGCCTCTTTTAGAGGTAATCCCGAAACTGCTATACACTTTGTCGATTTTATAAATACAACTATCATTTTTGTGGAGTCGACCACTTCAAACTCGAAAGGAAATATTTATGTGAAAAGCATTCACACATACTTAGTGTGAAATGGTATTATCAGTTCGTCTGAAAATATGTAACGCGTTAAAGTAGTCATCGTAGATCCCATAAAGTATATATATACTTGATCAGCTCGACGAGACGAGTTGATCTAGACCTGTCGATCTGTCAGTCCGTCTGTATGATGTTGCGTATTTTTTTGGCACCACTTTTTATGCTATCCAGTTGAAATTTTGCACATACACTTCTTTTTATTGCATTTTGATAGAGTGACTCGCTACGCCTACTTTTTGGGATAGCTCCCATACAAACCCACCGTCCACTTTTGACTTTTTGTACGAAAAACTTTTTTATTGTAGTCAATATCAACTTAGTAATTGATATGGTTACTTTTAGTGGACGGATGCTTGACATATACATTAATGGGGGGGGGGACCCGTCCACTATTTGGGGTAGCTCCCATACAAACCTATGGTCCACTTTTGACTTTTTGTAAGAAAAACTTCTTTATTAAAGTGAATAATAGGTTGAAATGCGATATGATGCCTTTTTATGGACAGCCGCGTAACATACACATATTAATGGGCATGTTCCGCCTACTTTTTGGGGTAGAACCCGTAAAAACCCATGCTTTGTGTGCGTTTCTATGAAACATTTTTTTAATTAAGTCAATATTTGCTTGAAATTCGATGTGGCGGCTTTCTATGTAGAGCTGAATCATATGGTTGTACTTATGGGCGTGTCCCGCTCACATTTTGGAGTACCTCCTATGCAAACCCACCCCACGTTTATGTTTTACAATACAATACGTTTAAAATTTTGTGTGAATGGTATTAGAGTTTACGTTTTACCTTGTTTTTAAGTCAATTGTGATTTATTGATATTTCTACTACTCAAAAATCGAATATAAATACTCGTATCGGCATTTTCAATATCGCAACATTATCAATATCGATTTTTTTCTTAAATTTTGGGTATCGCTAATGAACGGCATGATATGAAAGAGTGTAATCCGAACTGCATTAGGGCGAATTAACTGAAGTGACACATTGCCAGTATAGCAACGCTTTACATTGTTTATTTCTTACATTTTCAGCCTAGTGTTGATTCAGTGCTGATTTTAGACAACTACGTGTTGGAGTTGAACCATATTGACACTCTATTTAATTAGAAATGCTTTTGAGATTATCTAGATACTTTTTTTCTGCTTCCTCTTTCCGAACATGTTTATAGGTACTTACTTTATGAGAGGACAGCATAATTCCTTAAAATATTTAATTATCTCTGAGTTTCAAACTTTCCAACTAACTAATAATAGCCTTTTTGTATAGCGCAGCCACTGCTGTTGCTGCATAAGAAGGATAAAAGGATAAAAGCTTGCACAATGTATTATTAAGTAAGTAAGTACGTGCTGCTTCAAGTGAATCAGCATCAAAGGCGTTTATAGCGTTGCTTATATACACTTATACTAGTAAAGCATCTTACGGACACCGTGACTGCCAGTTAAAGTCCAGCTGCATTGTCAACGCCAATGGCTAGCACAGCATAAAACTTGAATTAATAGCCAAGTTCACATGGCTGCGACAACGCCGACGATGTCGCGTAACTTATGTAAAAGTGAAAGAGCGACTTGTACGGGTATATAAAGCATTATAAAATATGAGAACAGTGCACAGCGTGTTAAAAACAGCTGCTGGCATCTTTTGTGCTGCATTAGTCCTTTGCGCCTCAATGTATGCTTTACTTTTTGTCATCTCTCGCTCTGTCTCGCTGACTAGGACAACGCCTTGCTATGTAATAATTTAATTTACTGCATCCTAACTGATTTTGCTTTAATTTTCTCGTTTTTATTTTTTTTTTTATTTTTGTTTATTTTTGTTGAAAATGAAATGTTGCTTCTTTCTGTCAAGTATTGCGCTTCCGTTTTTGCTTTTGGCAGCCATTGCTGCAATTTAGTAATCAAGGAAGTCACTTTGCCTTTGCTTGACAAATGAAAATAGTTACGAAATGAATATTGGCAATTTTTGTTTCTCGTCTGTTTCCTAATTTGGCAATTTGCCAGTCACATACAGCAAATAAATTTGGAGTAGAAAAGTATGCGGCAGTGAAAATAGCACAAACAACTAGGCGCGTATATGTATGTGTTTTCTTTATTTTTTTTTCCAAACAATCTAAGCGCATTTTTCAAGTTTTTAGCAAGTGTAATATATTTCCAAATGGTAGCAATTTCTAGAGCACCATTCATGTATGCTGTACATTGCTTACATAAAATACAAATGGCATTATTAATTTGTTACTGAAAATTGAAAAAAAAAAACTAAATAAACAAATTGTGAAATTGACTATAAAAACTGTTACTCTTTAAAATCAATTTGTATTTAAATTTAAGTGTTTTTAAGTGTCATTTAAACCCTTAATATATTTGAGTTAATTTTCCACGTGAAACAGACAGACAGACAGACAGACAAAAAAATTACATATTTGTCTTCAAAATACACAACTCGCAGCTGTTTTTGCGTCTACAAGTGAGTGTCGGCCACTCTTTTTCCGCGCATTTGTGAATGACAACTATTTCACCACTAGAAAAAATCAATATGCTTACTTCGAAAACACACAGATCCCTTTCTATTTGAAAAAAAACTGAGTAACTTTTATGATTCAACATTTTGTATTCTTTCTAATCAACACAAAAGTTGAGATACAAAAATAGTTAGTTTAATAAAAACACACGAAAAAACTTTAGCTGCGGTGAAACCAAATGCTTTTGTAGTGTAATCTGGATCAATGTTAACTATTTTATGTGATGGTTGCAACGCATTGGCAAACTGGTAATACTTATTCACAAGAAGTGTATAAAGCTTCTAAAAATCAAGCAAACTTAAATGCTTATATTAGTGTCAATAATTGATTTGATGAATTGGTTGGAACATGTTTCGGTTATGTTAATCTTTTTTATGCAAAGTTAATTCAGTCTGAAATTTCCTTCAGCCCGTTGGTCAGTATGTATGTCGATCAGCAGAAGCAAAACCCACATTATCATTTGGATTAGATAACGCAAAATATACTTATTTTCTTTAAGGTTTGCCAATCGAGAGCTCCAGTATGGATATTTGGCAATACAGCCACCAGCTGTACGATTCGCCTTGTATTCCACAAGCACCGCATATAATGGTGTCACTTAATCTAATCTTGTTAAGATGGTATCTGAGATTCCAATGTGCAGTGAATTGTTAATTGAGAAAGAGGAGACATTTTTAGCTCTTGTTAGATTTTGTCCTTTAATGTTCGGCCAGTGGGATGCAAATTTGGCATCTCCCCAATTTATAATACTTTCCGCTTTGTGCTCTTTGATTCTGCACTGACTATGTTCCTCATGTCCTTCATGCATCTGGCGTAACTGAAGTGTCTTATTTTGGTCCTTAACATTAAGAAGGTCCAAACATGCATTTACTTGTAGCTTGTAGTCTTTTATAAGTCAATAAAGTGTCTTTAGTTAGCTTTTCTATCTGCTAGTAGGTATATTTATATTTGCTCCAAAGAGGTTATAGTTTTTTGGATGTCTTTTAAAACAAAAAACTTAGCTGAAACTTAGTATTGTGCTTGCTATTGAAAATATTGTAGCTTTAAATAGTTTTGCCAAGCCGGCTCACATAGATCGCTGTCATCCAAACTAGCATATTTATCTTTCTAGTTATATTACTAGAATGTGTAACTTAATATGTTTTAATATGAAACAGCATAAAAATACGATCTTATACGTCATAAAAATGAAAATTTGTGAACAAAAATCTTCGTATTCTGAAGAAAAAAATGTTTCATCTGAATTTAAAATTCGATACGCAGCTATTTGCTTCAAGTGCGGTGTACGGTTGAAGCATCACTTCGAGATAATTTATGTGTTTTTAGTAAAATAATATTATATTATATAAGGATATAAAATACTTTTCAAGCTTCGAGCAGCAACAGGAGCAGCAGAAACAAAAAAAAAAACAAGAAGAAAAACTTCAAATTCCGCTGCTATAGCTTGTTACTACTTTCCTACGCTGGAATGCCGCCACCACCTGTCATAGACTTCCTGTAGCACTTAAGTGACAGGATATTAAATGATAACAAGGCAACAACAACAACAAGAACAACGAGGCAATAATGCGCAGCTCGAGTTAACAACTAAACAATGGAAACGCGAGTCTAGAAAGCAAAAAATAGATTCTACAGGAAATGAAAACAAGCGATTTCATTAACTCCGATCAAATCGAAGTTTTAATACACTTCATACTATAGATCCAACGATAGCATTTTTCCAAAATTTCAAATAACTTCTATTGGTAAAATCTCTTTTTGTGGTACTTCACTCAATTAGCATCCATGTAAATGTTCAATCGATTTAAAACTTCTCAACTTTTTTGGAAAGAAGTATGCATAATAGATCTTTTATTTGTGTTAATCAGTCTTTTGTGTTGGAATGCAGTATCTTCATCATTAACCAACACCGAACATCTCCCTCTTTCACAGCTAGACCAAATTAAAAAATTCCGACTGTGACTTGGACACACTAAACTAACTAACGAGCATTATTTGGACAAAAATATTCCCAACCAATACCAAGCGCCACATGCTACAAACATGGAACACATACTAACAGCTTAGCCCACTCTTAGCCATTCCAGGAATATTATATTAAACAATCAAAAACCCAATCTAACTTCTATGTAACCTTCATGAAAGCAATGCAGAAACAAGCATTGATAACCTTCCTAAAAATGCCTAAAAATGCACTAAAAATTGTCGATGCTATAAAGTTATTATTAAGTTATTCCAAAAAGAGAATATTCCCGTTTAGCTTTTTTATTTTCGGTCTGGCATACTTAACAAACGTAAACTGTGATTGGCTAAATAAAAACTCATTTATTACGAATAAAAATACTATGCTGAGCAAAAATTTGCACCGAATGGCGCTCGAAGTGTAAAATATGTAAATTAAAAATAATAATTTGGGCTATTACATTCAAAACTGTTATTACTTCCATTCCAATACCGAATTCTCCTTTTAAAACTTAAAACATCTATTCTTCTTCTTTCTAAAAAAGTTAAGTACCCCGAAAACATTGATTTTAAAATTTGACCTACGGACCACAAGACTAAACGACCTAGAAAATTTGTAATATCAAATTTCATATTACTCTAGAAAAATTAGTTACTTTCTTGGGATTTTTTCGTAATTGTTATTATTACTTTTTGCAGATAGGCTTTGGCAGCACTGGTATAGAGGTATGATGTGAGTTAAGATACAACTGTATTACATTATCCATCCAATTCTTTAAAAAGAATAAGTTTTCTATACAGAGAGTTGAAATTGTTGCGATGGGTTTATGTGTGCACTGTATTTAATAGTGGGCGCAGCACGACAATTTCTATACACTATTTGTTTACAATAAGAAGTACTCTTCATACCGAGTATCATTTCAAACTCAGAGCAAATAAAAAATGCGTTCTGTCAAAAAAATACCTAGAATTTATCATTTAAAAAGCCCGTTCAAAGTCATTGGCAAAATTCGTTCTGTCACTAAGTTGGCAATTCCGACTCCATATTTGTAAAACGCATTATAACTGTTTAACATGCAATCCAGTCAACAAGCTGCTGAATGGTGCCTTCTAACTGAGCCGAAACAGAAAAAATCACCATCAAAATTAAAGGTAATTGTGCACTCGGAATTCTAGACGGAATGTTAGACGGTAAATAAAGAATATTATCTGAGCCTTGAGCAGCGCTGAGATAGCAAATTCGTTTTTTAAGGGCAGATTTGTGCAAGGAAAACTCTTGGATTTTCCACCGCGACTTCACACCATGTTACGAGGCTATCATTGTGAACGAACTTCTGACCAAAAAAGAAATACCATCGAACCACTATCGTAATCATCTGATAAGAATTTTTTCTCTTTCCAAATTGCCACTGCAAGGCACTGAAAAGATATAAAAGAGAATGTGCGACGAAAAGTGACGCCGATTCCGAAAAATGAATTAAACAAATTTTTTGTTGATTGGATTATTCATTGTATTTAAAATTTGAACAATATAAAATAAATTCACAGCAATATCCAGACAGATAACCAGAAAGACAGACAGACACAGCTAGATTAACTGGTCTCGACGAGCTGATCAACAATATATATATACTTTATGGGGTATATGATGTCTCCTTCAATGCATTACAAAAATTTATTATAATTATAAAAAAATTTCATACTTTATGTGAATGGCATAAAAATAAAAAAATATTTGTCAATCACACTCATTGACTCATAAGCTAATTTGGTCCATTGGAATTTTCCTTAGCACCTGTGCCACGACTACTTGTATGGCTGGAATATCATCGTAAAAAGCTCCTTTTGTTACAGTTTTGATTTTTGGGAAGAGAAAATAGTCGCACGGTGATATATCAGGCGAAGACGTATGGTGGTCGATTAGACAAAATGTTTTTTCATCAAAAGTTCATTGACTAGACGAGCGATTTCTTGATCATCATTTAACTGATGTGGAACAGAGCGCATTTTGTATTATACCGTTATCTAGGTGAATGGTCCAAATTAGAAAATAAAAATCGGTATGCTTTTCATGTTCAGCGCACCCAAATTACTCTAGAATTTTTTTTTTCTTTTTTCCAATTTTATTGTACGTCTGTCTTAAATAATTATAAATTGACTTTAAGTACATGATTTAAGTGAGTTAGGTGGGCTAAAATTAACTTAAATGATTATTCATAAAAGTTTATTTTAAAACATAATCATTAATTATTGTACTAAGTTTTACATAAGTAAGTATTAAACTAAACTAAATCAACAGGCCTCGTCCTTTGTAGTCTTCTTTTACGCAATAGTTCTTGCACGGGTAGGTCTTTTATTTGTTTGTTCGAATGTAATTGTAATTTAGTTTGGTATTTTCTGCTTATGTTTACAACCTCTTCTTCCACCGTTGGGATGTCTAAGTCGCTATGTAAATCCATGTTGGTTAAACACCACTCCGCATACGTGATGAGACGGAGGATTTTTGATTGTTGTCTCTGATTAAACGCCGTGTTTGATTTTTACGCAGTTCCCCATATGTGGGCTCCATAGGTCCAAATTGGTTTTATTATAGATTTATAGATTAATAGCTTGTTTTTTAGGAATAGTCTTGAGTTCCTATTTAAAATCCAGTACAATTGTTTACTTCTTTGCTTGATCTGATCGCGTTTTTCTTTAATGTGTTACCTCCAAATCGGCTTGCTGTCAATATATAGGCCTAGATATTTTGCTATATTTGCAATAGTTACGTCATTGCCATGGATTTTCAAGTGGATTGGAGTAAATTTGGTTTTGGTAGTGTATATCACTTGTAGCGTTTTAGTGTTGTTTATTTTAATTTTCCATTTATTAAACCAATCTAGCGTAGAGTTTAAATTTATTTGCAATGTGGCTACTGCAGTGTTAATATTGTAGTCAGCACTTAGCAAGACAGTATCATCAGATGGGGTCGGCATATCTGCTGCGAAAATGGTGTATAAAAGCGGACCTAGCACGCTTCCTTGAGGTACGCCTGTAGTTATTTGCCTGAGAGTGAAATATTCGTCTTTGTAGCTCACAAAGAAAACTCTGTCTTTGGTATAGCTTGTACGAATTTGAGCTATTTTTTCTGGAAACCACTTGAAGAGCTTTCAAATTAGGCCTTCCTGCCAGACCTTATCGAATGCATTTTCTACGTCTAGGAACACTCCTATGCAGAACTTCTTGTCGTCGATGTCGTTTAGGATTTTATTTGTAACTCTATAGACTTGTTGTACAGTCGAGTGATTCCGTGCGGAAGCCAAATTGATGGTCTGGTATGGTACTCCTACTTTCCAATATGGGAATTAGTCTGGATCGAAAAATGTTGTTCAAATACTTTGGACAGTATCGGAAGCAAGCTGATTGGTCTATAAGAGGATGCAAATGATGCATCTTTACCTGGTTTTGGCATAGCAATTACTTCCGCAACTTTCCAAGCCTTTGGAAAGTAATTAAGTCTGAAAATTGCATTAAATAAATTTCGAATATATTTGATTACTAAGTCTGGAGCCTCTTTCAGCAGTCGTCCATTAATTTTATCATACCCTGGAGCTTTTTTTTGGCTTAACTTGATTTTTTATGCAGTCTCGTATTTTATTAATGGAAGCGATTTTTACGGGTAGATATTCTAAGCCTCTAAGTGGGCAGGCTTGTATACCTCCTGAGTTGGAGGTAGACCCAGTGAATACATTTGCATAGCAGTCAGCTAAATTTCTGGCTTTTTCAAGGTTTGTTCTGGCGCACGAGTCATCGTTATTTTTTAATGGAGGTTGGTGCTCTGTCTTATTTAGCAATTTCTTAGTCTCTTTCCATAGAGAATATTCCGTATTGTGTGTTGGAGTCAAGTTTTGTAGACAGTTGTTAATTTGGTCATTTTTAACATTTTTAAAATGTTCCTTTAAGGTTTTCGTTGCTCTGTTAAATTTCTTTATTGCTTCCGGTGATCTAGTTAGTTGCCAGTGTATCCTTAGATTTCGTTTTTCTTTTATAAGACGTCGAATTGTAGGTGATACTACATTTTTGCTGGATATCATCTGACAAAGTGGAGTTGACTGATGAACAGCTTTTTCTAATATGTCGTTAAGATACATTATTGCTGATACAATATTGTTCTCTGTTTGCAGTGGAATGTTTATACAGAGAGAGTGGCTTATGTATTCTCTGTAAGTGACTCTAGAAAAGTGAAGGCGAAATTTGCTATTGTTTTAAAATTGCATTTTGTTAACTAGTGTAATTGAATGTATATCAAAATTGTTCACAAACTCCTAATACCATTTTCACCAGATTTGTGAAGGGTATTAAAAATATGCTTTATGTGTCCAAGCGCAGCAGACAAAGTTTTGTTGACTAGAGTTGTATGTTGTTCTATCGTTGTCCTTGTGCTGCTTTGGCAAGTAGGAAATAGCGCAAAAATACAACAACAACAACAAAAACAAAAGTCAGCAGTGAAGATAAATTTTATAAAACAAAACAGCGAATACATTGATAAAATATTTCACTTTATTGCCATTTAAATGGCGTACACCAATGGCTTTTTATATATAGTATATTTAGTATAGTATATTTTTATCTAGTATATTATTTTTTTAACAAAGTTCTGCTGCGCGTGCTGGATACATTCTAAGCGATGACTTCCACTTTTTTTCTCCGTTCATTGACTCTGGCGTAAATAATTTAATGCTACTAATAGAGTGACATAACAAGGATAATGCCAATTTGTGCATGTTGTTGCTGTTGCTCTTGCTGTTGCTGTTGTTGTTGCTGTTGCTGTTGCTGTTGCTGTTGTGGTTATTGATGTAGGAAGTAACTAGGCGTTGAAAGTTAGTTTCGCTATTGCCACAATGCTTTAAATATTTATGCACGTTTCTTGTATTGAGTTTATAAAAAAGTTTTACAAAATTTACAGCAATTGCCTCAAATACACGTGCCAAATACTTTGAAGGATTTGGTGGTATAAAGTTATTCTGCCTATAAGTCATAAAATAGCAGCAGCAGCAGCAGCAGCAGCAGCAGCAGCAGTTATGAATAAATTAAACGTTCTAATGACATCATTTGGTAGCATTTATTGCTGCCTTTTGTTTTAACTTAGCGCGAATTGACTTATTTTTGGCATAGACAACAACAATTCAAATGCTTCGAGAAAATAAATCTAAATTTATACGAATAAAAGCTTTTACTGTCATTTAGTAGCAAATGAAATAATTTGAATTTCGAAGCGCTATAAATAGTTGAACTTTAACAGAATAGTACAAAAAACAAAATGTGGAATTCGACACTATTTTCAATCACAAAACGCACGCAAGGCACAACTTACTTTTCCACCCATATATACATAGGTATGTATGCATACTATATACTCATATATTGTAATATGTACCAGATATGACAATTTCAGACTGTTCAAATTCATGTTCATGAGTGACATGCAAATAGAATTAAAATAAATGTATACATAGTAAGTATATTGTGTGTAGTACATGAGTGTTTCATTAACAGCTGCAATCAACAGCTGAAAAAGTGTGAGTGGTGATTTGTGAGGGTCTAACAAACGTACAGTAAGTTGGTCTTTTCAGAAATCTAAAATCTACTCTAATATTATGTTTCCACTACCAAGTGCTTTGTTATCGCGTCCACGATTTATCGAAAAAAGTCAAATGGTATCTTCATTGCATACTGCGTCCAAGTCCAAACAGCTGATCGTGATTATTTTGTAGTTTATTGATATACTTTAGACAAACATATGGAGAAAAGAGCACGAGGGGGCTCAATAAAACGCAGATTTTTTTCGCTTACCAAACATATGTATGTAGTACTCGTATGTACAATATTTATTGGAACAGTACGTGTGCTCAGGGTGTTAGGTTACAGCAAAAATAACGAAAAGTATAAGTGGGAAAAGGAGGAAAGGTTGACAATATAGAAGAACAGTTAACAATTTGACAGAATTGATGAATCGATACATTTAGCGATGTGTTGAAAATTATTTTACTAGCTAGTTAACGTATGGGGCGTTAACAAACATATTATTGACATTGCTCACAGATAAGTATTTACACTTAAACAATATAAAAGTCTTGACAATGACATTAATTTATCCTAAGACTAAATTATTTTAATTATGACATTACATAGCTCCAAACCTGAATTTTAAGGATAACGATTTGCACGCGTACATAACCAACATGAACACTCCACTAATCATGGCGGGGAACTTTAACGCATGGAGTACTCTATGTGGTTCGGTTAATACAAACTCTCGGGGTAAGAGTGTTGAGAGCATCATCAAGAAGGTCAGTCTTGTTCTTTTGTACAATGGATCCGCAACTCATAGGTATTTTACGCACGTGGATCTCACTATTGTTACCCCCAAATTCTTCACATTTGCCAATGGTCCATTATGGATAATTTACATGGAAGCGATCACTTCCCCATAATAACTACAATTTCCACCCAACAAAATACTGCAAAGCTCACTCCAATTGCCAAATATATGACTGATATGGCAGACTGGGTAAAGTTTTGTTCGGAAATTGCTACCAACTTGATTGACTGGGAGCCGAAAAACACGTCACTCGGTGGCAAAATTGTCAAAAGCAATCAGAAGGGCAGCCAATAATTCCATACCCCAAAGTAAATGCATTCCTCATAAAACTACAATTCATTGGTGGAATTGCTACTTAAACAATCTGCGCCAAGAGAAACAATCATTATTGTGGGAATATAAACTGCGAATGACACAAGATAAACTTATTGCTTTCAAACGTGTAAAAGTTAAATTCAAAAAAGAAGCTAAACTAGCAAAAAGGAAATCACTTGCCAATTTTATATCCCGCATATCTCCTCAATCTTCAATCAAAAAAGTATGGTCCGATATAAAAAGCCTTACTTTTATTCCGCTCATCCCAATCCAATGCTAGATATCGAATCATTCCCTTCTTACTTCACCCAAAAAATAGACCACGCTTTTGGTTCACAATGGTTTAACTTTTCGAACGATAGAAACTTCTCATCAGAGTATATTACTAACAAGAATCGTGTTCTTAGTTCTCTTTACAAATAAAAAAACAATTTCACATAGAATGAATTCCACAAAAAAAAAAAAAAAAAAAATTGTCGCGGCTGTGTAAAGAATACTAACGGATCGATTGAGTGTTTGAGATTAGGCTATTCATTGAATACGTAACACTAGTTTACAAATTTCAACATTAAAACGATAGAAATTTTGTCTTACATTTGTTTGAAGCAATTTGAGTGCGCAGAACACGAAAAACACAGATTTTTATTTCTTTCTCGTTGTTTTTAAGTTTTTGTATGTAAATTTATCTACTACCAGCGTGCAGAGCGATTGACTTTTCCGATCGAAAATAACGATTTCTCGTTGGAAAGGTGATTAAATTACTCGTCTAACGGTACTCAATTCGTTTCTACAAAATGCAAGAAAGTAGTGTTTTTTTCTTTCTATCATCAAAAGTAGACTTGGCAGACATGTAGGATATGTACTTGATCAGAATTGTACGTCCTACCGTCTGTTTGAACGAACAAATCTCGTAGACTATAAAAAATAGAGACTTCAAGTATGTATATATCTAGACTCGTCTTTGCCCTCTTCCGAAAACTTGTATTAAATGAATATGCTAACCTCATTTCACATAGTGTGAAATGGTATTATCAGTTTGTCTGAAAGTTTGTAACGCATTAAAGGAGCCATCGTAGACCCCATAAATCAGCTTGATCAGCTCGACGAGACGAATCGATCTAGCTATGTCCGTCCGTCCCTGTGTCTGTCCGTCTGTATGTTGTTGCGCATTTTTTTAACAATCCAGTTGAAATTTTGCACGTACACTTCTTTTTATTGCAGTTCAATAGATTGACCCGCCAGGCCCACTTTTTGGGGTAGCTCCCATACAAACTCACCGCCCACTTTAGACTTTTTGTATGGAAAACATTTTTATTGTAGTCAATATCAACTTAGTAATTGATATAGTAATTTAAAGTAGACGGGTGCTTGACATATACATTAATAGGTGGGACCCGTCCACTATTTGGGGTAGCTCCCATACAAACCTATGGTCCACTTTTGACTTTTTGTAAGAAAAACTTTTTTATTAAAGTCAATAATTAATTGAAATGCGATATGGTGCCTTTGAAGAGACAGCCGCTTAACATACATAGCATATTGGGCGTGGTCTGCCCACTTTTTGAGGTGGCCCCCACACAAACCCAACGTGCAATTTTGTGTTTTTTATGACAAAAAATCCTTCATTTAGATCAATATTAGCTTGAAATTTTTATTATGTGGATTTTAATGGATAACCGCTACTTATACATATACAAATGGGCGTGTACTGCCCATTTTTTGAGGTAGTCCCATATAAACCCACAATTCACTTTTATGCATTTGTATTGAAAACGTCAATATCATCTTGAAATTCGATATGGCGGCATCTTACACATCGACTACATCGCTTCATACACAACTACTACACAACTACACCCTCTTTTTGGGGTAGCCCCTATTTAAACCCCCACTTTTGTGTATTACAATACTATTTAAAGTTTCGTGTGAATGGTATTAGAGCTTCGGTTCAATCGAAGTTAAAGTTTTTTCTTGTTTTGATTTTATTTTCAATTATTTAAATTTTTTATCATTTCTAACAAAATATTCCCTATGGCCAGATCGGGCCACTAAAGATTTTCATATATGAAGCATATAAAGCAGCCATAAACAAAGTACAGAGTATCTCGAGTATCAGCATTGTTTTTTGTTTGAGAAGTTTTCTACTACAACCCCAAAAGTAGCTCAAGTAGCCAGCACTGCTCCATGCTTCCACTCTAGCTTCATTCCAAAAACCAGTAATATTATTATTAAAAAAATATATTTTCTTATTAATACAACTTATCGAAGTTTTAGTAACCACTCGTATAACTATATATAGGTCCAAAAATGTTCTATTACTAATGTTAAAGCAGCAGCCGAGCGTTAAAGCATATGTACTAGTAGTTAGAAAGCTTTATAGTTCCAAAAATAAAAACCATTGTGCAGTTTCCTCGAAATCAAATCCATTTTGTACAAAATTAAACAATGGAAATCTGAGAATTTTAATGGGTTTTGTTTAATAAAACTATCTTGTTTGCAGCAATAATTTCAGTATTCCAGTCTTGTCTCATTTCATTTATTGTGGTTTGTGCGAAATTGTATAATAAAATATGTTATTCCCACATGCTCGCTCGCTCGTATGCCTCCGTTGTGAGTGCCTAGTAACTTTTTTGTTTTGTTTAGTTTTTCATGCCGACTCCTAGACTGCATTTGAAAGCTTTCCGCAGTCAGTTGAAAAAAAATTTCCAACAAATGAAAATTAGATTTCGTAAATTAAAAACATGAAAAACGAGTGAACAAACAACCAAAGGCTGGCACAAAAAGGCGAAACATCGCCTAGTCTCAAAACAGATTGCAATTATAATGAGTGCATGTAATACGCTGCACATGTCCCCACTATACTATAATATATATTGTTACACTATAATTATGTAGTGTAAATGGTATAATCATTTCAATAAGATGTTTGTAACATTAAAAAAACCAATTTACTCTTTAATTTTTTCAATAAAGTAGCTAGCGAAGCAGCCTATTTGATTTTTTATTCCAATATTATATATGTATAATATTTGATCTGGATCATATTCGTCCATTTGCCTTTGTGTGAATTCCGCTCTTGCTATTTTCTGGCGTTTATCATGACCCTTATCAGGAGAAATTGCCAACATACTTCTGCCCGGTTGTTGGCCTTTAGGTTTTGTAGGTTTGTTGAGCTATTGACATAAACGCAGGATAACAAAAACCCCTACAAAAAAAAAAAAAAAAAAAAATAAACGGTTCCCAATTCGGGGTAGCGCATTGGCCACTCAAAATCGCACCTTATTGAGATGAGGCGCTCCGGAGCATATTCCCTCAAAGCATCCATCGTTGCTATTGAAGTGCAAGCCATGCTGTTGGTATCAAATGTCTCACAAGTCCATTTCATTAAGTCGTAAAAAGAATTGCTTCAACATGTTCACATTATGTTCTCCAAAAAGCCACGGTCCAATAATCTCAGTTGAAGAGATTGCACAGCACACTGTGACTTTAGGAGAATGCAAAGGCCCTTCATACAATTCTCGGGTATAGGTGTCAGCCCAGTAGCGCATGTTCTGTTTGTTAACGCATGCATTCAAGTGAGAATGCGTTTCATAGCTGAAAAAAATAATTGTGTCCTCACATGCATTCCTCCGAGAATTGAAGTCGCGTTCGGAGAGTTTCTGCACAATCACCACCAAGTTGTATGGATGGTAATTAAGGTCTTCGTGAATAATTTGCCGCAGTGAACGGTTGGAGAGTCCAACAGCAGAGGTATGTTTGCGTGCAGAACGCCACGGGGATCGCAAGATTTAAAGTCTCATTGCCACAATGTTCTCAGGTGATATAATGGACCGAGTGACTCCAGTTCTTCATCTTGTCACACTCTTGCTCTGTCTGAAAGTAATGACCCATATAAAAATTGATTTTCGATCCGGGACAGGGTCCAATGGAACTACTTTGAAATAATTTCGGAAAGGGCGCTGGGCTACTCTCATAGAACATAGAACTTCGAGAGCAAAGGCACGCTCCTCACTATTCCAACGCATGATGCCGAGTGACCTGGATGGAAACAAAACCTAAGAACCACGCCTATCGATTCGTATTACTCTCGCCAAGCTACGATTCTTACAACAACAAAGAGTGAAATATACGGTCTCTCTCTCTCTCTCTCTCTCTCTCTCTCTCTCTCTCTCTCTCTTCGACTGACCACCAGCAACTTTAAAAGCCTTTTGTTGTTGTTTTTGGTACTCAAATGTAAAAGTAACTGTTATTGTCGTCTTCCTTGATCTATGGTGTGCGTGCTTTGTTTACACTGTACATGTATTTTATTTGAAACAAACTTTATTATACACTTACAATGTTATTATTCATACATTCTACCATGTGCATACCGCATCCCACCGCGCGCTAGATAACACTAATTCGCATACGCACACACACACACACACACACATAACTATAGCTTTCAACACGCCAATGCACGCTGGTCTGTCTATCGCTTGCTTGCTCAGGCGGAACGACACAATCGCCACATGTATTCATATATGTACGATTACATGTTCCGCCTTTTGCTTTTGCTTTTCGTTCGTTTAGTGTCGTGTCGTAAAGGTAAACGGAACGTCAGAAATGAGTTATGCTTCTGCGCTAAACCAACCGATTTAATAGACGTTATCACGTCAAAAATGGGGCTTCTGCCGCACCCTGTATATTTAGAAACACAGTAATATTCTGGTTGAAATACGATTGAATATGCTAGACTTGAAATAAAGTTAATCCATTGAACAGTCTACCCGTCAAATTTTTCCAAGGAGAAGGTGAAGATGACCATCTTAGCAGAAACTTTCGAATTGAAATGTTAAATAACTGAGACGTACACTGATTATAGAACCTCAACATTGGTGCAAACATTACAAAAACGACTGGATTGTTCAGGAAATAAGCACTTTAGACTCCCCTATCACAGTAATCGAAATTCGAGATATCAAAAAGATAAGAACTCAGCATTAAATAGTAGGGAGTCAGAAATGCATCTTTCATTTTGCCTAAGAGACCAGTGTGTCACAGATGGTCGAAAATTTGCTCCACGTCGATGAAGATTCTATTGAAAATATCATTGGCCATGGAGGAAGCAAGAATATGATGCTCAGTGGAACTGTTTAGATGGTATTCAAGACGGTGGTTCGGGATCTCATAACTACTAGCAATCCGAACAATTAACAGGCTTTCCTAAACTTTCGAAATGGATGGCACGAGACATTAAAACTCAGACAAATTTTCCGGCTTGACATGATTACGGAACATGAAAATAACTGCGAAATTTCCACTTTAACAGGGTAGGTTCCTCAATCTTCTCGTGAGGGCGTGGTGGGAGGGGGAACGTTTCCCCTTGGATCCGCCAAGGAATATAAACAGTAGTGACTTTAGTGTCCCATTACTAATGCCAACATGGCCATGTATTTTATAGTACTACATACTTCAGATACAGTGAACAGCGGACTGTTGGAAAATACATTTGCGTCATTCTATTTTACTCTGTTTCTTTGAAGATGCCGAGGCATAAGTCTAGATATTCCGGCTTCTTATCATGTTCCGTACAATTGGTGTACATTATGGAGACATGTCGCATGGGCTGGTTTATTTCTCACATAAGGAGAAGGAATTGCTAAAGTACATGTTGCATTGAACACGATGCGCTACTTAAAGCTGTTTAAAATTACATTTTAATCTTCTCTATTTTAGCTGAGCTTCTCCACCACATAGCTACGCAGAGTGCATGATGTTCACAAATTAATTTGGAAAGTGCTCCATATCGTATGTGAAGTGTATTAAAGAGTCAGTTCTACTGAAATTAATCTTTTTCATTCATTTCCGCGTATGTATTTAAGCGCTTTTTGTGTAGAGCTTGTTTGTTTGTTTGTTTGGTTATTTTTCTTGCTGGTGATACATTTCTAATGAAAGGCGAACAAGCAGCAGCAACAGCAACAACAACATCTATCACAAGCACAAACAAATAACAATGACAATTTTTCAATTAAATGAAAATTGTAGTGGAACTACTTCTGAACACAACTCATTCACTCGTTCGTCATTCATTCATTCATTCATTCATTTATTCATTCATTCTTTCATTCATTCATTTATTTAAATATCAAGCGCAGTCGAGTCATGAGCGTTTGGCTTGGCATTCATTTCAGCTGCTGTTCTTGATGTTGAATTTGCATGTCTCACAATTTTAGTTAAACATTTTATTTAGTATATATATATATATATATATATATATATATATATATATATATATATATATATATATATATATATATATATATATATATATATATATATATATATATATATATATATATATATAATGTATCTGTGTCTATGATATATATATATATATATATATATATATATATATATATATATATATAGATACATTTGCATCTAAGTGACTTTATGTCTGTGTACATATTTGTATACTGTCGTTTGTTCAAAAGCTTACCCGTTTGCTCGTTTAACAATCATCACTTTTATTCGTTGACATTTATATAAATACGTTAATGTCTGCTTTGCGAACAAAATCTATCCTCAAAATTCCGCCTTGACTTCTTTATGCTCTACACAATTTAAACTTAATTTAGGTTCAGCAAAATCTTCACCATTTCTCTTCTCCATATTGCATCTCAACATTTATCAAGATTTGACAATGTGACTGCTTTCAGCTACTTTTTGCTTGGCTTCTTGTTTATGTTTCTTTTAACTGTGATTAATTTTATGACTGTCTATGTATCTGTGACTTTATAAGTATCTGTTTGTATCCGTATCTGTATCTGTGCACAAGCAAGTAGCTGTGTGTTGATGTGTTGGGTGTGCTTTCCTTTTCGGCATTTGTTGAATTAAAGCGCCGCATTTCATATTTCATTTTAATACAAATTTATGTTAATATGCCAAATGGTTTTTGTGGATTTTTTTTTTTTTTTTTTATACCACTGTCTTTCACTGCTTATCTCACTCGATCTCTATTTAGCCCGGTTAAAGGTCGCTACTAACATGTATATACGATAGTTAAGTTTATATCAGACACGCAAGCATGTAGAAGCTAAGTACTATGAACATATGAATATATGCGACCTTGGCTACTTCAGTTTTACAATATTTACAAGCATACATTTGTATCTTTATCTAGTTGTAGTATTTAAATTCTTATACATTTAATACTATTAAATGTATAAAAAAAAAAACAAGAAAAAACGTTAACTTCGGTTGAACCAAAGCTCTAATACCATTCACACGAAACTTTAAATAGTATTGTAATACACAAAAGTGTGGGTTTAAATAGGGGCTACCCCAAAAAGTGGGTGGTACACGCTCACTAGTAGATGTGTCAGATGCCGCCATTTAGAATTTCAAGTTGATATTGCCGTTTTCCGTACAAATGCATAAAAGTGAACTGTTGGTTTATATGGGATTACCTCAAAATGTGGACAGGACACGCCCATTTGTATATGTATATGAAGCGGTTGTCCATTAAAATGCAAAAAATCAAATTTCAAGCTAATATTGAACTAAATGAACGATTTTTTCTTAAAAAACACAAAATTGTACGGTGGGTTTGTGTGGGGGCTACCTCAAAAAGTGGGCGGGCCACGCTCAATTGTCTATGTATGTTAAGCGGCTGTCTCTTAAAAGGCACCATATTGCATTTCAACCTAATATTGACTTTCATAAAAAATTTGTTCTTACAAAAAGTCAAAAGTTGACCATTGGTTTGTATGAGAGCTACCCCTAATAGTGGGCGGGGCACACCCGTTAGTCTATGTATGTTAAGCGGCTTACCATAAAAAGGCACCACATTGCATTTCAACCTAATATAGACTTTAATAAACAAGTTTTCTTACAAAAAGTCAAAAGTGGGCAGTTTGTATGGTTTGCATGGGAGCTAACCCAAATAATGGGCGGCTCCCACCCATTAATGTATATGTCAAGCATCCGTCTACTTTAAGTTACTATATCAATTATTAAGTTGATATTGACTACAATAAAAATGTTTTCCATACAAAAAGTTAAAAGTGGGCAGTGAGATTGTATGGGGGCTACCCCAAAAAGTGGGCGTGGCAGGTAAATCTTGACACTCTATTAAACTCGAATAAAACAAATATACGTGCAAAATTTCAACTGGATAGCATAAAAATCAGTCCCCAACAAATGCGCAACAACATACAGACAGACAGACAGACAGACGGACATGGCTAGATCGATTCGTCTCGTCGAGCTGATCAAGAATATATATACTTTATGGGGTCTACGATGGATCCCTTAATGCGTTACAAACTTTCAAACAAACTGATAATACCATTTCACACTATGTGTGAAGTTTGTAGAAACATGGATAAAACGTGAGCAATTTGATAAGTCAGTGACTTTTTAAATTTCAAATTATATTGACTTGAGGTTAGGCCGTGAAATACGCTATCTGCATCATCAATTTTGTGTTTGATCGCCACTGACAGCATATATGAAAGGCAGACAGACGGGCAGAAAGCAGGTCGGTGCCGAAATTGATTTCGAAGTAGTGTTTGACGTAGATGAAACAGTGTTTTTCTTTGTTCGTATTGGTGCGGAAACCTTCTGATTTCTGTCCGTCTGACTGTCTTTCATGCCTGCGCTCAATGGCTGTCAAGTACATACCTAATGATGCAACTTGCTTAATACTTTAAAATAGTCTATTAATAGTTGGTAGTTAACAGAAGCTCTGTTGCTTTAAAAGTTTCTTTCAAGAAGTCACTGACTTATCAAAGGGCCTTCGTACACTGGAAAATCCAACAACTTTTGCCTTGCTGTGCTTTTTAATTAGTTACTACTATACATACATTTTATGCATACCCATATTAGTTTCTTCTACTACAAACTATTTGCTATATTCTTAGTCAATGTCTTTAAGTGCATCACTACTTTAAACTCTCTTTCTTTCATTTATGCTTCATAAAGCAACTTTTATGCAGAATTACTCGCCCTCTGAATGCATACATCAAAAAACATCGACATCAATAACAAGCATTAAAAACATCATAGAACATCAAATTTATATATAGTACGATAGAGCATAGTATCATCATGCTTCAGTAAATCAAATAAACAAACCAAACGAGCATAACACGACAGTGTCAGGCAGGCAGGCCGGCAGCATGTCCTTGTCAGAAAATTTTACGCAAATAGCTTAAAAATATACCTACTGGTGCCTATATATATAGCTCTATACATATACTATATGCATATGTGTACACATGTATGCACGTGTTTATATGCAAACAGAAAGTGGTATAAACACAAGAAATATTTACCAATATTTTGCCATTAGAACTGGTTGTGCTGTGCTTGCCTAATAGAAGAACATATGTGCTGTTTTGTGTCCTTGCCATAAAGACGTTGTCCTTGTTTGTATACAAGTTTTCTTAATGCTACATTGCTTAGTCGTTTGCTTGTGTAATAACTTTGTAATATGATCCCATGAAAATATATATTTTTAAAGTAGAGAATATTTTTGTATAAAACAGAAATGTTTCCAAAATATTTATTTATATTGCGAAATGTGGTACGAGGGCTGCTATTTATATTTCGGGAACTGACAACACTAATGTCAAAAGCTAAAATCTGGCAACACCATAATAAAGTTTGACATTTTTTGGCATAAACGTACTCACAAAGTTTTGATGTACAATTGCTATTTGTTTTGTTTACAGTAAGTTAAGAAAAGCAATTTTGCCAAAATTTCAAGAGAAGGTTTTCGTTGGATTATTTTTCACAACTTTCGACGTGGATTATCTCAACAAAAATGTGTCAATGAACTCAGTTCTTTGTATGGCGATAAAGCACCATCAAAAACCACAGTAAGGTGAATTCAATCGTGGTCGTAGTTCGGTCGCCGACGAATTCCGTGCAGGACGTCCAAAATCGGTTGTTGTGCCCAAAAACATCGATGCAGTGCTTGAACTGATAATGCAAGATTGTCATGTGATATATCGTGAGATAGAAGCATCGTTGCACATTAGTTTCACTTCAATACGTTCGATTTTGCATGAACACTTAGCTGTAAAAAAACTTTGCTCTCGTTGGATACCCCATAATTTATCAATCGCTCAAAAAAGGCTCGCGTCGATTGGTGTAATGAAATGATTAAAAAGTTCGACCGTGGTGCTTCGAAAGACGTGTATAAATCGTGACAGGTGACGAATCATGCATATGTGCGTATGAGCCGGAAACAAAACAGCAATCGACAGTGTGGGTATTCCAAGACGAGCCAAATCCGACATAAGTTGTTCGTGGCAGAAGCACAGCGAAGCAAATGATTGCTTATTTCTTCGGCCGAATGGGTCATGTGGCCACTGTTCCGCTTGAGCAGCGTAGGACGGTCAATTCTGAGTGGTACACGACCATTTGTTTGCCGGAAGTTTTCGGAGAAATTCGTAAACCCAACCGCCAAAGACGAATCATTCTCCATCATGACAATACGAGCTCTCACACATCTCGTCAAACAAGTGCATTTTTGAGCAGTCAAAACAACGAATTAATGACTCATCCTCCGTACAGCTCTGATTTGGCACCCAATGACTTCTTCTTGTTCTCAGTATCAAAGGTAAACTGCGTGGTCAACGATTTACGAGCGCCGAAGAAGCAGTTGAAGCGTTCAAAAACCATGTTTTGGAGGTGTCTCAAGAGGAATGGAAAAACTGCCATGACAAATGGTTTGAAAGAATGCAAAAGTGTATTGATCATCAAGGGGAATATTTTAAAAAGCAATAAAGCCATTTTTATTTAAAAATGTTTGTTATTATTTGCTATTCCCGAATTATAAATAGTATCCCTCGTAGGATATTAAGTACAATATTGTACTATACGAGCTTGAGTTTCATTTCATGTATTTAAAGCTTAAATTTTGCTGTAAAGAAGTTTTAAAATTAATTGGTCAATGAATTTTCATAGACGGTTTTTTCAATTAGGTCATATCAATTCTGTTTTAAAATTGAATTAATTGAGATATTTAGCTGAAATTTATTCCAGTTGCAGTAGTATACATGTTACATTTAAGTATGGAAATGCATCTCGTTACCGCTTGGAACGTTAGCAGTTTCGCGTTCGATATTGTTCCTGAAATCGTGTAATATTTTTTAATTCTTTTATTTACTCTCATTGGTTACTGACCGACTGTGCCCTTACTCACACCTTGGCTGTGGTCCAAGCCGAAAAATAACAAAAGTAAAGAAGTTACGATGATTTGTTAGTACATAGTTTATTTCATATTTTAAGGAAGAGTTACACGAGAATTACGAAGAATATTTATTGAAAATAGAACAGAGAACTCGGAGTGAGTTATTGAGCGCGTAATTTGTCGTACAAAAAGTCAAAATTATTGGCGCTAAGTAACGAGTTGACTGAATGGAGAAATATAATTATGTGTACTGAAGCCAGTAGGGGGAATCAATTTCATTAATAAGAATTTTGTGAAGAAAAACAAACAACAGAGAGTATAGATCGGCATAATAAATGGGTTGGAAGATCAATTAATTTTAACTTGTCATGGTAGGGTGGAAGATTTATATCGTGATTCCAAATAAGACTTCTCTGAGTAAATAGAAGAAACTGTGTTTGAATACGATCTTTGTGAATAGCATTTGTGAATAGCGTTCCAAACACAAAATCCAAATCCTTAAATCGGACGAAAAATAGAAGTTTAGAGAAGTTTAGTGGTAGAAGGGTCATTAATTTTCTTACACCAACGCTTAACAAACCCATAAACACCATTTGCTATTGAATAAATGTGATATATATATATATATATATATATATATATATATATATATATATATATATATATATATATATATATATATATATATATATATATATATATATATATATATATATATATATATATATATATATATATATATATATATATATATATATATATATATATATATATATATATAAATATACATTTGCACAACGTTCACACCGTTTTTAACCCTCTTAAACACAACATATTCGCTTGATTTTTTTCCTCTTGAAAAGGTTGTTAAGAGGAGCAGGAACGAATGTAATTATTTTTAAAATTATTGCGTCTACGGTAGGTAAAAATCAGGTAAGGCTCTCAGCCAATCACAATGACATGAGCTGTACCTTTCTCTCTCTCTCTCTCTCTCTCTCTGCTCGCTCAATTTGTCACAAAAAAAAGCAAGATAAAACGTTAACATTAAAGCCGAAGGTAAAATACCATTCACACAAAATTATAAATAGTATTGTCAAACAAAAAAGGGGGGTTTGAATAGGGACTAACCCAAAAAGTGCGCAGTACACGCCCATTATTAGATGTGTATAAAGCGATGCAGTAGATGTGTAAAATGCTGCCATATCGAATTTCAAGTTGATATTGACATTTTCCATACAAATGCATAAAAGTGAGCTGAGGGTTTATATGGGACTACCTCAAAAAGTGGGCGGGACATGTATATGAAACGGCTGTCCTCTAAAACCCACCAAATCGAATTTCAAGCTAATATTGATTTAAATAAAGATTTTTTTTTCATAAAAACCACATAAAAAACACAAAAGTGGGCGGGCCACGCCCGTTAGCCTATTTATGTTAAGCGGCTTACCATAAAAAGGCACCACATTGCATTTCAACCTAATATTGAAAGAAGTTTTCCAAAACAATTATTAAGTTGATATTGACTACAATAAAAAAGTTTTGCTTACAAAAAGTCAAAAGTGGGCGGTGGGTTTGTATGGATGCTACCCCAAAAAGTGGGCGTGGTGGGTCAATCCTGATGCTCTATTAAACTGTTACAATAATCAGAAGTGTGTGTGCAAAATTTCAGCTGGATAGCATAAAAAAAGGTACCCAAAAAAGGAGAGAGAGACAGACGGACATTGCTAGTTCGACCCATCTCATCGAGCTGATCAAGAATATATATACTTTAGGGTTAGGCATGCCTTTAATGCGTTACAAACTTTCAGACAAACTGATAATACCATTTCGCACTACTATGTGTGAATGGTATAGAAAACAACAACAACAACAAGTGTATGAAGCCACAAAGGAATAGGCAACAGACGAAAATTTGTTGTTTTAGTTTGACGCCGCTGTATGCACACACAATGAAAACGAGGAATTTGGTTTGTGCATTTCTTATTAACATCTTTAACGTAAATCCATGGTAGAATAATATAATAATGTAGCGCATTCCGCATAGCTGCTTTCTTTTTTGTTTCTTTCCATTCTTCTGTTTTCAGTTGGCAGAATAGAAAAAAAGTCTTGTTTTATCTCTGTCAAGCTGCAACGGGTATTTCACATTGTATAGCATATCGGTCGAACAGCTCGACGTTAGGCTGGAAACATTTTGGAGAGCATCAGTTGAGTGTGTTTTTGTTGGTAAAATTTTAGTAGAAGAGTGAAACAAAAAGTGAAAGAATTAAATTGGTCGTTTTTTGCCGTTCTCTTTTTGGACGGCCCTGATTTAGAGCAGAGCTGTTCAAAAGGGGACCTCTCTAAGTGTGACTGTATGTGTCTGCTTTGCACTGCGCGCTATTTTATGCGAATGTTTCCTCGTCATAATTTGTATAGTGTGCCAAAATTCAACACCAATGCAAACTAGCCGACTACGGCATGTGTTTGTTCAAATGTGTGTGGAAACACGGAGGTGTTCGTTCCTAAGAATGCAGAACAGCATTGATTTTGACCACTGGGAGAACTCTAGTTATTATAAATAAGTTTAGGCTATACCTAGCTCATTAAAACAATACTCTCTCTACTGAGTCTAATGTTATTTAAAAAATATGCAACTATAAATAGTTTTCTGTGTTCAAACGTAAAAACATTTGCATTTTGAAAAATTAAGGTTGAGATAATTAATACAGCACCATGTATCTAGTGAGTTGTTGTTGGCTACTTGGCATAACCTCTTGCGTTACCTCATACAAAGAAATCCAACGGCATTAAATCTCATGAGCGAAGTAGACATTCGACCAAACCATTTCTTGAGGTTACACGGTTACCGAACTGCCCCTTCAATGGATCAGTCGAGGTCTGGCGGCCAAAAATTGTCTTCCAATATGGCACGATAGTGACCTCCATTGACCGTAACATGGTGAACATTTTAATCTTGGAAAAATATGGTTTAAACCACACCACACGCTTACTTTTTGTGGATGCAATGAGTCACATGTACATAGGTCTTTTGCAATAACGCTTATTTTGCTTATTGACAGAGCCATAAAGCGAATAATGAGTTTCAACGCTGACGATGATTTTCCGATGCCAAACAGAATTCTCTTCAAACTTTTGAAGAAGTTAATCGGGAAAAGTTGCGACGCTTCAATTGATCAAGAAGCTACAGTACTTGAGTTAGTATGATGTTGTAAGCGTGTAGATCAAGAACTCTATGCAAAATTTTTCATATTATGGTTTTAGAAATTCCGCAACTCCTGCGAACGGCATTGAACATTAAATAATGAATATGTTGACTTGAATTTATCCATTAAAGCACGTCTGGTGGGACGATTGTTACGAAAGAAAATTGTAGCAAGCGCTCTTAAAGTTGATGAAGCTCGAATTTCGATAGTAATATAGTTAACTTCACCATGATAGAAATGTAAACCTTGACAGAATTTTGGACGTTAACGAATGCTGAAAAATATTTACGGTTGAGTTTGTGTTAAACTACAACATTTTTATGTTCTTATTGAAAAAGCATTTAGAATAAATATATCAAAGATACAAATTGATTTCAATGTAATTTAAATAATTATTAGCGCACTCTTGTAGTAAGCTTATCATCAATAACTCACTCTCCATGCTCCTTGTAAATATTTATAGAAGAAAAAAGGATAAACTGCAAGAAACTTTTTGCGGCAAGAATAACAATGATTGTAGTAAACTATTTGTACTTGCGCAACTTTTCCGTCATTATTACTGCACATAACTTGAAAGAAAACGGGACACGCTACTCGGAGGCACTGAATCCGGAATGCTGAATACTGAATGACGATGATAATGATGAGTACGTCAATGTTGCCGTATACCATAATAAATACTGTACGTCGAACTTTTATGCTGAAGTGCACTTGTAATAGTCAAACAATAAGTATAATGATGCTAGAAGTGCGCGCATAATGAAAAAGTAAAGCAGCAGCAGGGCGAGCAGGACGAGCAGGACGAGCAGGACGAGCAGGACGAGCAGAATATTGAAGACGCAGCAATATTATGATATGAACGAACTTGCGCTGCCAGTAAAGACAATATTTGCACTAGCAATGAGTGAGTTATTCAAGTTTAAGATAATAAACCCAACGAAGGACGTTTTTTTGCACAACATTGCATATTTGAAAGTAACTTAAAGGCAAGAATGAGATACATAAAATGAATGAGTATATATATGAGTATATATATGAGTATATATATGAGTATATATATGAATGAGTATAAAATAAATGAATGGTAGAAAAAGCCACAAGTATGAAAATATTAAAAAAAATATGTAGCTACATGCTAAAAAAAAAATTATAAACGAAAAAAAAAAACAAATAAAAAATACAAACAAGCCGCGAAACTTGTTAAATCTTTATTAAAAAAAAAGTATCTATTGAGCTAGCAGGTGTTTGAATGCTAAGTGAACCGGAAATGAGCGCGCAATAAAAACAAAAATGGTGTAAAAATGCAAAGTTTAGCGAAAAAAGAAAAATAAATTGCCGTAAAATAAAAAAGGAAGACATTAACTTCGGTGAAATCGAAACTTTAATGCACTTCCAATGTATTTGAAAATAGACTATCGCAGCAAGCAAATTAATCGAGCGAGGTTTATTTCGTTCGAGGTTTTTAATTTCGTTCTTGTTATGAATTAATGTCAAAGAAATCAGTAAACTATTTCAAACCGATTCAAGACTTTTGCTGTAACAATATAAAATCGGCATAGGGCGAAATTAAGACGAGAGCATTTTCTGTGATACACCCGATACTATAGTGCTTAATTGTAAAAGAGTTTATGATTCCTTTTCGAAGAAGTAGTACAAATGTTCCAAATAAGTCATGTCTTAATAGTTCAAAGCAGTGTTTTTGCATGAGATATTTTACCAGTAGTTGTTCAGACAAATATGATTCATATAATGACCATTTGCCGAATACCAAAAAGAAAACATGTTTTCCTAAGTGTGGACGGTGAGTTTGAATGTCACGACTCTCCTTTCAGTTCTTGTGGCTGTCTCCTTTATACTGAAATTCAAGCTTTAAGTACGAAAACTTCCAAGTGAACGATGAGTTGGTTAGAAAGCTTACAGTCTTCAAATTTGGTCAACCGAAGTTGAAATTTTGATTTTCGGGAATTGAGTTTATATTTCCAACGATTATCCAGAGTTGCTCAACACTAATCTTCGTTTAGCTAACCACCAATAATTAAAAAAAAAAGCAAAAAATTAGTTTCGAATTATTAATTAAACGGTTGTACAGTAGCTCTAAACTTTTCAAGTCTTGCTGGTTTCATCCAATAGCTCAGTAAATTTTTCACCCATTTTTTGACTTTTAAAATGGTTTTGGAATAAAGTGGAAACTTTCATTTTTGAAATTGCTCTTTTTAACTTAATTTTTACTACTTGAGCACCATTTAATGGACATTTTCAAAAGAACTCGTTTGCCACGGTTAAAAATAATTTCCTGACGATATCTGACTACTATAGGTCGATTCTTCTGAGTGTCTATTAAGTCAAAATTCATTTGTTAAGTATGCCAGACTAAGAAGAAAAAAATTATATGACCACTAGTTAGTACCTGGCGCGTTGCAGCCCTTCTCCCTACCCCAATTCTTCACTACGTCCTTCTTCATGACCCCTTGGGTAATAAAATTGTTCATACAAAAATACTACAATCGTGATTAGGGGCTAGGAGGGTGAAAAATACTAAACGACCTATTCTCATATGTATATATGTATATATACATTTTTATTTTTATATTATAGAACAATTTTTGGAACTTTCTGTATTCAGATAAGCGGCATATAAGTACATGCAGACTTTTTTAAACAAATTTTAATTTACGAATTACATGAAATCCCAAATTTTATTAACAAAAATTTGACTAATGGAAATTTTTAACTTTTAAAAAGCCAACGGTTTTCTTTCATTCTCTGCCTCTCTACTATCATCCCGCAAACATGACCATTTAAGGTAAATACATGTTCGCTAGACGATTTTGTAGCTATCAGCTTTTTATCGTCTAAGAAAGTAAGTAGACGTATTTGCCATCAGTTCGATGCAGGAACTATAATCAAATTTTCAAAGTATTTCATTTTCACTTTTACGTTTTACATGATTTTACATAAGATATTAACATATATTGACGTAATCTTAACCTATGTCCTTGGACATGACAGATCTAACGGATGCACTCGCTGAAGCCGCCTCGTTGTTGTTGAATTAACAAGTAAATTGATAGCCAGATTGTTACAGTTGCTTCCTTTTCGCCACTATATGGTCTTTAAAAGTACGGTTTTTGTCAAGCCAAAAGCCTAGATAATTGACTTTGTTTCGTTTAGGAAACACCACGCCATTGAAACGTGCCCGATCGTTACCCTTATATCGAAGTGCGAATAAGTCATGGACGGACTTGGCTGCGTTTACTGCGATATTCCATTTGTTCATCCAGTCTTGGGTTTTGTTCAGTTGGTTTTGAAGCCATTGAGTTGCTGCTTTAGCACTTTAAGCAAATTAATTAAATAAATGCGTTCATTTAATCTTCATAAATTGTAGCCTATGTATTATTCTGATATATGAGCTATATTATTGTAAAGTTTCATTAAAATGCATTCAGTAGTTCTTGCGTGAAAGAGTAACAAACATCCACACATCGACACATCCATACAAACTTTCGCGTTTATAATATTATTATAGTATGATTTTCTTTCTTAATAACTTTTAAAATTTTCAATTGATTTTAAAAGCTTAAGAACCATTTTATTGAGTTTTTAATTGTTTTTCTTTATGTATAGAAACAACATTTTATGCTGGACATAGATGAAGTCCAAAGTGTAAAAAGTGTAATGATTTCAAATCATCATCAAATCAAAATACTACTTATTTTCAACTTAATACTAAATTGTCAAATACAGATATTGAAAGCTCGATTCTTCTTTCGAAACCGTTGAGATACTTAGTTGCTGGATAATAATTGATTTAAGTAGCCAAAAAAAAAAAAAAATTTGTAATAGTAAGAATAGAATAGTTATAATGGAAATTTGAGAAAACTATGCAGAAATGTATTCGACTAGGCCTACAATATACACAAGTTTATCGATTTTATTTTTATACCATTCACACATATATTAAACACTCGTATATATTCTTGATTAGCACGACGATGGGATCTAGCAATGAACATCTGTCAGTGTCATGGTCCGCCCATTTTTAGCGATAGCCCTATACAATCCCGTCAACCGGTTCTACATTTTTAGATTTTACACAATATTAAATAATTCACACATAACGTAAAATGGTATTATCAGTTTGTCTGAAAGTTTGTAACGTATTAAAGGAGGCATCGTAAACCACATAAGCCATGTCCGTCTATCTGTCTGTCTGTATGTCCGTCTGTTGTTGCTCAGTTTGTAAGATATCCAGTTGTAAGTCGGCAGAAACTCTTCACATATATATCAATGGGTGTGATGTCCCCACTTTTTGAGGTAGCCCCCATGCAAACACACCGTGCAA
>JAWNNQ010000974.1:0-41328 GCA_035044765.1 Leucophenga montana
TTATAAGTCCTACGGTTAACCCGTTCGATTTGAACATTGCCTCTGGCCACACCTGTCGTTGACTGCACATGTTCGACTTTGGTGGTATTCATAAATTCGGAAAATGCAGTTCCAGTAAATGCTGACCCATTTTCATAACAGGTATAAAACTTTACACAGTCAACAGAAAATCTACCTGCACGAATTCTTTTAGCACTTGTTAGCGTGTTCGCAAGTGATCCCGACTTTCAATTTGTGCACAGTTTCCACTACCTGGAAATGTTTATTTAGCTTTTGGAATTCCAAGATGCAGGTATAAAGGGTTAGGAGAAAAGAAATAGAGTTGGGCTCAGTAAACTGCGCTTGTAGTACTCCAGCATATTTTGGTCGGTCGAATCGTCGAAAGTAACCCTTTTATTGCTACCTGGAAACTACGTGCGAATAGAAAATACTTAAGTTTAAGGAAGTACTCCATTTGGTGCGCTCTGATTGGTAGTTGCGCTTCGATATTTAAAATAAAGTGGTTTTGTTTCAATTAATTTTTTTGTATGTATTCTTATTTTTAATATAAAATAAGCAATCGTATAAAACTTATAAGTCCTACGGTTAACCCGTTCGATTTGAACATTGCCTCTGGCCACACCTGTCGTTGACTGCACATGTTCGACTTTGGTGGTATTCATAAATTCGGAAAATGCAGTTCCAGTAAATGCTGACCCATTTTCATAACAGGTATAAAACTTTACACAGTCAACAGAAAATCTACCTGCACGAATTCTTTTATCACTTGTTAGCGTGTTCGCAAGTGATCCCGACTTTCAATTTGTGCACAGTTTCCACTACCTGGAAATGTTTATTTAGCTTTTGGAATTCCAAGATGCAGGTATAAAGGGTTAGGAGAAAAGAAATAGAGTTGGGCTCAGTAAACTGCGCTTGTAGTACTCCAGCATATTTTGGTCGGTCGAATCGTCGAAAGTAACCCTTTTATTGCTACCTGGAAACTACGTGCGAATAGAAAATACTTAAGTTTAAGGAAGTACTCCATTTGGTGCGCTCTGATTGGTAACTGCGCTTCGATATTTAAAATAAAGTGGTTTGGTTTCAATTTTTTTTGTTTGTATTCTTATTTTTTAATATAAAATAAGTAATAGTATAAAACTTATAAGTCCTACGGTTAACCCGTTCGATTTGAACATTGCCTCTGGCCACACCTGTCGTTGACTGCACATGTTCGACTTTGGTGGTATTCATAAATTCGGAAAATGCAGTTCCAGTAAATGCTGACCCATTTTCATAACAGGTATAAAACTTTACACAGTCAACAGAAAATCTACCTGCACGAATTCTTTTATCACTTGTTAGCGTGTTCGCAAGTGATCCCGACTTTCAATTTGTGCACAGTTTCCACTACCTGGAAATGTTTATTTAGCTTTTGGAATTCCAAGATGCAGGTATAAAGGGTTAGGAGAAAAGAAATAGAGTTGGGCTCAGTAAACTGCGCTTGTAGTACTCCAGCATATTTTGGTCGGTCGAATCGTCGAAAGTAACCCTTTTATTGCTACCTGGAAACTACGTGCGAATAGAAAATACTTAAGTTTAAGGAAGTACTCCATTTGGTGCGCTCTGATTGGTAACTGCGCTTCGATATTTAAAATAAAGTGGTTTGGTTTCAATTTTTTTTGTTTGTATTCTTATTTTTTAATATAAAATAAGTAATAGTATAAAACTTATAAGTCCTACGATTGTAGTACTCCAGCATATTTTGGTCGGTCGAATCGTCGAAAGTAACCCTTTTATTGCTACCTGGAAACTACGTGCGAATAGAAAATACTTAAGTTTAAGGAAGTACTCCATTTGGTGCGCTCTGATTGGTAACTGCGCTCCCACCTCAGGCTTATATGGCACTAGAACTGCACTGGTAAGGTTGCCGGCTAAACCGGAACCAATGTACACTACGGCGGTGCGTATGGGTCCAATTAGACGTTCTAAGTCAGCAAGGAAGATGTGTTGCACAATTACTGTGATTATTAAGTGCAAAATACCAGCGTGCATGCAGAGAGATGTTAGTAATCTGTAGAACTGATCTGGTACCTCAACTAATAAAAATGGAAACATTCCGCATACATTGTTCAGGCACGAAATCTAAAATGGCGATTAAAAAGCATAAATCAATGCATTTTATTTGTACATTTTTAATACTCATACACATACTTGTGAGCAGAGTGAGGCTTCCTCGTGAAAATATCCATTAACGAAGTCGCAATATTCGCGCGTTGTGATGCGACACTCGCCGTAGATGCCAGTGCAACATGGATGACCGATTACCTCACAAACCATGTGTTCAGCTGTGTGATCCTTGTATCGAAAGCGCTGTGAAAATGAATTCGTTTTGCGGCATATTGGCCACTTGGTTATATCGTCTGGCCATTCGTATGGGGCAATCGATGCGGGTGCATCGCAAAACTTCGGGTCGAGGCCACACACCGAACCAGAAATGCGTCCGCCTGGACCAGATTCTCCAGGCGACCACTTTTTCCAAGTAGATATAGACTTCTGTGCACAAATACAAGATAAAATGTTACCTTCGGTGAAACCGAATCTTTCAAATGTACTCTTCACACGCAACTAAAATTAGATAGACATTAAACCAAAGTACAGACTATATCATATTTACATATATGCATATGAACATACATTTATAGCATGGGCCGATCCAGATCTCCATTATCAGCAGAACAAAAAAAGTTTAAAATCTTTACTATTGCCATCATCCAAGTTTGAGGTTCTATCTTTTATAGTATCCGAGATCTTGTTGTTCAAACATACGAAGGTCGGACGGACATAGCCACATCGACTCGACTTCTGATGCTGATTGTTCAAACCTGAACATAATGGGATAGTGCGTTCACGTATTTCAATGTGCGTGGCGAGAGAACATGAAGATATAATATTTCTAACGGCTTGTCTGTTATCGCAAGATGTCATAAGATTTACGAATGCACTCAATCCACTACAACAACGCTAGTAGTTAGTAGCTATACAATACAATGCAATAATATCTCTAGTTACACACACGATCTATTATGTATACAGTTCACGTATGTATATACCTAGCTCTAAGTTGAATAGTATTTAAGCAACATTTGTAAATAATGGAGACTTTTTGAAATAAAGAGTTGAGGCGTTCGGTTCACACTGATCAACAATATATATAATTTTTTGGGTCTGGGCCCGGTACATACATTTGAACAATCGTAGGATACCCTTGGTCCTCCAGGGCAGGGTATAAAAACCCAGTAGTAAAATATTTATTATTACATTGTAAAATATACAATATATTAATTCAAAATCGTCTATGGTTAATTTGAGTAGAAGATAGATTTGACATTAGCTCCCACCATTCATCAATTTATTTGAGTTAAAGTAAATCAATGTTACACAAACGACTCATATAGCCACATAGTTCTGCCTATTATGGACCGTAATTTTGCTACCACTCATTTTTTAAACTATTTGAGAGACTACTTCTGAAACGCTTAACACATAATTTATGAAAATAATCTTATACCGAAGTATTAATTTGGACAGAGTTATAGGTATATATGTACAATTGAAGAGGCTTTCGAAATTAGTTTACTTTGCTCAGCGGACTTTTTTGATGTGGTGCAGAATATGTATAAATACATACATACAGATATTCCTGGTCAGCATTAGAAGTCGATACAAACATAACTATCGGTATGAACGCCGAAATCTCGGAGACTATAAGAGACAGACCTACCAACATTATACATTTAGACACAATTTCAAATAAAGTGTGTGAAATCGAGTCAGAGTCAGCCCGAAAATATTGCTCTTATTTTTATACAAAAACCTTAAAAGGTGCTGTCGAAAGCAAACATTTCACACTGCATTTCAAGTTAGTTGAACAAAAACAAAATGGGATGTGGGATATTTGTTACGCTTTGGTTTTTTGCATGCTATTTCGCTACACTGGTTATCCGACGAAGGTGTCCCAATGCCGGCCCGGTCCTTGGGTTTTCTTGGTTTTTTTGACAGACCTGCTCAGAGTATTCAAATTAAATTTACCGTCGGGAAAAGTCCTCGCACAGAACAATCAGCCTGGGAGCTTTGCACACAACCAGAATCGTCGTTTCGTATGCAACAGGCGGTCTCTCGTTCCTGGCGACGCGTTTTCATTAGCACATCGATGATTCGGATGTCACGCCTCATGCATGCTGCAAATTTTGCGCCCATGTGCACCAAATCATTATTTCGTGGTCCAATCCAGAAGTTGCGTTGCTCACTGTGTTGCACTGTTTGGAGGCTTAAGCTCGTGACCAGTACCTGGCCAGTTTTGTGCTCGCTACCAAAGCCGATGGGTGCAATGCCGTAGCAAAGGATTGAAAGACAAAGCACCGCTATTTGCACAGTGTTGATCCAGTAAGTAAAGAATGGCCGATGATCTGTGCGATCATCAAGTTCGTTTGCAGAAAAAAATTTAACGCGACGTGCTTGTGGCCGACGCGAATTTTCTAAAACTCCGTCGAGCAGTTGTGCTGATATGCGATTAGCGCGTACGCCAGTCGACCCGCCGGAGGAACGAACTACTGGACTTTGACCTGAGTTGGAGCTGACCACTTGGCTTGCTGTTAGCTGTTGCTGCTGGTGCGATGAGTTGACCCTAATGTCTTGCTGGTTAGTCAAGTTATCGTTCTTAGAGACTCCGCTCAAAGCTGACGTACGCCAACCGTGTGGTCTTTCGCTCATGTAGACACCCACGCCTACACTTCCACCAACAGCTGGCGATGTTCTAGTATTGAAGTGTTGCTGTGAATTATCACTGTCGCTAGTGCCGACAACTACGTTTCCATTTCCGCTATGATATCCTCCACCAGATGCCGTTTCACCGGGAGAATCGAAAAACATTTCCTCTTCGACTAGCATCAAGGCGCCTTCTCCTACTTCAGTGCATCCGCTGCCACCGCCGCTCATAACCATCATGTCTGAATCAGCGAGATTAGTGTTGTGCACATGTATGGGAGCGAAACTCCGCGACCACTGGCGATGACGCTGGTTGCCGGGCTGTTGACGGTGATTTAATGCGTTTAAAACGTAAATAATGCTAGCCATCAACATGTGTGCAACGGATGCTTTACGTTCAACGCAATTACCACCGTTAATATAAAAGTAATCATCGTAACCATGGCATCCTCTCGTGCTATCAATATGCAGTCCCGGTTCGCCGATTTGTGTACCGTCATGCGCTGGTAATATATCTGGTCGATCCGAATGGTGCTGGTATTGTGCGTTACCGGTTCCAGTATCTTGATGATTTTGAATGCTCCGCTGTCCAACGTTGCGGTGGTCAGTGGTAATAACTTCATTTTCAAGGCACAGTGTACCGAAACGACGCAGGGCCAGACGACGGTGACGACAATGCCATAGCGCGAAATCCTCCGTTTCTGTGCTTGCCTCTACACCGAAGAAACGGGCGATTTGCTTTTGTACATAATGACTTAGTCGCTTTTTACGCGAATAGCGACGCTGTTGCAGTTGCTGTTGGCTTTGAGTGGGCAACTGTGTTTGCTGTTGTTGAGGAATGTGATTGAACTGTTGTCCATTCATGTTAGACTGCGGCTGCTGTAGATTTCTATGTGGCTGAGATGACGATATTATAATTGCAGCGTTTTTGTGTGCGTTAGACAGTTGCTGATGTTGGGATGAATACATTGGTTGTTGCCTCTGATGGTGTTGATGGTATCCCTGCACATTTTCGTCTCTTTGGGTCATCGTGGTCTTCAACGGTTGTCCAATTTGCATTACTGCAGCAGTTGGCGATAATGGTGAAATTTGTGATTCCGCTGTTGACGGTGTCAACATGGATGACGGGTGTTGTTGCGTTGTGCTTGGCGCCGAACAATAGAGACCAACTGAGTTGCCGACGCTGTTGTTGGTCAACAATTGGGAAACTGGTACAGGACTGATGGGTCCGGTCGTTTGTGTTGTTTGATGCACACCAGTTGTTCGTCGCGCAGTGTTGCAATGGAGACAAGTGCCGGTGCTACCAGTTGTTATTGAAGCGCTGATTCCACCGACGACGACAACGCCAGCTCTATTCCCACTATCTATCTCTACAGCGGTAGTTGGCGTGTTCATTCGCCCACCCATTACGTTGGCGTTCGCATACTCTGCACTCGGTACATGTTGTTGTGTTGGCTGCATATAGAAATTATTTGTAATAAAAAAAATATATTATACAAGTTATGTATGTATATGAATTCAGCTGGCTCTAGGTTTATATTGACAATTATGAACATATTTTTAAATAACGACATGTGTTCGCATAGTTTTAAGATTGGAAATAGTTAGGACGTCAACCGATTCGGATCAGCTAGAATAAACACCAAAGATATCTGATAGCAAACTCTTCGTTCCCAAGGACGACTGGGCTGACACCATAGATCTTTCTGCAGAGAGTGGTATGTACAGGAAAATTATGTCCACACCACCCGAGTGGCTGTATCAGATATTTATTCCTAGTTTTTTTTTTGTCGGCACGACTGCTGTAAATTCTTCTGTACCATTTTAGTGAAACTTTTACTTCGCAAACACCTTCTGCTTCGTCTGTTAGTTGGGTATCCTTCGTTTGTAGCAGTCCGAAACATCGCAACGTTATAAATGTGCGTTGTAACGGTTGCCACAATTGTTTTATCGGATAAACTCGAAGATTTTTGGAACTCGATGAGAATTTAAAATTTTTAAAGCTCTTAACCCACAAGTCTTGACCTCCTATACTAAGGAGGAAAGGTTATAACTAGACTTGCGTTCTGATTACAAATGACTCCTGAAGACCACCTGTATGAAGAAGGGAAGATGCTCTCTGTTCACCCTCACGATAGTTGTTCCAACTCGCATCCCATTTTGACATAACCAAGATATTTTATTATAGTTGATGAAGAATTACATTTAATTAAAAATAAAAACAAAAAATAGTCATGCAAAATTTCAAAAAAGGGGGCAGGTTTATTTGGGGCCAGCTTTTAAAGTGGTCCGATCTAGGCCTATATGGAATAATAAGCATTGATGTATTAATTAACAGCAAAAACAGAACAATTTCGTAAAAAAAAAACTAAAAAATTACGGCAAGTTTGTGTGGGGCTCCCCCTTACAATGGAACGATATGGAATATATAAATATCCAAATTTGAAGGATCTATCTTTTATAGTCTCAAACCTTGTTCGTTCAAACAGATGGACATAGCTAAATCAATCGAGTTTCCGATGCTTATAAAGAATATATATACCACACCCCTTCTGCATGCCTATATTCGCACAAACTAATTATACACTTGTCCGTTTGGGAACACGGTATAACAAGTAAGAACGCTGAATACGACTTCCGATTTGGTGTCAATGGTATTAGAGCTTCGGTTTCTTCGAATTAAACATTCTGCAAAAAATAAAAACTAACATTTACTTCGGTGAAACCGAAGCTCTAATACCATTTACACGCAATTGTAAAAAAAAAATTTTTTGGTTTTGTTTGAGCTATATAGCTGCTAATATAGCTCAAACAAAACCAAAAAATTGTTTTTTTTTCCGCATTCATTTTTAAGTGGCTATTGACGGTAGAATAAAAAATTTCTTCATACAAAATCACAAAAGTGGGCGCTAGGTACCTAAAAAAGTGGGCGAGGCATATCGATTTCATAAACTGATTTTGCTTATGAAAAAATATATTCTCAATCTCCCACTTTTGTGGCTCTAGCTCGTATAGTCTCGGAGATAGGTTTTTTCATTAAACCGGAGGAATATAACATAAAACAAGAAAATCATTAATTACGTTAGAACCGAAGTTTTAATACTAATCAAAATTGCCCTTTTAACTCGGTAACGCTGGTGTTTACTTCAGTTTTGAATGGATGCTTAGATTTTAAAAATGTTAATATAATAACATTTATTCAAATTCGTCTTATTGACGGTTGTAGATAGGATATAGGGTTGTGGAAAATTTTGTTGCGCATGATATTAGAAATTATATATATAACAAAAAAAAAAAAGAACTTCGAATGGGGGTTAACAGGGTCTGACATGTTAGGCAGCACGCTAGACAGTTGAGCTAGTCTTTAAATATACAAATGTTCAATTTATGTTACAATATCAATATTATTAATTGGATTCACCTTTTCTATGTAGTCGGGCAAATTAAAAAAAAATTATTATTTTAACATTAATAATTACTTTAATACAGACATATTCAAAAAATAAGTGCACTTTTTATAATGGAACTATACCATCTTCTAGTGAAATAAATCGCACATTCAATTTTGAACTTGAGTTGCTACTGGTGCTACTAAAAAGTGACCATACCAACTTTCAAAGCAATATATATTACAAAATAAAACAAATTAAACTGGTCAATTGCCAAATATCAATAACTTCATATTTCGCAATGAATCCGCCCTAGCGGCAACTAAATTCATATAGTAAGATAGGAGTATACAAAAAATTATTCCTATTTTTTTTTGTTATGATGTCAACTTACATGTTGCTGCGTAATAGCTAAAGCGGTTAACCCGCTTTGACGTGCTTTGCATATGCCCATGGGCGAACAGCTAGACTCTGAAGATGTTGAAGATATGCACTGCGCCTGTGTGGATTTATTCAATGTGGTAAACGCATCTGGTCCTGGAGGCGGAACTGAATGCCCGTTAATATGGGCTGAGTCATTGCTGCAGCACTTCATGCGATAATTGCCATATGGCAATGTGTTTATGTAATGCGTCGAATTGCCAACTGATGCACATCCCGCCGAACTGCTAACGGATATCGTTGTGTTTGTCTGGCATGTTGCCATTCCAGGATCGATGCCAATTCCAAAGTTATCATGAGCTGGCGGCGGCGTGGGAACATAACGTTTTACCGGAGTATGAACCGTAGACGAAAGATACGTGTAGTCGCTTGCTACCAGCGGTGTATTTGATGGTAAAAAAAACCTACTCGTACTGGAACTTGATGAAGATGCAACCGGTAGTTCTTGAAGTTTGGAGTTCTTTTGCAGCTGATGTTGTTGTTGTGCCTCGCGGTAGCGTTCATGTCTATATCGTGAATTTGGTGATAAGGCGCGATGCATTGATCCAGTGGCATATTTGTGCTGCATTTGTACATTCATATTAGATGATTGAATTTCTGTCGATTGGTTACTACCCGAATTGGTGGACAGCGATGAAGTTGAATTCGAAGATGAGAGTGAATGTTGCTGCTGTTGCTGTGAATGAAAATGATGATGCGTTTGGTGTGTGTGTTGCGGCTGCTGCGATTGAGTGGTTGAAGTCACTATGCCCACAACATATCGATCACTATTAGGCGCCGGTGACGGAGGAGGTTCCATTGGCGGAGGAATTGATAATTTGCCCGGTTGATGCAAATATATTTCATTTGGATGCGGGCTAAATCGCCCTGCTGAGTTTGAACCCTCGTCACCACTACCATTGGCAGTGGCACTTGTAAAATGAAGCTGATGCTGATAGCTGTGCTGCAAAGATTTCCGACGTCCCATAACGTGCAAATTGGAATGACCAGCTCCAGTTGCGACTACCGCAGTGCCGTTAACATTGATGCGGCGTTGACTGGTGCTAACACTACCGACTGGAGCGCCTATTTGAAAGGTCGTATCGCTGTCGATTCCTGTATCAACCGATGAATGATTCATTTTAATTGTAGCTAAAACGATATGTACAAATACAGATATAAAAAAATGAATGCACAGTACATTATTTATGTTGTCAGTGTTACATACTCGATGGATCAGATATACAGTGGATAAAAGCTTATTTGATCCACTGCACATTTCAAAATTTACAGCAGCTTAATTTCAAATCTAATAAATATATTGTTAAAATTTAAAAGCTTTTTTATGAATTAATATTTGACCCTTATTATCGCTTTTAGCCTGTTTAGACTATCGTTTCTGGAGTTTCAGTCTGAAGTACATTTTTAAACTCATTTTTTTTCGGACATTCCGGCTCGGTAAGACACACAATTGTTCATTTCATTAAAATCTAGATAATATAGAAAATTTTCCTTGTTGTTGATGTTGACGTAAATAGTCTATTCCATGATAACATACATAATATGCAAACCGCCAACTCTTGTGGTGGACATACAATTTCCCATTTCGTTGTCTACCTCAAGGGTCAACTTTGGACCCTATATCATCGGATTCTCCTTCACTTTGCGTTCAATGTAACGCTCATCTGCACCTTCGACCTTTGGTTTACCCCGATTCTCATGAACAAAACAATTTTTTGTATGTATGCTGCAGACTAGGACCATCAATCTAACCCTAGTCCTATTTAGAAGAGCTCCCCTTGTGTCAATCGTTATGCGCAGAACCATTTTCAATTAAAGTCACGTGGAGACTTTTTCACTTGTAAGATCAAATAAGATGTAATCAGCATTTAAAATGTGTATTTTGTTCTTTTCTCCTTACAGGCGAAATCTATACATATAAAAATGAAAGTATGTATATATGTATGTGTATATATTTGTATGTCCGTTATAGATAGATACACATTCCAACCATTCGCCGTGAAATTTGGTGTTTATATGCTTTTAGGAACAGTGGTTTCGTCGATATAAAAAAACCGCCCCTCCACCATTTATTAATCGCGATTTTAGTATTTTTGTATGAACAATTTTATAACTCGAGAACGGCTGGACCGATTTTAATGATCTCTGACAGGGGGGAAGGGTAAGTGATCATGTTGAATACATGTTAATGGGAACGAAGGGGATAGGGAAAAGGGATTGAAAGTAAGGAAAGCTAGGGAAAGGAACAGAGGAATGTGGACAGCGTAAGTGAAGATTGGAGAAGGGGTGGAAGGGACAAGAAGAATTGTAGGAGAATTGGAGGTAGGGTAAAGGAGCATGTGGAAGGTGGGGGAGGAGCGGCAGGGGAAAGGAGAGGGCCGCGTATAACGTCGCGGGACCAATTAGTACTCAATATTTCTCAATATATTTGTTAAATACGTGCATTAGTCTTAAAATTTTTTTTTTTTTAAATTTGAAGTAATGCCCATTTAAAGTTTGCAATGTAATTATAGCGGATAAATTAATCTGTGTATGTATTTAAATTTTTAAAAATCGATCCCGAGGCAGAACTGTAAAGGATTGATTCATTTTTATTTTTTAATTCACGAAGAATGCTCAACCTTTTGAAATAAAAAATTGGAATTAAATTAAAATTTGAATCATTCAAAACGAATTGTACATTTTGCATCATTCTTTTTGAAAAAAATTGAATGAAACTAAAATAATTTTTTTTTTTAACAATAATTGGTCCCAACAATTTGGTCCCAAATTTTGCTTTTTTTTGTTTACAAAATTTTTTTTATACGTAATTTTTAAGTAAATAAATATACATATGTGTATAATAAGTAAGAGTGTTAGCAGCAGCTCAGTTGTCAAGAAATTTAATGAATTCAATTACTATATTATCATTAAATATTATTATAAACTAAAAATTATATTAGTGTGTTGCATGCCATGCAACATAAAAAATCAACAAGCTTGTGAGTGAAAACCACGAGATTGAAGTTTTTCCAAGTCTCAGATTTTGATGTAGATGGTTTTAGTTTTATACTTCTGTCTTTTTGAATTATTTTAGTTTCAATTGCACTCTTTTTTTCCGTCTCGCGCCCATCTCAATTTCAATATCACAGTGCAAAGCTGTTGACAGGAGCAGGTCACACTTTGAACTATTTTTAAATTGTTAAAAGCAAAAGCTATTTGGCAAGAATCAGAAAGAATGTTTTAAATTTCCTTTCAATTCATTTTTTTTTTATTCAAAAAGTTTTCAAAAAGAATGATTCAGAAATGTACAATATATTTTGAATGATTTAAAATTGTTTAATTCAATACCTGATTCATCCAAATTTGAATCATTCCTTTAAAGTTTAAACGTCTGCCCTCTATATTGAAATAAAAAATAATCTCAAAATAAACATATATATGTATAATATGTAAATATATGCATATTTGCATGACCTTATGTACATGAATATATATATATATATATATATATATATATATATATATATATATATATATATATATATATATATATATATATATATATATATATATATATATATATATACATATTGTACATACAAACTACGAAGTACCTTTTTAGGACATTTTGGCAACGGGCTAAAATATTTAAAGTCCATCGAGCTCGAATTAAATTTGTGCACTTCAAAGCTGTGAAAAATATTTGCTTGCTTCACTTATTGAATGGAATCTGCAAATTAAACTTGCCACTGACGACGACACCACAGATAAGAGAATATATTGATTTTTCCTTTCGAGTGATGCCCGAACCGAACACATGCAATTGATTGGAATTACGCATTGTAGCATTGCGTTGCTTTAATTATGTTTATTCATCAGTGGCACATATGTAAACTCCGGTTCTCTTGTTCATGTTTTGACACAATATGTACCGTTAATTTGATGTTTTCTGTTTTTTCTTATCTTGTAAGATATAAATCTTGTAGAAAAAAATCAGATGTGATGGATTTCTGTGTGAGGCGACCAATAGTAGTTTATTTTAAAGAAAAGTCGTCATTCATCGGTCGGTGTTTTTTGGTCCACTTTTTGTCCTTGTTATCGACCAAATTCTGAGTTAATCGATATTTATCGGAAAAAAAATTAGAATACTATAAGCTACCTTCATGATAAAAACTGCATAACACTAAAAACAATCAAACTTAACGGAGACTCAAAAGATATCAAATGGTGTAAGCTATTATATCATTCAAAATGAACCTTACACGAATTATGCTTTATTAAAACTTTTTGAAAAAAGTAAATTGAATTGAATGGAATGGAATGGCTTTCAAAAAGAATGATTCAAAAATGTGCAATTCATTTTGAATGATTTAAATATAAATTCAATTCATATTTTTTCTTATTTTTTCAAAAGGAATTATTTAAACATTTTTAATTCAATGCCTGAATCATTCCCTTACAGATCTGAGTCAAACAGACAGACGGAAATGTTTACATCAATTCGTCTTTTCTTGCTGGTCACTAATATACGATTATATTTATTTGATAGGGTTCTCCGATGTGAAGAATTTTGAAAAGAGAAAAAAAAATGGTTTTAATTTTTTTTTTAATCTGTTAGACAACAGCTTACAAATGAGGAGTGACTGCTCTGATTTATATTATTTTATTATTTTGTTTTCATACTCTTCACACAGACTGTGAATCCTATTATAATTTAGTAACAATGTTTGCAACGACTTAAAGGAAGCATCGGATATTTCATAAAATATATTTATTCGTTATCAGCTGATATTGTATAAGTGGTACATACATAGGTATATGAATAAATTTTATTATAGATATTAAAAATTAAAAAATACCATACTCTCTGATCAAAATTCATCATATTTCATATGAAACTATGTATCATCCGGTACAGGCTCGTCATTCGTGCTCATCCAACAAATATTACCCCACTTTTAACACAATAATTTATTTAGTCATAAAAAACATATCTATAGATCAATATGACATTTTAACTAGAGAGAATCAAACATAGAAAGGATGAAATATAGTTTGAGAATTGTTGCAACCTCGGTTTAAAGCCTGCCCACTGATGGTTGTGGCCAATTTCGCCCAACCTACCTAGACCATTAACACACCAAAGCAACAAAAAGTAGATATAATGGTCCCTATGCCATCATATGGAATTACCATGACCGTTCGTACGTCATCAAATCGGAATGTCTAAGCAGACATAATAGTTGCAGTGAAGGAAATGATATAAAATTCAAGAAACATAAAATAAATATATTATTCAAACAAAATTCATTCAAACAGGTATAACTCCTAAAAACGCTATAATAAACTTAATTTCATATAAAAATTAATTAATTGATTAAATAAATCAATTTATATATAATTAATATAATGAAAAATTATTATAAATAAGAAAAAAATGATTAAACTAAAAACATTATTATTGTAATAGACAATGATTAAATCTAAACAAACTATCGCATGACTCATCAAATCTGCAAAAAAAATCATGTTATATATCATGAAAAAAACAATTCAAAGGAATTTATCGCATGTAAGAGTGAATGTGAGATATTTTATCTCATGAGAGTAACGAGCGAAATTCAATTCGCATAATATAACTAGCATAATATACTTTTCTGTGGAAATTATGCGAGCAGATATATATCGTAAATATCAGAATTCCATTTTTTTCTATTTATCGCGGTCACATGTGTTATGCACGTCTGTTACATTTGCTATACACATCATGTGTGCCCATCTGTTATATCTGCAATACACAGTATGTTGAGTATGTACTTAAGCATTGCGCAAACACAAACAAATTCTATTCTTCATTTCGCTTGGCTAATTTAAAACATATTGCAAACAAACATGTTGAAAATACGTACACTTAGTTGTGTAATCACTGTAGCAATAGACGCATGGTTTTGTATACATACATATATATTTATCTAAATTTTGTATATGTATGCGTCGTTTGTCGTTTCGGTTGTGGCAGAATAGAAAAAAAATATTCTCTATGTCTGTACACATTTGTAAATACACACATGTGCATTCTCACATGTTAGAGCACAAACCATCAAATTCTACATAAATATTTTTGAAAGAAGACAAGACAAGGGAGAGACACAGGCGAAACAATATACTCAAGCGTACCGCGTTTCTTTACCTATATTTGTTCTTATTATAACTTGAAATATTCATAATCATTTGGATTTGATATATGCGCACAGTACTTGCTTTATTTATGCCTGCAGCTCAGAGTGCTCATGAGTTGGCTCACTAGGTGAGTGAGCTGCCAATCTCGTGAATAACTTATTTTTGAACAATTCCGAATTCTGACTTTGAATAAAAGAAACAAAACAGGTAAATAATATCGTGTACATTTATTTTAATTATTTTTCTAAACTAAGAATGTGTTAATTGAGTGTGCAATATAGTAAATTATCAGTATATTTATTTCAGTTCAAATTTCAAACCTCAGTTTTAGATCAAATTTTTGATTTCTATGCAGTGAGCGGGAATATTGTTTTAAGCGGCTTTTGGTTTTTTGTTAGGGACAAAAGTGGATGACTTGATGACACACTTGTGCTGCGCATACAGACCGTGGACTGGCAAGCACCGGCAGTCGCTAACGATCTCCGTCTTGAAGAGCGTGTCCGCAATAGAAGAGGTTACTTGATTAAGAACCTTCTTCTGGTCTTGTGGCTTCAGACTGTCAAAGTTCTGTGTGGCAAATACCCAACCTCCATTATTGAGTACAAAGTCGACACCCATGTCATTTTCGAATTGCAGTTTGGTTCGTTTTTTGTTGTCTTTACCGTCAACAGTAGCGACCAGACGCGCGTTGAAACCTTTTTGTGATGGAGAAAGTAATAGAAATTGAATTGAAATACCATTGGATAAGATAGGTGAAGCAAATCATACCAATAAGTTTTTCTGTGGGTACTCCTTCCAACGACAATCCTTTTACCGGAGCGATTAGATGAAGCAGTGCGCCATCAAACCGGGTAACGGAGCTAGTTATATGGGCACGAACGAACTTCCACTGCAATAAGAAGCACAATGAATTTAATCGACTGTGTAGGTTTTATTGCCGTATATAGTATGTTGACTACTCACCAAATTGCTATAGTTCAATGAGTCGCTACGCACTCCAATAATGCTCTTTGCGGCACCGGCACGGAATGGATAGTCAAGTGCTAGATCAAATGCTAGCTCATCCGATTGGGGAACAACGCTTTTTATTAAATTCTCCAGCACGCTGTAGATCTCCAAAAGGCGCTTCTCGCTTATCACCTGTGCAAGGCAGTTGTCACAGATTTGTTTCGGTCCGTTCAGCTGCACATCGGCTACATTACCTTGGTAGTTGATCTTGCCGTTATTGCTCGTAAGCAGCGCAGGGTAGCTCTGCGATTCATTAAATGCTACTACTCCGATTTGCACATCGGAGAAGCCACGCGATTTGAGAGTTTCACGCAGTTCAGTGATAGCGGGTGCCACCAGCTGACTGAGTACAGCAGGACTTACGTTGACATCGACCACAAAAACAACGTCGGCTTGTTTGCTCGGTATTTTCACAGTAAACTCCTCACCAAGATCACGTTGACCTACAGAGCCGGTGCACTTGAGACAGCGAGGGGGCAGCAGTGCCAACTTTTTTTGGTACTTGAGAGCGGAGCCATATGCCAATGCAATTGTACAAGCGACAGTCTCTTTATCCTTCTCGGCAGCTTTTTGAACGGCGACATCGCATGCTTGGCGATAAATTCTCGCATCTAGAACTAAATAACTTAGTGCTAAGGGAGATTCGAGACCGAAGATTTCATTGCAAATGTCTTCGTGTGTGCTTGTTTCGACCTGAGCAGCATCGCTGGCCACCGGGCTGCATTTTCCCAAGCCATAACCATTGCCGAACGCGGAAGCGTCCGCTGCCAGGGTGCCATCAATCTGTAGGTAATCATCATAAGGCTCGGCATTGCCGTTACCTAGCAGACCTCGAGTCTTGCTCGTGTAGAAGCCGTTAACATGCACGTGGCATACATTTAGATCTGTAGTACATATTACAGAAACACCGAACTCAGAATGCAGGTGCACCGTGTGTATGAGACGCCAAGCATGAACACCAGAAATATGCTGAGGGAATTCTGCGGAATTGCCATTGAGTTTCAGAGCTCCACTGTCGGTGATCTCAGCGTAGTTGCCATCGCGATCGGCTAGGATGATGGCCTTCAGTTTTCCGTTATTAAGCTGGGCGACCACCGTGAAGTTGTTGTCGACGCTATCCTGCGCTAGAATATACTTGCAGTTGCCCGGATATGTGAATTGCTGGCCGTCAAAAGTGAAGACGTGGTGGCCGGCAGCGATGTGGCCATGCAGCTCAAAATCTTGGAAGAAGACCCAAGACTTAAGGTGGTTCTTTGATACCAGACTCTCCCAGTTTTCGGAAAGTAAGAAATTGATAAGGCTGAATCGGAATGACAGCAGCAATGGCAAGTTAGTTAAAAAGTCTACGGAATGTGGTACACTCGATAACAACGATTGGAAGTCACCTCCTGTCGAAATTCCAGCTGCACTCGTTGGCGAGTTTGCTTCAATGGCTGCCACAATTGATCGGACTGCTTTTACAAATAACTTTAAGAGTTCCTCAAGGAGTTGTTCGTCGTTGATCTTCTGTTGCTTCAGCTTGGCCTCCAGATATTCGTGTGCCTTTTGTAGAAAAACGGTTGTTTCAGGCGTTTGTGGCAGTATATGCATCTGATCGAACACTGTGTTCAAGAACTCTAGAGACTTTTCCACAAGTTTCAGTTGCTGCAGTTTATCTGTAAGCTCAGTGCGAAGAGCTTCAAATGTGGGCAATTTAGCAACATACTCTTTAATTTCTTCAAGAAGCTCTTCGAAAGTATGAGATACAAACTTAAAGATCTCCTGGCCAACATCGTGCAATGGTTTCAAAGATTCGTTAATTGCCTTGCCGTAGTTTTTCAATGCAGGTCCATATTTTTCAAGAATCGATAATACACTTTGGAGAGCCTTGGTGTAAACGTTTATAATTTCAATGCGTAGTTCACCAATAATCTTTGTAGCTGAGTCGATAAATTGCTCCCATGCTGGCAAAATTGCTTCCTTAATAAGCTGCTGTACGCGCTCATGCAGTTCAATGAAACTCTTATGCAATTTTTCATATGAGTCAGCAGTTGCTTTCGATATGTCATCGACTATTTTAGTAATTTTTTCGTGGATGTTACGGCTAAAACAACAGGTAGGATATGCGATTTTCAATAATTACATGATTAATTAATAATTTGTAAAAGACTTACAAGGCTTCTATGATAGTTGCCAGAGATGGATCATTCTCTAGCTCTTTGATAATATCATTGACGTTATTTTGGTAGGTGTCCTTTAATTTGGAGAAATCAGGTGTACTGTCTTTGGCCAATTGTACTTGTTGATCAATTTGTTGACGTAATTTATCGAAACGCTGCTTTATCTTCGCTTGTGTAGTCTCAGTTTCTTGCTTAATCTCTGTCTCGACAGAAGTCTGCAAAATAATATAAATCATTTAGAATAGCGCTTTTATTATAGAAAATTTTCAGATTTTAAATACCAGGAATGACTTAATATCCTCGTCGTTGCTCTTGTACGTTGTCTGGAGGAAGTTAGGCGCATCAAGCGCTACACGACCGTTGAACAGGAGCTTGCCAGTACCAACTACATTAAATTTGAATTCCTTGCCAATCTTGACTTCAGCGCTACCGTCGATTAGCCCTTGCCGCTTAACAGTGAACTTAGCCAGTGTGGGTTGGAACTCTGATTCTAACTCTACCGGCTTCAGACCGAATATTTGCAATTTGGTATTAAATTTAGCCACATGTTTTTGTCTATTGAAGTCACCGGTTAGATGCAGTATCTCTTCTTCCAATCCATTAATTGTTACTTCAATACGATCCTTATTACCAAAGACATAGGCCCCTGCACGTAAGTCACTGGAACCGCTATGCAGCGCAGCTGCAGCACTGAACTCTTGTGTCTCCGTGTTCAATGCGGAATGGCTATTGAATTCGTATTCAAATTGGAGACCACTTGATCGTAGCTGTTGATTTGAGGTAAGGTTGAAGCCGTGCTGGCCTTGTGTGTTCTGTAAGTGGCTTGTTGCAATCACCTTTTGCTCAGGTGTACGGAAAATATCTATTACTAATTCAGAGTTAATGGTGCGTTGGTTCCGGTTGGCGTCGAGTTTTCCCGAAATGCTGAGCGGTCGGACTGTATAGTGCTCGAATTTAATCTCTCCCTTGGCATTGATAGCAACGCGGTCGACACCGGTTACATCTAGTTGGGCTAGCACTCGTGTTACATCGTTTGGATGGCTAAGTTTATCAATGTAGAAGGCCGAAGAATATTCGTAGTGTCCGAAAAGTTGACCTGATGCTGGCAGTTGTTGAGTTGTCTCAAAAAGAATCTCACGCTTCGGAAGCTTCAGTTGCACCTTTGTAGAAGTTGGCAGCACGTTCGTCACTAGTTGATATTTTAGGTTATTATTTGAGACAATATTGACATCGAGATTATATTGGTACTTGAAGCCCTGACGAATGGTCTTGGACTGCAGCTCAAATTCCTGTGGATAGCCGAGTTCACGCAAATCAACAAGAACGAGAAGCGAATGCTGAACGGTATCGAGTTGCTGTTCGTCAGCAGATACAAGGGACTGCACTTGAACGTTAGTACATTGCTTTTTCTCCTCGCAAATTGAAAGCTTGATATTAAACTCCTTATTGGTTATCTTCACAGTGGATACACCGTTTTTCGGTCCAAAGTTGCCGTTGAATGTGTAAGAGAAACCAACTTCTTTGTCAGTAGTCAGGTCAAAGTGCTGTCTCGTCAATTTGAAGTTGCTATTGTGTGCTTTTCCTTGGATGCTCACTTGACCTTGTCCCTCGATAATTGCCTTGTTCTTTTCCTTCTTGAGGGCGTATGTTGCGGTTCCAGCGAAAATGACAGATTCTGCGTTTTTCAATTGCGTGCTGATCGACTTTTGCTGTGCGCGTACTTCCAGTTTGTATTCGTTTAATTTTAACTTCCTAGAGTTCCATTCAGCAAAGACATAGAAATCGTCAATGTTTGAATACGACACCTCGCTGTTGGCTTTTAAGTCCAAGTCAAGCAAGTTCTCAATATCAACCGTCAATTTGGCTTTACGCTCGCCCAAAATTTCTACAATGCCAGTAACAACAATTGGTTGTCCTTTCGGTAATGTAGCTAGCACATCGAGACCTTTCTTGTGCTCCGAACGGTATAGTTTTGTATCGAGTCCGTAAGATTTGTCACCTTGCTTGGCTTGTGCTGTGATCAAATATGTTTCCTCGGCTGCCTTGTGGCCGCGAATGTCAAGTTCAATATTTTTAGCTGATTCAAAACTAGAATCCAGAGTATAATGTAAGGTCGCAGTTTCGAAGCTGGCGTAGCTTACATCGGCTGTCGTCTTCACATACTTGTCACCACAGTTGACATTAAAGCTGTACTTTTGCTTACCATTAGCTTCAACATCTTTCAAACTATTGGATTGCTCGCGCTGGTAGGAACCATCAAACTTGAATGGTGCCTTCATTGCACTGCTTTGCAAATCGAAATTGTAGGTACCTTGTTGTTGCGCGCCTTTCCAAACGCAATTGAGCCCAACGAATTGCCCATTACCGGTGCGTTCGTCAACATGAATATCCAGCAGATATGAGCCTCCTGCGTCAGGATTTGGTTTTAGCAATTTCCCGTGCGTCGTAACTTCAAATGTCTTAAAACTGGATTGAGGCACTTGAAGATTGCCTTGCAGCTCATAAGTTGCTGGTGATCCACTGCCTCCTACATTGTAGTTTCCATTAACATTAGCCGAAAAATGGCTACCATACTTTGCCGAAACGCGTCCTACGGCATGTTCCGTATTGTATTCGTCGATCACTAATTCAATTTCGATTGGTGATTGTAATAAATTGCCTTGGATTTTTGCTCCAAAATCAATTGCTTTATTTTGACCCTTCAGCAACTGCTGGATGTGATAATTTAGCTCAAGTTTTTTGTCATCAAAGCCAGTATAAGCAAACTGACTGCTGACCAAAAATTCACGGGTCTTTATGTTCAGACGCTCCAGCTTCCCATTAAATACTACCGAACGTTGTTTACCACCATTTGACTCCTTATCGTTGAGCTGAACATCCATATTGCCTTGAATAACTCCAGTTTTTGCGTTTGTAGATATCTTCCGCTTAATATTTCCACTTACAACACGACCATCAGGCACGGTCAACACGAAGTTGCCAAGGAGCTCACCATTTGCGCGCCATTCGCCCTTTACGTTTCCATTGGCCTCGAATTCAAACTTTTTATCCGCAGCCTCAGCCACATTCTTTGTCAAAAATTTAACCTTGTCCAATGTGTTTTCGGTCTTAAAGTAGATTTTCTTATCGCTGTCAAATGTGAGTGTTGTTTCCAAATCATATTTTGGCGTCTGCATATGGAACTTTGAATCGATTTCCACTTTATGTTTGGGTTCTGTCTTTAATGTTTCCACAGTGGCTGTTAGTTCTCCTTTGCCATTCTTAGCTACTTTGAAGTCACCTTTCGCTGTGAGTACGTTTTTAACCACCAAATTTACTTTGCCCGCTGAAATCTTGTCTTGCGGATGCTGTGTTTCACCAGTAAACTTAATTACGTCGGCATTGTCGCGATTCAAACGGAATTCACTGTTTGTTTTTTCTGGACTTCCGATTATTTTAAGCACCCAGGTCGTCGGTTTCTCCTTACCGCTAAATTGTGCACTGCCTTGGAGGTCAACGTGAATATCCTGAAGACTATAACGCTGACCCAACTCACCTTTGGCGCTCAAAGAAGTCCCCCAGCTTGTGGTCAGAACATTATCAACTATGAACAGATTTCCGTTGACATCGCATTTTGCTAATAAATCGACAAAATGTTTGTTAAGTTTAACATTTGCTTCGAGAGCGTAGTCATTTTGAGCACGTTGATTACTTTGGAATTTCACGTTGATCGAAGCCAACTTTTTGTCCCGAGTCACCTCAGCGGACAAATCGAATTTGTTCAATTCCGACAAAGTTTTCACCTTGACCGTGCCCACTGACTTGCTCTTGTGGCTCACCTTAATGTCATGTGAGAACTTGCTGGAAGAAATTGTGCTCGAACTGTCTGATTTCGTGTATTCCAACTGCGATGCACTATCGATAGCCCACGAAGCGGCCTTTCCCACAACTTTCAGAGTATACGCCTGCTCGGCGACGGCTATTTCAGCGGAGCCACCATATACGTTTTCTGGAGCAGCTTCGTCATTTATAAAAAGACCAGCGGCATAAATATTATTTTCAACCTTAAAGTTGCTCTTCACCAGATACGACTGTTGACCTGGTCTTATTTGTAATTCGGTTGTTAATGCTGCGGGTCCAACATCCGCCCAACCATCAACGACGACACGCTCATTGTTGGGACTAATAACCTGAAACTGCTGAAACGTGTAGCGTGCATTTTTATCGCCTGACTGTTGGACTACAACTTTGCCATCGGCGCGGTAACCATTGATGTTATTTGTAATGCCGTTTTTGTCCTGAATTTCGATGACCGGGCGGTATTCGTTACCATTTTTGGTAAAACCAATCTTACTCTTCTTTACATCGCCGTTTTGCTCATATTGTCCATAAACAACCAATTCCCGATTGTCATTGGTAATACCAGCTTCTACGCCGAAATTAAACTGCGGATTGTTAAAGGAAAGGCGACCAAATGTACGTGGCTTAGTGCCAAGTTCGAATGTGAGACTTGTGTCGTGGGACACCTTCGAGCCGGGTGTGCTGAAGTCCAGTTTCCACTGCTGGGTGCCAGCGGGAGTTTGGGCAATGTGCGTACCCTTGAAGTTGTATTTGCGTTCAGTGGTGATATACAAACTAAAGCTAAATGGACGCGACAAATGAAGTTCGTCGACAATCGCATGATTTTGGCCAGCACCGCTGCTTACATCAGTCAAGAACGAAGAACTGGCGAAGCAGACTCCAAAACCAACGATTTCAAATTGATTAAAGCAGTTTTCATTTGGCGTGACTTTTTGTTTTCTCGCACATTTGAGCGCAACCGACTTTAGTGCCCTGTCCTGCTCAGCGACAAATAGCTCTGTGTTAATTTTGACGTTAATTAATTCCAACTTCTCGCGGGGCAATTCGATATCAACATTAAATCCATTGCCATCGTTCATCAGTGCAACATTGATGTCACCACCACTAGCCGAATGTGCAGTCGAAACTACTCGAATACCTGTAGACAGGACATGTGCGTTAAAGTTCAACTGGACGTTCACGTTCACATCAACGCTTGGCACAATCTTTAAACGGTATTTGGCGCGTTGCCAGTTTTGTTCGAGTATGGCATCTACATCAACGCTCACGGCAAAGTCCAGTTTATTGGCAGCGAAACCTTGTGCCGAGAACTCTAGCGGGATACCAGAGCCGGTGGGATACGTAAATTCGGTATCAAGGAACAAATTGTGTGACACAAACTCCTTGCTGAAGGCGGAAAGCTCTTTCTTGGCCTTTTCAAATGTAGCAGAAAAATGCTTGATAATGTCATCCAACGAGTTAGGTATATGATCTCCTAAGCTAAGGAAGGTTAGTTCAGAGCCAAATAGCTTTAATGATAGATCCAAGTTTAAGTCCTGTGCGTTTTTGCTGCCATACGTTTTGTACTTTTTGGCTATTTTAGAAGAGTCATCGGCAATCGAACGGCGTGCACGATCACCTCCAGCGCTATTGCCTACTTCAATTAGTTTTACAATTTCGTCAAAGTCTTTGTTCAGCAAGCCCTTCGGTCCGACATAGTATTCTAAGACATTCTCAAGATTTTCTTGTCGTACATTAGCTTCGAATACATTGAAGTTGGTGCCGAATACTTCAGTGGTGAAATTCAAACGGGCTGAGCGCGGTAAAAAACCATGCTGTGAGTAGATCAGTTTATAATCTGAACTAGCGCTGAGACCCAGTGCTTCTAGTTTATAGGAGACCTCGTTGTTAAAACTGTAACGTCGAAAGTCCTTCGGAAAGTGTTTTGTAACGCGTACATTGCCTAGAAAATGGCGTTGCTGTTCGCGTGTTACATCTGTGGAATCGCGAATGGCTTTTAGATGGGATGCAATGAAGCCACCAACTTGATACACCTTTTCCGAATTCACGACATCGGCTATCTCATTGGACAGCTCAGCAGTTGGGCAGGATACAGCGGCCAGATACGCTTCAATTCGTAGTTCAGAATCTTCGTTGTGGTCCTTAAGCAAATCCAGCGCCTTTCTTTGCAGCGATGTGCTACAACGGACTGCACCGAATGCTTGCAGAGCGGCGACTCGTATACGATTGGAATGCCCGACAGACGCACATTCTGCCAGTATAGGTTCCACACTGATAGCTACGTGCTCTGTATTGCCAATACCCTTGAGAACGTATACAATTCGTTCCTCATCTTTTTTGGTGTTAGCTTTGCAGTGTTTCAGGCTATCGCTGAACTTCTTAGATATTGGTTCAATATCGTTATCGGTGCAGCCATTTCGAGTGCAGTATTTCGACACGAGATTGCCAACAGAGAGATAAATTTCTTTGGCTGCGTTTGCCGTGACCAATGCGGCAGCTTGATTGAGCGTTTCCTTGTCTACGGTTTCTACAAGATTCAGTGAAAGTATGGCAAGAGTTTTCTCCTTTTCCTCTAGTTTATTCAATTGTTTCAAAATTGCCCTTGCCGACTCCGCGGTGTTGGTGCGGAAAAGCGAATCCAAATAGACCTTGCGTGCAAGCACTTTGTTTGGATGGGGAGAGGCGCCCAGTTCTAAAAGTGTGTCGGTGTCAGCATTCCGCATAAGACGAATAAGTTCAACAAATTGTTTGGCACTATCTTTCTTAACGTAATCGCCAGTCAGATCTACTAACTGCGACAGCGTCGCCTTAAGTACTGCAATATTTTTGGTCGTGTATGTATCCGGTTTCTGGAAAATAATGCTTACACTGCGTGCATCAGCGCCTGTGGGCGGGGCAGCTGCTGCTGATCCAGCCGGATTCTTGAGTTTCAGCGAAGTTACAACCTTTGCATGTACATCTGAATTGCCCTTAGCAATGCCAGTGAACTTATAGGATTCCACTAGCTGAACATTTTCGACGACGCCACGCTCGATCTTTGCTTCCTTCGAGTAATCTGCCTGGAAGAGCAACGTTGATTTTACGCCTGCCTTTTCATTGGCGACACCCGAGACAAGGCCACTGTTGATTTGCTCACGATATGCACAACCATTAAGATTGCGTACCTTAGTAACTACTTCGGCATTGCCTACTTTGCTGGTTGATGTATGAGTTGGGCACTGTCCGAACACATCGACTTCGTGTTCAGACTCAGTACTCGACTGCAAAAGTGAGATGACGGCACGCTTAATATTTAGCGAGTATACCGAATCGCTCGGGTCGGAGCATATCTCAGGCAGAACCTTGCCGTTGACAATGGTAAAATACACCGGCTTTTGAATGCTGTTTTGGATTTTTTTTTCGACCGACTCCTTAGTGTTCGAGACTTGAACCTCGCTCATTTGCAATGTGTAGCCGCAGTTTCCCTCGGTAAAGACCTTTGCATTACCCACGAGTTTTAGACTAGTGTCGTCTGCCTCACTGACCGTCCCGGCGCTGACACCAACTGTTAAAATGCTGTCGAAGCCATACTCGTAAGCCTTTCCGGGTGAGTACCTCAGTATACCATTGTCAGCTAAATTGTAAACATTTAAATGATTAAAATATTTAAAGTTCGGTATTTCCGTTATATGCTGGCACACTTACATTCAGGACATCCTTTTTTACAGCTGCCATCTGCAAAAAAGCCAAAAAAAAAAGAATAGTTAACATTGTGGTATAAATATGTATGTAGAAAATTAGTGTATGTGCTGAAAATTTATACAGTGCTACCTTTTGCTTTTCAGATGGAATTATATTTAATTACTCAGTTTTTGTCTACCATGTCATTATATTATCAAACGTACAAGGATTACATTATATTTCAAATAAGCTCGTCGAGACGATCTACATATGTTCGCCTGTCCGTGCAGCTGTTAAATTGGCAACGAGCCGGACAGTTTTAAACCGGAGAATCAGTTTCAGGGACTAGGGATATTTCAAATACCCTAGTTGTATCGTCGCGATCTCTTTACTAAAGGTTTTGTATGGAAACCTATTTTTATTAGAGCGAATATCAATTTTTGAAAAATTTTTAAATTAGACAAATTGTGAAAAACATTAGATCGAACTAGTGTCTGTTATAGCCTGCACAAAAATACTTCAAATGTAACATTTGTGATGAGCATGGATTTGATGAAATGGAAAAGTGTATGTACATAGGCAAGTTAAAATCACTCCGTATTCTACGAAATATGTAAAGGGTATTTTATGTTCGACTTAAAGTTTAAAAATTTTATTTAAAATGGCCAGTTTAGAATATGGTCAAGAATTTAAATGGCGTTCGAAAGCGGAAAGTGTATCATTCATTGTGGAATATGCCACCAGCCAAATGGTGGATTTCATCTTTTTGGATGTGTTTCTGCATAAATGCGGTACTACGACAAAAATGCTTACCCTGACGTACACCCTTTCATTGGGTAACTTTTCTTAGAGAACATATTCCAAAACAAAACACGTAGAGCGCGAGAATCCATTGTAGCAAGATAATACATAGACAGCTAAGCTTTAAGCGTTAGTTGCAAACAAATCACATATACAGTTTTGTCAATCCCAATTCCGCCCAATTTTTCCTTTTTGTATAAAACACATTTTTATTGCAATATTGATTGCAATAAAAATGGAAGTATGAGATTGTGGCTTATTATGGACGGATACTTCCGATATACGGGCACATTATTAGTTGTGAGCCCCTTTTTAACCACACACTTTTAGAATTTTGTATGAACAGCATGTTTATTATAGTCAGTATCAACTTAAAATTTAATTTACTGTTTTCTTATGGATGAACGTTTCATATATACATGGGCGTGGTCACTACCACTATTTGGGGGTATCTTTTATACAAACCCACCTACCACTTCTACGATTCTGCATTAAGAAATTGTTCATTACAAGCAAAATCTTATCATCTAAAAATCTACGGTTCGCTTCGAGGAGCACCTTAATAAAATTGTAGTGACACATTCACCAAAGTAACTTACAGTGTAAAATACATTACAAATTATAACAAGTAAATACATAACAAGTAAATACACCTGACTAATCAATATCGTAGAGAAGATGATTAAGGATTATTTGGCAATACAATGCACAAAGCCCACAAAGCTGGGCACTGACATTGCCAACACAAGTGTTGGATGATAGATATGTATTTATCCCCAGGATAACATATAGGCAAGACTCTCTTCAATACAAGCCTCTGCAATTGAGGTCTAACATTTTATTAGAACAGTTTTCTATGTAGTTGAATTGGTGTAAATAAATGAGCCAAAGAGTAGAACAAGTTTGATTGAGCGTTGGAAACGAATTAGTACAACTGTTCGAAGACACTTTATATAAATATATTAAATCCATATGTTTTAAACAAATATTGCTTTATTAAAAAATACCTATGCTAACGAAGTGGATGTTCAATTTTCTTTATTTGTTTGACCTTGAAAGCACATTCCCAGATATAATACAATATACATATGTACCAGTATTTTCTAATAATAATACTAGTTTCATCTAAGTACACTTTATTGATTTAATGAACTTCTGATTTTCGTACTTGGTCAATCTTTTACTATTAACTGGTATATTTTCTACAAACATTGTAATATCTACGTTTACGTAACTGCATTAAATTTTCAAAATTAAAATATTTGTTTTTTGAATCTACGAGTACGGGTATCTGGACGTGGACAGCCGTAGAATGAATGCATGCAGGTAATGTGAATATGGTAATTATAATATTTAGATTGACGACTTTATTGTTCTATTATACACTTACTTGCTTTTGCGCTGCTGGCAACTAATAGGAGTAAAACAATTCCAGAAATGAGCTTCCCCATCATGAGGTTTTCGCTCCCAATTATTCACTCTGCAGGAGATACAAGCATAGATTGTTATTTTGCGCGAATTATTGTTTTATATTTTTGGCTTCGGTTCAGTTCGGATGTTTTATATACAATGTATGAATTTATTTTCATTAAATATTTATTTGAGGATAATATACATTTTCAATGCACTTCTTTTAATTGTTTTTTATTTCTTTTTTTTTATATCACAGTAAGATATTATTTTCATTTTCTGTTTTTTGTTATGTACGAGTATTTTTCACTTTTGATATTTCAGGTACCTTGATTGACTCGGCTCCCACTCAGTTTCCTTTCACAAATTAAAATTCATAGGAAATTAAATTCAAGTTATTCCTTTCTGAACGAATAAAAATCTATAGGACGGAGCGATTGATGATATACCGGCAACGCGATGCAGATCCAACGACGGCCGACTTCAAATTAAGTCGCAATTTCAGTATATTCAACATTTATACACATTTGTCTCAAATGCATGAACGGAGAGGGAGACAGATTGACAGACACATAATCAGTCACACAAACTGATACAATGGATTAATAGTGACAGCAACGAAAACAACTCGGATTATGTGAAGTGTATTACTGACTCTTACTCTCTCTCTTACTCTCTCTCTATCTCTCTCTATTGCTCTCTCATTCTTTCTCATTCCGAAAAAATTATAATTTATTTTTTTCTTGAAAAATATTGATCAAAAGGCAAAGCAGAAAAGCGAAGCTATGAAAGACTTTGATACTCTAATAGCAGCACTGGAGGTCGTAACCCAGCACTGACAATCTTCTAAACGTAAATTATGTCTCTACATGGGAGAATATACCCGTACATACATATTGTATTGGTATACACATATAGTGCAGGTACTTATACAGTACAAATATGTATTCACATAAATACAAATTAACATGCGTGTGTAAGTAAACAATATATTTACACTGAACGAATGCAGCAATCTATATTTTCCCTTTAAAATCTTGTAGATACTCACACCGTTCAACTTCACTTTCTCTGCATGTGGCGCATCTGTGACATCCATTTCCGATGGCAGTTTTGAAACGGCACACTTGTATATACAAGGGTGACAGAGAAGGACGGCAAAGGACTTCGTTCAAGGATAATACCAAATTTGGCTGATAGACACAAAAAACTTTATACAGGCCTGTTCTAATTTTCGCTTATTTATGCGATTTCGTGTGTAAATTTATCATATTACCTTTGAATCTTACTTCAAAACTATACAAATTTCTACTGAAGGTGATAATAAACTCAATAAGATCTAAAAAATCTGACATTTAATGAAATCACAAGTCGCAAAAGTAAGTAAAAATTTGAACAAGCTTGATAATGTTCAATGGCACATTCAGATCACAATTTCACGAAATGTGGAAGAGAAATATATATATATATATATATATATATATATATATATATATATATATATATATATATATATATATATATATATATATATATATATATATATATATATATATATATATATATATATATATATATATAAATAAAAATAATATATATATATATATATATATATATATATATATATATATATATATATATATATATATATATATATATATATATATATATATATATATATATATATATATATATATATATATATATATATATATATATATATATTAACTCCTCGATAAAGTCTATATTTGTTTTGACTTATCATAATAGCATTGGGCAGAATGACGTGGCTATGACAATTAAGTATTTTATAGACTTACGTCAAAGATATATCCATGAGAGTTAATATGCGTGTTCATCTTTAACCTGACTTAAGAGCAGAAGAGTTTTTAAAACTATTGCTTAACGTAGGCGATGGAACTATTTCGGAAAGAGAAGGAAGAACAAGTATTCAGCAGAATATTTGGTCTTCTTAACTTTTAGAATATTCCGTAACATTGATTATACTGTAAAATATCGCACTTGATGGCTAAAGGAAAGAGTGGTTCTTACCTCAACAAGTGAAAGTATCAACAACTTTCTGCTGCAGATGCTGCCGAGTGAAATATGTAAATCTGTGGAGATAGAAGATTTTGCCCATTACCCTGTGAGTTTTTTGCATATTATTAATCCACCATGCATAAGGATGGACTTTAAAGTAGATAGAGTTCATTTTAAAACTGACTGCTTCTGTTATGGTCAGTTTTATATGGCATATGGAGTTCGCATGGAAATCTGGTCATTACCCAAACAGAAAAAAATCGAGTGTAAAATAAAGCTAACTGAAGCAATAAATAGAAACTAAATTACTCAATAAATAAATTTAACATGCTATTTTGGGTTTGTTGAACTGTCAAAATGTATGTAACATATCGAAGAATCCTGATCAGCATTGGAAACTGAGCCGATTTAGTTTGGTTTCTTTTTTCTAAGGGGAGAGAGGGTGTGAGTGGTCCATATGTGTGCGAAATGTCATTACAGATATGTTCATTAAGAAATTCTTTTGAAATAAGATAAAATAATCTGAAAAGTCATAAACGCCAATGATATTATTTTATTATATACCCGAAAGGACAGGAGTTAAGTTTGTGCGAATGTATGTTATAGGCAGAAGGAGGTGTGGTAGGCCCCATAAAATATACATTGATCAGCATTGGAGCTTAGTCGATACAGCCATGTCCGTCCGCCACTCTGGACTTCAAACTTGGACTGTTCGATTATTCTTGAATATACACAGATGTCTCATATTAAATTTTGGTGATGCCACGTCCACCACGTCCTGTATATGCACACTTTTGAAGGTCTCATAAATTAAAAAAAAAAAAATATTGGCAATAGAAAAGCGGTACGATGGAAAGTGCCAAGACAAAATGCTAACTAATTACTGTTGGTCTCTTGACGATTCGGCATATAAACATTAGAGACCAAGGAATAATTTTTAACCGTCACAAACTAACATTTTCGTTTGTTTAGTAAAAGTTAAGAAAATATTTAACAACTTTTACAATTTTATGGTACAAAAATAGGTATATGGAAAAAATGTAAATATAGTAAATACAATATTTCTGATTATACTTACTTATTTCGATTTTAACACCCAAATATTGTTTACAAATATGAAAGATCTGTTTTTCTTTGAAAAACGGATCAAAAGTCTATAATCGACATAAAACTTACTAAAATATTGGATGAAGTGCTTAAAAAAAAACAGATTTCTAACAATAAATTTAAAATTTTTAATAAATGCACTCGAGGTACCTGTAACCAACACAAAGTCACATGAAATGTACATCAATTATGTTTTTTTTATATTTTGTACACTGTGAAATTTAATCTGTAGGAATAACTGACCGTCGGCCGATCTGGTACACAGGGAGACCAACATGTAGCACTCCGGTGTACATGCCATAACTATTTGCACTGACGATAGTGCAACTATTTCTTTTTCGGGAGGCTTCTAGAAACAAGCTTTTAGAAAGTTAATTTAGAAGAGAATATACTATCTTAAATGTAATATGTCACTCCTCAGATATAACACAGGTTGCGCTGAGCTAGTGACCCGACGTAAACAATACTACTCATATTTAAGTATCATTAATACAAAAGTAAAAAATTCCCCCAAAAGTCTCAGAATATAAAATGAGTCATTTTTTGACTTGAAGTAAGTTGGAAATTCTTAAATCAATCTCTGAATGGAAAAAACCTGGAGCAAAATCATTTTTTTCCCTCAGCTGTTACGAATTCTTCGCACCGGCAATAAATCTGAAAGTAATGGGTTTTGATTTGGCAACTCCATTTGTCGGGTGCCAGTTAGCCGAGGTACTTAACACGCTGACACTTTTCAGCGCCGTTCACATGTGTCATGCTTCGATGTCAGTTCCCTTCACCAAAGAAAACTTTTATAAACCGTGTAGTAAGTACACAAAATTAAATTAGAATTTTCTAAAAATATTGACTTCGGTTGAACCGAAGCTCGAATACCATTCACACGAAATTTTAAATCATAAACGTGGGGGAGGGGGTTTAAATAGGGGCTAAAGTGGGCGGTAGTAAATGGTTGTGTATGAAGCGAACATCTATAAGATGCCACCATAACCAATTTCATGTTGATATTGACGTTTTTCATACAATTGCATAAAAGTGAGCTGTGGGTTTGTATGGGACTACCTCAAAAAGTGGGCCCATTTGTATAATGGCTACTGTATAATGGCTTCCCAATATAATCCACCAAATAGAATTTCAAGCTAATATTGATTTAAATAAACGGGTTTTTCATACTCAAACACAAAGGATGGCGGGGGGTTTGTATGGGGGCTACCAAAAATGGGCTGAAGTCGCCTATTAGTCCATTTATGTTAAGCGGCTGCATTTCAACCTAAGATTGACTTTGATAAAGAAGTTTTTCATACGAAAAGTCAAAAGTGGGCAATAGATTTGTATGGGTGTTACCCCAAAAAGTGGGCGAGTTCCACTTATTAATGTATATGTAAAGCGTCTGTCCATTAGAAGCTACCATATCATTTATTAAGTTGATACTGACCACAATAAAAAAGATTTCATACTAAAAGTCAAAAGTAGGCGGTGGGTTTATACGATAGACAGACGGGCATGGCTAGATCGATAGTTTATGCGTTTCAGATAAACTGATAATAGGATTTCACACTATATGTGAATGGCATAAAAATAACAAAAACAATTTTTTTTAGCCCTTTTGTACATAAATCAGTCCTAATTTTTCTTCAAATCAAGCTCAATAAATCTTGAAGAGGGCTAAATTTAAGAATTTCAGTTTCGTTCTTGAACCAAGAATTTATACTTGGTTTTAGTAAATTCGTACTCACCACTTTTGCTACCGGCATGAATCAATTCAAGTACGGAAATCGTTTTTTTTATCAATGTATATATTCTCAGCTCCCACATTCTGCTATGGTAAATACGTATGTCCTCGTTCTTGATATCAATCTGCAAATTCCTAAGGCAGTGCAATAAACTATAAGTATATGTGTACCTACATAGTATATATAACATACGAAATGTATATATGTAGGTATGTACATACATATACCATTGCACATGCATTCTTAATAAGCGGATCTTTGAATTTATTAAATCGGTAGAGATTTCGCTTTTAGCTATCACTATAGGTTATTTAAAAAGCGAATAGTTCAAGGCTGGAAAAAATATTAATGGATCATTTCTAATTCAGAATTTGAAAACTTGCATAAATAAATAATTAAATACATATACATAACACTATCTATATACGGGTATATACGATTATACATATACTTGCCTCTTTCTCTCTTTCTCTCAAACACACACGCACACACACACGCACACACACACGCACACACACACGCACACACACACGCACACACATACGCACACACACTTTCTTTTGATTAAAAGTGATCTTGTTTTGAAATGTGTAGACGAGTCGAAATAAAATTGCACTTCATCTGCTTCTGATGGGTGATAAGAAAACTGTTGAGAAAGCGCTCAGCTAGCTCAGTGCGACTGAAATCACTTCTCGATAAGCACAAAATTGACCAGACATGACATGGACAGAAAAAATTACAGTTCGGGGCGAGCGCATATGATTGGGGGAGACAAGCCCTACATGCCAAATAAAAAAAAAATATGGGAATAAGTTAACTTCGGTGGATCCGAAGCTTTTGTAACCTTCACACGAAGTTTCAAATCGTATAGCAGCTACATATATTAATCCCAACAAAAAAATTTAAAAAGAAAGACTAATTCGTACTACGAGTATAATTATGAACAGAAAAAGTTTTGTAAGTTTGTATGTCAGAGGTTAATCTCAGGAACTAAGAGTCCGAATTAAAAATTTGTTTTATTGTACCATTCACACATAGTGTGAAATGGTATTATCAGTTTGTCTGAAAGTTTGTAACGCATTAAAGGAGCCATCGTAGACCCCTTAATGTAAATATATTCTTGATCAGCTCGACGAGACGAATCGATCTAGCCACGTCCGTCTGTCTGTCGGTCTGTTCGTCTGTCCATCTCTCCGTCTGTCCGTCTGTCTGTATGTCCGTCTGTATGTTGTTGCCCATTTTTTGGGGACCAATTTTTATGCTATCCAGTTGAAGTTTTGCACATATACTTCTTTTTATTGTAGTTTAATAGAGTATCAAGATTGACCTGCCACGCCCACTATATGGGGTAGCTCCCATACAAACCTACTGCCCACTTTTGACTTTTTGTAATAAAACTTCTTTATTAAAGTCTATATTAGGTTGAAATGCAATGTGGTGCCTTTTTATGGTCAGCCGCTTAACATACATAGACTAACTGTCGTGGCACGCCCACTATTTGGGGTAGCTCCCATACAAACCTATGGTCCACTTTTGACTTTTTGTAAGAAAAACTTTTTTATTAAAGTCAATATTAGGTTGAAATGCGATACGGTGCCTTTTAAGAGACAGCCGCTAAACATACATAGACAATTGGGCGTGGCCCGCCCACTTTTTGAGGTAGCCCCCATATGAAAAAATCCTTCATTTAGATCAATATTAGCTTGCAATTTGAATTGTGGATTTTAATGAACAACCGCTTCATATACATATACAAAGGGGCGTGTCCCGCCCAGTTTTTGAGGTAGTCCCATATAAACCCACAGTTCACTTTTATGCATTTGTATGGAAAACGTCAATATCAACTTGAAATTCGATATGGCGGCATCTTACACATCTACTACATCGCTTCATACACATCTACTAGTGAGCGTGTACCACCCCCTAATTATACCCCCACTTTTATGTATTACAATACTATTTAAAGTTTCGTGTGAATGGTATTAGAGCTTCGGTTCAACCGAAGTTAAAGTTTTTTTCTTGTTTTTTTTTTTTTAATTTTAAACCAATTCGAAATTTATTGTAACTAATGATTGTGGCCATCGTTTCGAATAATTTGGACAAAAAATGTTTTGCTCTTTTATTATTTTAAATACATTGAAAGCATTCAAATTTTACCTTGTTAGATTGAACAATTTCTACCATTTATTTCGTTTATATGAAGGAATTTTCTATGAAAACATTTCATGATAAGTCAAAAAATGTCCGTACAAACGCTTTTTCAAATGTAAATTATCACGATAACTTTTCATGAATTTCTTTGTACTTCATGATATTCTCTCGTTGTTGCTACCTTGCTGTCAGTCTGTTGTCGCCAAATTTGAATTCGAAGAGGCTTTCTTTCATTTTCAGTTTTCAAGTGTGGCTACAACGACAACAGCCTAGTATTGGCCATATTTTGGTTTTATCTGCGTTTTATACTATAATAGTATTAAATATTTATTTACATTTCTTTTTTGTGCATTTTTATTATGTACTCGCTTCACATAACTGTTTCAGGTGGCAGCTTACAGCTCAGTTCATGATATTATAAATATCGCATAAACAGGAATTTTAAGTTTCGATGAAATTAGTAATTTCATGAAATGAAAAATCAAATAATTTAGTACTGCAATTGAATATTCTGTTTTGATCAGCTCGATCCACCATGCCTGTCTGTCTGAACGCTTATTTATCAAAAACTAAAAGAAGTGTAGATTCGATTAAGATTAATTTTTGTACTCTATTTTTATGTATTGTATTTAAGAACAATAAATTTTTATATCGGTATTGATGAAGCCGTCGAGCTAAGGTAGTGAGTGCACTTGTGTACTTGTATCTAACCCCCACCACCATGTTGAGGTTTTTGTATGAAATTTCGTTTGTTTTGTTGTAATGCTAAATGTGGCGAATCTTACGTCACTCGTAATAAAATATCCCACATACCTTCAGATCGGATCACTACACAATATAGCATCCATATACATCTTGATTAAAATAAAGAGCCTTAGACAAGGTACAGGGTATCTCGAGGTCGAGCACGCTCGATTGTTGCATTTGTTCTTGTTTTATCTACCTCCATATGAGGATAAATAGAAATTTATATATATATATATATATATATATATATATATATATATATATATATATATATATATATATATATATATATATATATATATATATATATATATATATATATATATATATATATATATATATATATATATATATATATATATATATATATATATATATATATATATATATATATATATATATATATATATATATATATATATATATATATATCTCTCTCTCTCTCTCTATATATATCTCTCTCTCTATATATATATATATATATATATATATATATATATATATATATATATATATATATATATATATATATATATATATATATATATATATATATATATATATATATATATATATATATACATATAAACATTTTTATGAACATGTGCAACTGCGTCATTCATACAAACCAACAAATTCTACATAATTATTTTTGGAATAACAAAAGAAGACAACAGGGAAGAGATTCATGCGAAAGAATATTCTCAAGTAATATGCTCGTTTACTTTCACTTGTACTCATTATAACTTGAAATTTGTACAAACATTTGTTTTTTTGAAATATGTGCACGATAATTGGCTTGTATTCTTTGGTCAAACAAAAACGAAAACATGCAAGTTTATAAATGCTTTGTTTGCTATTTCGAATTAATTTTTGCAAGGCTTATGTACAGGCCGAAGGCAGGTTTGCCACTGCGCTGCTCCGCCCGGAGAAACTCATTATTTCTACTGCTGCTTGGTCCAGCAGTTACGGTTATGAAATGGTGCCAAAACTCACCTGGATTGCGGTTGCATAACGCCAAACCCTCCTACGAAGTTGTCACACGATTACATTCGTGCTCCGTTTGAGCTCGTCCAGACGAATTGATCTTCCTATGTCCATCTGTTTGTTAGTTTGCTTTTTTGATATTGGTCCAATAAAAAAAGTTAGGCTCGAGATGTTCACAGGAAATCTATTAGATACGCGGCTCACAGATTCATATGCCAGCGAAATTCGATTATTTTTTGAATTGGTGATACCGAGAAAACCGTACTACAAAATAATCTGTTATCAGATTTGAATTCAGCTACCCTCAACTATCCGGACAAAGAAATCTGAGCCATGGAAACTCCCTCAATAATTTTACACCGAATTATACAACCAATGATTTCAATAATTTTGTTCTGTATTGCTTTGATGATAAAAGTGCAATTTCGAGGAGCTATACTTAGATGACTTTGCAAAAGAAAAAACTATAATTTTAATTTACTGTTAAATACCTTGAACTATGTGAAGGAAATTAGTCTTAACTTGATCTTCTGTGTTTCGATCGGATAAAAACATATGAACTTCATATTAAAATTAAAAAAAAACAAATTCCCGAGATTGACAACAAATAAAATTGAAGCGCGTGTTGTCGGCGGGACAATGAAACCCGACTGACAAAAAAACGGAAAAACTTCAAGTTTAAGCTTATTTCCTTCATACACTTAATATGAATAATATTAATGAAAAATTCAGGAATTTAAGTTATTTTTTTTTTCTATCTATTTTTATGTCTACCGTATTCATTTTTTATTCAATTGTAATTGATTAAAATGTGATATTAGAAAAAGTAAACATTTTCTTGGAACTTGAACTTTCCTCGGCTGAACACCAGCCATTTTTTATTCGATCGATTCGAGTTGGGTAGCGTAGGACGCGTAATTTATCACACATATAGCATACCGCACATACACCAAATTACTCTAAAACAAGAAAAAATGGCAACTTCGGTGGATCGAAGCTTTACTGCCATTCTCACGATATTGCAGGTAATTATATACATATAAATAATTAAACAAAAATTTTGGAGTACTATTTTAAGATGTTTAGCAAAAAAATTCGAATATATTTTTATACAGTGTTGTAAGGTTATTGAGTAGATGTGACAATCGTTTATTGTTTGTTATTTTTGTTGAAAAATTTAGTAAATAAATGAGCATATTATTTGTGAATAATACGGGCTTTAGTAACGAATTGCAGCGGTAAGATATACAAAACGTCAAAAGTGGACGGTGTTTTTGTAAGTGGGCTACCCCAAATGTTGGGCGTGGCATAGAAATTTGGACATTCTATGTGACTGCAATAAGAATAAGTCTATATGCCGACTTTCAACTGGATATCTTAAAAATTGGTCCCCAAAAAAATCCACAACAACATCCACAACAACAGACAGACATAGTTAAATCCATTCGTCTCGTAGAGCTGATCAAGAATATATATACTTTATGGGGTCGGTGATGCCTCCTTCAATGCGTTGAAAACTTTCATACAAACTGATTATACCATTACGCACTCTGTGTGAATGGTAAAAAAAAAAATTTGTATAACCTACTTAAAAATGGATAGTCGAAATGTATGCAGGCTACATCTTTGAGTGTTCGTGTCACGCTCATTTATATATATGTGAAGGATCTGTATAGAAGAGGCCACAATATCAAATTTCAAATCGATAAAAACTTTTTCTATGAAAAACGTACAAGTCGGCGAATGATTTCTTTAAGTACTACGTCAAAACATGACTGCAACAAAAATAAATCTACGTTTCAACTGGATATCTAAAAATAGTGTTCAAGAAATAATATGCTTTACTCTTGAAGTTTAGAGTTGTTTACAGCTTAATTCTCGTTCTTTTGACGTTTAATTTTCCCTTGACGCTTTTTTAAATAATATTTTTTAAATTTATCTACTTAACTTCAGAAGTAATATTTTAAATTTATCTACTTAACTTCAGAAGTATTTTTTTTTTGTTTGAGGCTAGTGAAGGAGTACTATAATACTACACAGGATCCCTTTTCTGACCAAAAATTTGAGCTTACATACTTTGGGTTAGAAATAGGGCCCTCTTCCGAAGTGCGAAGAAAAAATCTAAGACACTGATAATCCCGGTTCTGCTGTATGGCGCAGAAGCATGGACCTTGACATCATCGGATGCAGCGTCTCTGGGAGAGTTCAACAGAAAGATTCTGCTAATGATTTTTAGTCCTCTTAGAGTGGCGTCGAGTTTAGGACCCGTATTACAACAAAATGTATGAGGTGAGGTTGACATAGTCCAGCGCATAAAATTTTAGCGGATGCACTGGGCTGGTCACCATACTCGGATGAGCCATGAGGCTCCAGCGCTAAATAATTGGGACGGAAACCTGAACTTAATTGGGGGACGTCCGAGTTTGCGATGACATGACCAGATCTGAAGAAGCATAGTTTCACGCCCCCTTTTAGGAGTAGGCTCCAAAAAACTTACATCCCAGGGTTAGGTTGTTAGTTTTTACAAATATTGTTTTGATTGGTGTTAAAACTTTGATACCACCGAAGAATGGATGTCTCACATATATATCAATAGGCGTCCTCCTCCATTTTTAGGGATAGGTCCTTTTATTATCCCATTACATAAAAGGTCTGTTATATCGTATTATAGAGGTATTGCTAAGCTAAGCTTCTGGTGTTCTCCAAAGGAGTCACCTAGGTCCAATATTTTTCAACATCTATATATAAATAGGCAAGTGCAAATAATTCACACCCTCTTTAACACAACATATTCGCTTGATTTTTTTTTTGTTAGGAAGAATGTGAAGAGGAGCACGGACGAATGTAATTTTTTTTCTAAAGTATGACGACTAACGTGCGTAATAACCAGATTACTCGTTCAGCCAATCGCAAAGATTCTTTTCCAAAAAGTTCCATCTCCCTCTTTCTCTGTCAGCTCTCTCAATTTTCTAAAACATAACATAAAAACACACAAAATGAACATAATGTACACACATAATGAGAAATAGGAATATGATTTGCCCATTTTCTTATTTACATCTTTCTATGCACTTTACCGGTCGATTAATTTAATAATGTAGCGTATTCCGCATATTTGCTATACTTGTATTATACTATTCACAAAGAGTTTGAAAAGTATTATCAGTTTGTCTGAAAGTTTGTAAACCATTAAAGGAGGCATCGTAGACCCCATAAAGCATATATATTCTTGATCAGCTCGACGGCACGAGTCGATCTAGCCATGTCCGTCTGTCTAATTTTTATGCTACCTAGTTGAAAATTTCCACATACACATCTTTTTATTGTAGTTTAATAGAATATGAAGATTGATCCGTCACTCCCACTTTTTGGGGTAGCCACCATACAAACCGACTTATACATACATGCCACTTATGACTTTTTGTGTGAAAAATTTTAATTGTACTCAATACCAACTTAATAGTTGATGTGGTAGTTTCTAGTGGACATCCGCTTTACATATACATTAATGGTGGGACCAGCCCGATTTCTGGGGTAGCCTCCCTACAAATCCACTGTCAACTTTTGTGTTTTTGTATGACAAATTTCTTTGTTAGTGTCAAATGCGATTTAGTTTGACAGCTCCTTCATATACAGGGTGTTTTAAAAGAAAGTGCACATTTAAAAAATCGATAAAAAAAGTAAGTAGTTTATTGAAAAAATGTTTATATATATTAAAATACACACTTTGGGAATTTATTTCTTAAAAATGATATTGTCCAAATGTAAACCGTTGCGTTCACGGCATTCATTTAATCGAGCAATAAAATTTCCTACGACGGCTCGGCAGGTATTTTCCGTGATGGCTGCCATTTCGTGGCGGATATTTTCTTTTAATTGTACCAGGGAAGTCGGTTTATTGCCGTAACTTTAGATTTGACGTAACCCCACAGGAAAAAGTCCATAGGTGTTAAATCGGGACTTCGTGAAGGAAAATTTATGTCACCTCTCCTGGAGATCAAATTGCAAGGAAAAATTTCATCCTGGGGCTTTAATTCTTGCACCAACTGAATTTTGTAGGGGTGCAGCTTTAAATCTTTGTGTATAATGCGGACCAATGATGATATATGCACGTTTAATGCAACAGCACGGTTTCGAATCGAAAGGTCCGGGTTGTCACGAACAGACTGAGTAACACTGTCTACGTTTTCGAACGTTCTCGAAGACTTTGGACGCCAGGATTTTGAATTTTCCGGTTTCTTCAAACTTCTCGAACCTATTTTCCAATGAGTTGAGGGCTTGGCGCATCATTTAAATGACGAACAAGTCGAATACTGCAAAATTTTCTACGCGCTACAGTCGCTGAATTACCGGTTTTGTAAAACTCACGTACCCACATCGCTCGGTCCGCTCCCGAGAAACGCTCCATAGCGACTCCCCGCGCCCCTCGGAATAGTTGCGTTCACGCAATCAACAAATCAAATGTGAACTTTCTTTTGAGACCCCCTGTAGTATGTAAAATATAGTAAAGCTGTAGCTACCATCTATTGTATAAGAAATTAGCATATCGAATGTCCGACTGATATTGATTTGACTTAAAAAGTTTTACATACATAAGCGCAAAGGTGGGCGGTAGGTTTGTGCGGGGCCTACTTCGAAAATGTGGGGAACACGCTCATTAGTATAAGTATGCGAAGTGGCCGCCCATATCGAATTTCAAACTAATTCAAGTTGGCGGTTAGTTTGTGCGGGGCTACCCAAAAAGTGGGCGAACAAACGGCTGCTTCTCGGCTTTTTAGCGAATTCATTGATAATCTCATTAATTTTGGGACCAATATTTGTGTATTTCTGGGCTTATCTTTCGAATCTCTCGAATCTATCACTTTTCGAATATTGTTCGCACTCGAATTATTTTGATCGCAGCCATAAATTTGATATGGAATAGGATATTGAACTTGTAAGGTTTTACAGATT
>JAWNNQ010000975.1:0-43771 GCA_035044765.1 Leucophenga montana
ACATCAATGCATCCGCTGCAGACATGCTCTATGGAGGAACTCTTCGTTTGCCGAATGAGTTTTATGAGGACCTAGACAAACCAATTCATCCTCATCATTTTGTTGAAAAGTTTCGTGAACACATGCGCAAGGTCCGGCGGGCACCAACTGCTCATCACATCAAAAAAGTATGTTTGTTCTTAAGCACATGAACAACTGCTCACATGTAATGTTAAGAGAAGATGCAGTACGATAACCATTAGAGCCGCCCTTTTCTGGACCGTACGAGATAGTGGAACGTTCAACCGACAACGTCTACATCATTCAGATCAATGGAAAAAACACTGCGTATCAACAGAGCGTTTAAAACCTGCATTTGTGCTTAAAGAAGACACAACATCAAACACCGAATCACGGCCGCCGAGAACGACGAAAACTTATTCAAGGCAACATAGGGTTAGTTTCGTTCCCGAGTTGGTCACTGGAGAGGGGGTAGCTGTGGCGACTGAGTTGCAGCCCTAACGTAAAACAACAGAAATGTAACATTGCATGGATCAGCTGTTCCGGTCCATCACTATTAAAGCGTCGCGAATCAATTACGACAACGAAGTTTAATGTTAATAATTTGTAATGATATTTATATTATAATTAATGTTTAATAAATAACCAAAGTAAACCAAACACTAAAGTAGTGTGTTAACTAGCGTCATCTATTAGCATTCCTTAACAGCCTAATATTTTCAGTTAGAGGGCGAAACAAACGCCATCGTATTCATCGAGTTCAATTTCCGTTACATCAAATTCATCGAATTTTCAATTTTCGTTTAATCAAATTCATCGAATTTTGTAATGACAACAATTCTAAAGAACTTTCACTTTAAATTTGTATTAATTAATTTATAGTCAATGTCTGTTTGAAATTGGAAATGGTGGCTTTACAACTTTTTTAGGGGTAGCCCCATAAAGGCCCTCCATTCACGTATTGGTTCTTAGGTTTTACAAACAATTTTTATACTATTCACACAGAGTTTGAATATTATTATCAGTTTGTCTGAAAGTTTGTAAGGCATTAAAGAAGGCATCGTAGACCCCATAAAGCCGTGTCCGTCTGTCTGTCTGTCCGTCTGTATGTTGTTGTATGTAGAATTTTTTGGGACTTATTTTTATGCTACCCAGTTGAAAATTTGCCCAGACGCTTCTTATTATTACAGCTTAATAGAGTATCAAGATTGACCCACCACGTTCAGTTTTTGGGGTAGCCCCCAAACAAATCCACCACGCACTTTTTTGTTTTTGTATGAAAAACTTCTTTCTTGAAGTCAATATTAAGTTGAAATGCGTTTCCCGCCCACTATTAAAGTATTGTCAGAGATCTTACTAGAATGAGAAAAGCAAAGTTTTACTCAGTGTCAGTCGCCTCTAGTCGTGATGGAGGAAGCATAGATCAACTTTCAGTAGTTGCCAAATACACGGAATCCGTCCAATAGAACGCCTTTTGACTTTATACCCAATTGTGGACTTACCGACAAAGAGATGGCAGTAGCTCTTCTTAAGTATTTGTTGTTTGTAGGTATCCAGCAGTTAAATGCGGTAGTGTCCACCTTGAGTGCGCTGATTATACAACTATGAACTAGTGAAAGTAGCCTTGACTGTGTCGACGTTGATGATAATAGAATCTTTCGAACTTCTTAAAAATATGGCTAATCAGGAAACTGCAGATAACATAGATATCTAGCACGACATTCTTGAAAGTTTGGATGTAACCTGTAGGTATTTGCTTTAATTCAAGATGATATTCCGGATTGCTGGAGAATCAACTTCACCACTTAGGATCTTATGAAAGAAAACTACAGAAAGCATCGATCGTCGTGCGGAAAAAGTTTTAATCGAACCACATATGGCTGGAGATGTATATTAGAAGCCCAGTTGAGGTTTCTGAGAACAAACAGCAGAAATTTTTTTTGAAATTGTTTTTGAAGAGAGTTGATGAATTACATAATATGGGTTCCATACACAAGATGCAAATTCTAAGAGCGGACGAACTAGTGAAGTATAAAGAAGAAAGAAGGGTCAGGGTATTAGGCCGAGAACACCTTTAGATTTGTTTACTATAAAAATAATATATTTGTTGTAGCTCAATTTGGGATCAATAAGAAAATCATTCATACAAATTTTCCTACTAAGACTATGAATATCAAAAAAGTAGGTATTAATAAAAAGTTTTCTGCGCTGGAAAGTCATACATTTACATTTAGAAACGTTAAGGCTAAGATAATTTGTTAAAGTGTAACGAATTCAAATCCGATTATAATAGTCTATGTTGGGATGCATTAGAATACGACAAACATAGTTTGACATCATCAGCGTACATTAGAGTATGATCGTGGTTGATAGCTAAGGGAAGATCATCAATTATAAATAAAAGAGTAATGGACCAGGATGGCTAACTTGTGGAACACCAGTAAAGACATCTATAGCTTAGATAAACAATTATTGAATAAAACTATTTGAGATCTACCTACAATGTAGGACTGTAACCAATTTACCTGGTTTTCCTTACTTTTGAAAAATATTACATTCGTCAATTGTTCTTTTCATATCCTTTCAAACAACAACAAAAATCATGCGAATATGTTGCGTTTAAGAGGGTTAAAATGGGTGTGCACTTTTGCACTTGCCTATTTATTTTATACAATTACTTTTTTTAAGTTAAAAATTCGAATTTTTATTGAACTTCTTCCATAAAATAAAACACTTTTACCAAGAAGCATAATAAAACTTTACCTCCACCAGCGAATTTTTATTCTATTCTATACTTACTCAAGCATGCTGCGTGCTTCATTTTTTGGGTCAATCGTTTGCAAGACCAACAATTTATTTACTTCGCGGTTCAATAAATTCCCATTTGTCGAAGAACGAAAAATGAAGGAAATGAATGAAGGAAATGGAGGCGAACAATGAACGATTGATTTATTGGTGTTTGTGACGAAGGCGTTGATGACGTTGGTGAAAATAAAAGCAATTAGAGCATCAAATCGTTTGTTTTAGCAATTCAATTGGAATATTTATCGAACAAAAAAAAAAAAAATAATGAAAGTGGTTCGCAGTAAATTCATTTTAAATAGATTTGTAGACTGGGTTAAAAGGTTTCGCTTGCATCGTTTTTGTGGTTTTATAAATTCGTAATTAAAAACTACCCTCTCAAAAAGGCAAAAACCAAAATGAAACACAAAGCGTTTTTCTCTTTTATTATTGTACATTCCTTTATTGGTTATGTTGGATGTAAATGCATGGAAAATATGTCGGAAATTAATTGAACGGAGCAGAGAATATATTTTGTTTATGGGATTTAAATACGAAATCATTAAATAAAACACACTTCAGTTTTACATCTTTTGTAACCTTTCCCATTTTTTAATATTGTGCATTGTCGCAGAAACGGTGAACTTGAGGTCAGTCTTATGTAAATAAATTGGTACAATACATATAGACGAACGAGTATATATGAAAATAAGGGACCTGTAGCTAGTCAGGATTTTTCGTATATATATATATATATATATATATATATATATATATATATATATATATATATCACAAACTGCATATGAAACAAATGTGGTCCATTTGAGGTCTTAAAACTGTTTCCAAGTCGTTTCGAAGATTCCAGACTGAATATTATTCGGTGAAGGGCGAGATGGAATGTTAATGTAAAGAATGTGAAGCTGAAGTTGAGGAATATCCCCGTTTGTCACAAAAAATTTTTGATGAGAAACTGAGATTAAATGTTGAAAATCACCAAAACAAAAAAAAAAAAAAACTGCGTTGCTACTTTGTACATTACAATAATGCGCCAGTTCACACTGCTGACTGAACTAACTTTATTGCATATTATCCGGAACTGGATCCATGTGATTTTTTGTTATTTCCAATGCGTAGAATTGATGCAGTTAATATACAAATTGAATATACAAATTGACGGTTTAACATAACGTTTCAAAATAAATCACACTACGGACCTCAAAACAAATGCTCAAGAATAGAGAAATCGATATTAAAAATGATCAACAAACAAAATTTTCTCAGGACCGTGTTATGCTGTATCCTTCAATGTTATGCCAAACATTTTCGTATACAACTTTTTACATAAACACACGGTCGTACATGCAATAATTTCCATCACGACTATAGGATACCATAGACGAAAGCCAATTACCACCACATGGGCATTTACATTACAACTATATATGGTGTAGTACAGTCTTATTTGATTTACGTTATTTTTCAATAAATTTGTAATTTGCATTAAGAAATAAGATCATTTTAAGTTTATCATCTTTCAATCGCATTCTTCTTTCATTTAAAACAAGGCCAGCTTTTGAAAAGAATCTTTCACATGGTACAGACGACCCCAGACAACATAGCTTTTCACGTGCGACTTCTTTAAGGTTTGGTTATTTATATCCATTAGCATGCCACCACTTTCAGGGATCGGAGTTTCGTGGAATGATATTTCCACCTAAATATCGTTCCACCTCAACCAATCCGCGTGAGGTTCCTGTGACCTTAGGTTTATACGTTGCAGCCATAGCATCAAAATTACTCCAAAGCGTCTTCTCATTTGTATTGACGGGATTTGTGTGAAGTATATATTGCAACGGCTGTAATCTATTGTTAACGGCTGCTACCAGTTTTTCTTTTGCGGTTTCCATTAAAACATTTAAAGAAAACCCTTCGTGTTGTCAAAATTGTGCTTTGTAATGCCATTTTCTGGAGAGGACTAGCTTAAAATGGTACAAAAAACCAAAGGAGAGTATGGGAGATAGTCGGTATCACTGGGCTCCCGCAACAGAATATGGGCTCCTAACAAAGATCTTGGAAATTGATGCGGGAACAGGGTATTTTAGGTGGTCACCTGATTTATATATATTCCAAGTGGCATATTTTCACTGCAATTCTTGGACTAACTACAAACTACAGGAAACTGCCATCAGTTTCTAGAATATCTTCCTTTTTGTGCCATTTTCTGGAGAGGAAAAGCTTAAAATGGTCCAAAAACCATTCGAGAGTGTGGGAGATAGTTGCTATCACTGGGCTCCCGCAACAGGCTACTTATAAAGATCTTGTGAATTAAGGCGGGAACATGGAATTTTAAGTAGTCCTCAGATTTTTTACATATTCTAGTGCCAAACATTGCTGATTGCAGCGCCCATTCCAAAAACCATTGGAACATGTAAATAACACATAATCCTTCAGTTGCCACTTGATATTGATACAATATATCAGTTGAGCGATAGTCAGTGATTCAATCATGACGACTGAAAATCACGAATCACGAATATCAGTTGATGATATGCATTATATATTACTCATTCGCCATGGATCACAGTGACACTAGTAAGAAATAAATGATATTCAATCACTGACATTTACAATATCGAGTAGCAACTGATATTCGTGATTTTTCAGTCGCCGTGATTAAATCACAGGTAGTGAAATATCGCTCAACAATAAAAAGTGGGCGTGGCACGTACATTTTGATACTCTATTAAACTGCAGTATAAAGAAGTCTATGTGCTGATTTTCAACCGGATACCTTAAAAATTGGTGCTTAAATAATGCGCAACAATATCCAGACAGACAGACAAACCGACTCGTCGAGCTGATCAAGACTATATATACTTTATGGGGTCTACGATGCATCCTTTAATGCGTTACAAACTTTCAGACAAACTGACATTTCACACAATTTGTAAATGAGTAATGAGTCGTACAACATATCTAAATGAATTTTATATTGTTTTGAATTTGAGTTTGAGGTCGAATACTGAATAGTTTTATTAATTAAGTTAAATGAATTTCTCTGATATGAATTTCTAATAAATTATCTTCTGTCATAAGTACATCATGCCTAAAGTATATCGTGTATAGAATAATCTTATAGTTTATTTAGCGGCATTTTTGTAGGGAGGGTAGAGAGGAGAACAGGACCAGCACATTTTTTGGTACCTGAATCAAGGCAACTTTACAAATTTCTCCATCACCATACCGTGTCGGAAGAATAAGATTCTTTAGTTTTTATTTGGTTTGAGTTTTTGTTTTTTTTAGAATAATCAGTTTTCGTGCACTTCACTTATTGTGTTAGTGGGCTAAGGGAGAAAAGGAGGCGGAACGAACCCCGACAATCCGGCGAGCTCTCCACAGAGCGCAGTACGCTGCACAAAACCCAAATACATTATCCCCAAACGAAAAAGAATAGCCGGAACACTACAATTTGTATGGCAACTTTTTTTTCCGAGCAACAATTTTGAGGAGGGTTTACGTTTTCAAAACGCTCCGGTCCACTCTAAGTCTCTGATCTACGTAAATATATTCCGTACTTATTCTATGCTGTATATCAATGAAAAAACTTTTATCTCTGCAAATCTAACGTAATATTTCTTAGTTTTATTGTCGAGTAAATCCTTGAATCTGGCTGCGTTTGTTCATGTAATAGGTACCTTTCTACGTATTATTTTATGCACGGCTTGGTGGGTCGGTTTGTGGTGCGAGATTTATTGTCAAACGTTTACTCAACTGTTCGAAGTCTCTCAGCTCAGTCCATTCTGCGGTTATTGTCAATGTGCTTGCAAAGTTTTCTCATTAGGCTGTGCAAACAAAATGGCTGTCGCTATTGATATTGTTTCCTTTCGACGGTTTGAATTCATTACGAATGCGGTTTACAGCCTCAGCAACCGCCTACAACTATATTCGCTATTCAATGCTAAACTCACAACTACAATTGCGTACATATACATATTCATGTTCACATACAATATGAACGTTGGCGTAATTGATTAGAGCGGTGCAAATAAATAAATAGTCATGTCGTGTCGCTAAATTAATTGTTACCGCAAAGTTTTTGTTTGATTCTGCACAACAACATCATCAACATTCATATCATCACATCACCATTAAATATCATCATATCCTTGACAATTCATATACGTGTTTAATTAGTTTCATTTTTTTTTTTTTTTTTTTGATAATTTGATATTTTAACCATGTGGATTGTTTTGGTTGACATGCTTCAATTTAATCGTGTGTATAAATTTAAATTAGACAATAAAAATTATTGCATGGTATTAAATATTTTTCTGAGCTCAAATATGGTGTATTTTTGAGTTTTGTAGTACTCCAAACCGTTATAAGTACGTCAAAAGGGGATACACGATAATACGTATTTTTATACGCTGCTTGACTTCCAGTAGGTTTGTAGGAAGCTGATTATAGTGGTTCACCTGGATCTATTGGGATATTTAATTTATATTAGGATTATACCCGAATTAACAACAAAAACATTTCCATGGAATGCTTATTTCATAGTCTTCATCTGAAGAGGGATTGGGAGATCCTAAATATAAAAACTTGAAATTTCTACCTCTTATTGAAAATTTTATATATATATATATATATATATATATATATATGCGCTAAGCCAAACCCATTCTGGATTTTGTCCTATTAGTCCCAAGAGTATATTTGTGGAACTATCTTTCATAATTCTATCTCAAACGCTCTTGCAGATACGAAGGTTGGTGTCATGACACCGCCCATTTTTCGGAAGTGTATATTGATTTAGTTATCATTTATAACAATATAGTATTCCTTTTGGTACTCTGATCATGTGGATGCCTCAACCAGTGCCTCAATTCTCATGAATTTTAAACGTGGTTGAATTCTATTTCCGGTGACGTAGTATCACACTCCCAAATAGTGGTCAACATATCATATCTCCGAAACTCTTTGAGATGGAACTATGAAAGTTTGTTCATGCGCCGCTGTATAGAGAGTATAGTTAAACGATATTTAACAGCCTGTTATTCAATCACGGCGACTGAAAAATCACTGATATCAGTTGTTACTCGATATTGCCAATATCAGTGATTGTTCCTTACTAGTGCTACTGTGATTCACGGCGTGTTAGTAATATATCATGCATCAACTTGATACGTTGATACTTTTTGGGTGCTAACACTACTTGCATGATATATTACTGATACGCCGTGAATTACAATATCGAGTGGCAATTGATATCAGTGGTTTTCAGTCGCCGTGATTGAATAACAGGCAGTTGACTATCGCTTAACTGATATATTCTATCATACACGTGGTATTCACAGGCGAGTACTTCATATTTAATAAAGCTATTTAAGCATGTTGGCTTTTATCTCTGCCAGCATGTTTCTTTCACTGGAGTGGAACATTAATTGTTTTTTTCTGATATTTTTTTGGGCTTTTATATCCAATCCTCTCTAAAAAATGACATCAAAACACAACTCTTTCAGCATAACATTGCGGTAGTATCGGATTAGTCCTGACAAGTTGTAGTGAAGATATGGCACTTGATCAATCATGTGAAAAATATATGATCCATAATGAAATCAGCAATAAAAGAAAATTCAAAACCGATGACTATCTGAAATATCATCTTCCCGCCTCAATTCTCAAGATTTCTTAAGGAATACTTCTTCTGTTACGGCAGTCCAATGATTAAGACTATATCCAACTCTCTGCTCTGGGTTTTTATTAAATTTTAAGCCAATCCTCTCCAAAACTGGATTTAGTCCCAAAGAATTGTAGTGAAGATATGTATGAGAAGAAAAATGTGGGATATACATGATCTAATAGGTTTTTGAAACGGATGCTGAAATCAACAATATTTCTCACTAGAATATATACAAATCTGGTGACCCGCTTCAATTTCGAAGATTTTTTAACGTATGCATACCCTGTAACGGGAGCACAATGATTCCGAATATCTCCCAAACTCTCGAATGTTTTTGTACCATTTTAAGCCAATCCTCTCCAAAAATTGGCATTACAAAGCAAAATTTTGACAACACCATGTGTTTTCTTTAAAATTTTTTTTTAGTTTCCAACCGTGATAGCCAGATGTGACACCAAATCGATATCTAGTGACACTTTCTGGAGAGGATTGACTTTAAATGGTACAAGAAACCATCGATAGTTTGGGAGATAGTCTCAATCATTTGGCTCCCGTAACAGAAGAAATATTCATTAAAAATTCTTAGGAATTGAGGCGGGAAGATGGTATTGCTGATGTAGAAATCTAAGAAGACGAAAAAGTGTTGGTTTAATTAAAAAAAATAATAATAATAAAATGTTTTTTTTTTGCTTTTTATTTTAACAGTGATCGCAGTAGCAGTTGAAAATCACGGTGCTACTCTGCAATCACAGACTAGCTTATTCCTAATGGAAAGTAATATAATACACCGTTGATTTAACATATAATTATATTCCTAGGATTAATGGGAATCAATTCAATATAATTCAATACTCAAAAAATATACAAAATCCTGAGTGGACTTGGGTCAACGCACATAAGTGAATAAATTTAAATATCAAAATAGTTTTTAATGATATGCTTGCAAATATGTTAATGTTCATACTTACGGGTATAACCCAATTTGCAACGGTGCTCAACAATAATCTTACAATATAGGCACACTGTCGTTCGTAAATTTTGGCTGGCAGTTTTAGTTAAAAAATGATTTCCAAAGGTATACTTTTTATAACTATTATTTGTTGTATTTTGACAACTTGCAAATTTTCAATAATAAAAGTCTACTGGCTTCTCTCCTCGGACTCGTCAAATGGAGTATTATAGCAGATTTGACGCTCAATGCTATTATCGGTAATGATTCCAATTCGCACAACACCACCGGAGCTGCCGGCATGATAGATTGATTGCAGTATAGCTGAATAAATAATAATGTGGCAAATGAAATACGATCTAGTAACAAAAATTTGAGCATACCATTCTTCAATAATTCAATGCAATCGACTTTGCTCATGTTTCAACGGAATTTATCTCTTAGCAAAGCGTGTATGTACTAAGTGGAGCCAGAACCGCCAATAGCACACTCTTCACGTTTTAGCATGCAGCCCACTGGAATGTCGTATACCTGACCACCGAGCTTTGCATCCCATCTGGCGACAATAATGCCAGCAACCAAAGTGTCACGATAGTTATAGCAGTAATTACGAAAATAGGAGGCTGCTTCCTGGACGAGCGGTTCTTGGCCGGTGCAATTTTCATAAAAGTTTAATGAGAAGGATACAATGTTGGCAATAGCTTGTGTATCGGCGGCGGAACTACTGCGGCAGCAATAGATTTTCTTCGAAATGCGTATTAGCTTGTATGTAATTCTGTTAGCCACATAAACACTGCTGCAGGTGCGGGAGTCAGCACAAATGACAATGCCGTCATCAAACTGGGCAGCAATAGTTGTGGTCTAAAATATTATTGTTAGATTTTCCTGAGACTTTGAAACAATACTTACGCCAGTGCTTAGTGGAGCATCCATATAATTGTTGTCGAACAACATTTCTATTATTAAAATTTTAATTAAAAACTTGTGTAAGAGCAGCAAAAAGAAATACACTGGAATGAGTTGCTAATTTCCATAAACTGCAGCGTCAGTGTTATAAAAGTTGTTAAGATTCTTGCTTTTCCCATTGCATCACTGTACTTTTTAGTGTTGAAAACATTATAACATATTATGCGATGGGGCTTTTCAAGAAAACATTTCATGATAAGTCAAAAAAAAAAAAATGCCAGTGTACACGCTTTTTAATGAAATATGAATTATCATGAAAACTTTCCATGAATTGATATTCTCTTGTCGTTTCCACCTTGTAATTTTTATATTGTAAAATAAAATTCAGTCTACAAAATTCAAAATATAAAATGTAAATAAACGTGAAATACTAATATAAAACCCAGAAAAAGCCAAAATAGGGTATATATAGATCTGTTTTGTTGTTGCCGCACTTGAAAGCTAAAAAATAAAGGAAAACCTCCTCGAATTCAAATTTGGCTCCAACAGACTGGCTTTCTATTTCATTACATAAAAATTACATGGTGACAACGACAAGAGAATATCGTGAAATAGAAAGAAATTTATGGAAAGTTTTTGTGATAATATATATTTCATAAAAAAGCGTGTACACGGATATTTTTTTTTACTTATCATGAAATGTTTTCTTGAAACGAAACATATAGAAACATAGCTGTTACCCGGCGCGTTTCAGCCTCTCCACCTGCCTTTTCTTCCCTCTGCCACTCCTTTGCCTATCCCTCCTTCCTCATGCCCCCTTACCCTACCACCCATTCTCCTACCCACCTTTCACTATCCCCTTTCAACCCATTACCCTGCACCCATTCCCATGCCCCTTCCCCTACCTCTCCTTACTTTACCACTCCTTCCCACGCCCCGTTCGATCCCAGTAGCTCTACTCATCCTTCCCAATGCCCCCTTACCCTACGTCTCATTCCCATACCCGAATTGAATGCACCATGCTGAGCATATTTCTCGAGGGCAACAATCAGGTGAATAGTTGCACCTTTCCAAAGGAGGGTTCGAACATTCCTGGTTTATATGTATACATAAATCATGGTTTATAAATCGTTTCCGAGAGTCGTCATCAAAGGGAGATTAAAGTTTTTTTTTCTTGCGACCAAACTCATCGCACCAACCCTTAATTAAGCGCATTGATTTCACACAAACGAAACCCGAAACGGATGTTTAGAGGCTACACAAGGGATACGTGACTAACGAATGTTTGTGAGCTGCTTAAGCCGTTTGCAAAATAATTGTTTTTGTTCATTCCCTGGTGTATGGCATTCAATAAAATTAACCACTAATGTGAACTTTTGCAAACGTCGCAAAGTAGAACATGATTTTGCATCTAATTCATACTGTACGGGTTGTGTTAAAAAATCGAGTACTTTTTATATTTCTCGAAAAATATTTATATATTTATCAATATCTATTTTGTCGCCTTCAAATTAGTCCCCGTCAGATATAATACACCTGTGCCAGAGTTACCGCTTCGCTCCCTATACCCTTTAGTGGCAATAACTATAGCAGCAGCAACTACAACAACAACAACAACAACTTCAGCGGCCAGACAGCGGCCTAAATCAGGGTCATTAACACAACGGCAATTACAGCGACAATTTTTCGGGTTCATTTACACAACGGAAACTGCAGCCACAAATTTAGCTTTAAAGAATTTCGTAAGCATATTTGTAACAAGGATAAGCATACAGTACTATACAGAGCAACAGCTACGTTTTATGTAGCATAAACAATTCCTCGAATTAATGCACTTGAAATATTGTACATAGTTCGTAAGCATATTTGTAAATAATTCGTAAGCATATTTTTTGTAAACTTCTTTGTATTTTGAAAGTATAAAAAGCTCGATGAGAGTTAAATGAATCGATTATTATTAATATTGAAAGCAAACAGATGTGTTTTCATTTAAACTCGACTTAGGGAATGGTAATTCCAGCGCTTTTTCCAATCCTCGAAGCACTTCTGATATGTGCTTTTTTGGTATGTCCTTGAATTTTCATTTTTTAGGAACAGGAAAAAGTAGCAAGGGGCGGTGAATACGGTGCCTGAGGTATGGCTTTTGGTCAAAAAATCAGAACAAGCAAGGTCAAAATTTTCAAGCGCAAAACTTCCGAAAATAATGCATGGCATGAGCCAACCGCTATGCTAACATCTTGAGCAACTTATTTAATAGTGATTCGACGATGCTCCATAACAATTTTTTTTACTGCTTCAACGTTTTCATCGGTTCTTGACTTGCTGGTGCCTCCAGGGTGGGCATTGTCATTAACATCTTCTCGGCCTTCTGTGAAGAGCTTGTACCAATTATAAACATTTTTATTTGTTTAAAGTAAACTAGCCATCTGATCCATTTTTTTTTCTATATCAAAAACACACGAAAGCACGTCCAACGTTTATATCTGTTAAAAAAAAAAAACTACATGTGTACGTAACATGAATGTACATAGCCCGCGAAATTTAAAAAGTCCTGTTTTTTAATAGACCTCGTACTAAATTTATTTTCACATTTCATGAAGTGATTTCATGAATTCTGCTCTTGTACAAACGAGATAATAGATGTTCAAAGTAAAAATGCTTAAATTGTTTTTGTTTTGCTTTATTGAATTACAAATAGACATTCATCACATTGAATTGTTTTGTATGCTGTTTGTTTCTTCATCTGTTCCACCAAAAACTACAGAGTTATTACATGCATGTATCTACTAGTACAATAAAATTATTGCATATCTATCGCTGCGCCTAAAATTTTGAAGTGACTTTTAAACAATCTATTGTTGTAACTATTGTACATACACATACATATAACCACATAAACAATATTTATGTAGGTACTAAGTATATTTGTAAATATGTGGGTGTGTGTTTCGAAAGATTTAAGTTGCGAAACTGATTTTGTGTAGGATTGTTTGACAGGACTTTTTCTGCACAACAAATATAGTTGACATATTTGTTCCATACATGTATGTATGTATGTATGTATGTATGTATGTATGTATGTATGTATGTATGTATGTATGTATGTATGTATGTATGTTTGTATAGTCTATTTTCGTATATCTGTTATATTAAAATTTTGTCCTGTTTATATGCATGTTGACAATGTGTAAATAGTTAGCTTACATAGATACGATATTTTCAAAAATTTTACACATTTTACAATAACATTTTTAACATTTATCCATCTAACACATCTGGTAGCACGAAAATATTTAAATACTTTAATTTTTTGTTTTCTTTGTTTTAAAATACAGAAGTTACAAAAAAATAAAAAAATTAAGTGGTTATAAAAGTTGTTTTCCTATATAAATATATGTATGTATTTGTGTCTATATGTCAGTGTGAATGTACTCGTATATAATAGGATTGATTGTCAGTATAATTTCATTTACATATATCGTATTTAGTATATAACAAAATAAAATAAAATTACATAGTTAGTATACTATAAATAAGAAAATGTCGTCATGTCGTTTATTTGTTAATTTAGTTTAAAGTCTAAGCTAAATGAGAGTAAAAAAGTTAAAGGTATTTTACATTTAAAAATGTTTAGAAAATATTTATTTCTTTAGTTACATATTTGTATGTATGTATCACTAAGTTCAATTTATTCCTTCGAGGTTCACTACTACAACAATGGTGCATATTCTTAATATATACATTAACTACTAAATTTTTGTTTTTTTTTTTTTTTAAATATTTTTTCATTGCCAAAATACTTCTTTTTTTAATTCTCTAAATGCCTCTTTTTTTGTTTTTTTACATATAAATATTTATATGCCGTATACCATACGAATAATTTTTCATCCATTTTTCTTTTTTTGCCAATAAAAAATAAAAATAAAGCAAAATCTTTACTGTTACGAACGTTTCAAATATACTTTGATCAGTGAGAAGGAAGAAGAAATGCATTGAAAAATACACAAAAAAAAAAAAAACACAAATTTAAAATGCACAGGGCTAGGAACGAGAATTCAATTTTACACCACAAATTGATAAAATATAAATATGTAGTTCGAGAAAAAATAGTATATTTATCCGTATTATCCCTGATATTTGGTTTTTTCTTTCAATTTTTCTGTGTTTAAAAGTGTAGCTATCTTATCATTTTTAAATATCCTGCTAGCAATGAATGAACAAAGAAATGAACACTTATTCGTATGGAATACGGCCTTTAAAATGCAGTTCTAATTTTTGCAATTATTGTTTGCTTTTCAAATAATTTTTTTTTGTTTTTTTTTTAAATTTATTTCTACTTATTTTTGACAAGCAACGCATTAAGCATAGTTCAGCTTTTAACCCCTTATTGTTCATTTAAGAAACAATTGTTTTATTTGTTTTTATAATTTTGTTTTTGTTATGTAGATTTTTGTTTTAGTAAATTTATGTTCAAGTCTTACAAAACAACAGATTAATCCAACTATTTTCATCTTTAAGTTTTACTCAGTGAGGTGAAGGAAAAGTGATTGAAAAATATTAATTAGTGGAATTTTTTCAATAATCTCTAGAATTGTGCAAAACATATAATTTTACATAGTTTTATGTAGCTAATATATGATGCGCAGTCTCCTGTTTCAAAAGAATGAACGTTTCATCGCAAAAATATGGGCCATCTGATCTGGTGCATTGTTGGCTTTGTTAAGTGTTTGTGAAGTGTTAGTAAACACTTTTAAAAATACTATACATACGTTTTTAAACACTGTCCAGCCGGGCCGAGGGTATTCTAAGTATGAGCAAATGTATGTAACAGGCAGAGGGAAAAACTGTAAGATTTCGGAGGGCTGGTGTCAACAAGACGGTGGAACTTGTCACAAAGCCACCTGCATCAAATGTAACAATCACCGTTTCGGAGATGTAAATTGGTCACCTCGGAGCTGCGATTTAACACCACTCGGCACTACAATCTTAAAACAATTGACCTCTCGAATAGAGACATTCAACCTTAAATTAGTCAAATCGAGCAGACAGCTGTTGACAAAGTGTTCGAAGATTGATGTTCAAGGTGGCTTACTGCCAATCCAGCCGAGTTGAAAATAAATTAAATCATTTTCCATACTTAATAGGATGAGACTTTGTATCAAATACATTTAGTCGAAGGAGTACTATGAATTTATAAATTAAAAGCGAATAGCTTTATCCGTCAATCTGTCTGTCTGTCCGTATGTTTGTCTGTCTGTGCGCTCGTGCGCTCTATTCCATCAATCTTAGCAATATTGTTTTGAAAGTTAGTATGGAGACTTTTCATAAACAGAAGCAACACAAGTTCCAAAATGACCGCGATTTAATAAATAGAAGGTACATCTTGCATACGAAAATATTTTTTATTTAGTTTGTTGTGACGAACATGTTTGAAATAAAGCAATTATTTTTTAAAGAATAATTGTTTTTAAATTGGTCAACTAAATCCAATTAATAGTAGAAGATATTTTTTCAAATTTTATGTGTATATCAGTAAATATATGAAGCACTGATAGCACAACTGTCTACCGTCCTGCCTAACATTCTTAACGAACTGGTTTCACACCAAAAAGTAGTTCCTTCATTTTTGTTAGAGCAGATCCGAAAATAGCCAAAGCAAAAATTATACGGTGCCAGAATTTGAAATATAGTTTCACCAATAAGTGAAATGAATACCAGGTGGACTAATATGAGCAAAAATATCATACATATATGAGCATCTATGCGAAAGATATGGCAACTCTGCACTCAAAAATGAGAAAGTACCAACAGTTCGGCAAAAATAGTATATATAACTATACTTTTACGGTGTTTTGAATTACGTGTTCGTTCGTTCACTCTTTACACAGAAAGTGCATTCGTGAACAACAAAACTAGAAAAAAAAAACAATAATGAATAATGCAAAGACATTGCTTTGGCATGTCATGCACAAATGGTGAATATGTTCTATGCATGCATTTTTAAAATGCTTTCATATTCACTATTCGTCGTGAAAAATATTAGTGTATGTATATATAGCTATACCTCTCGCACAGTCTTTCGTTTTTAAATAGGTTGTTGATATTCACATGCCATTCAAACAACCTGCCCTCACCTTTTGCGTGAAACTTTTGGTTTTGCATTTAATATAAACTTAAAAATTGGCATGGGAGCTTCTTTACGTATACATAGTATAACTGTGTGTGGTGGTATTGAAATTTCGGATCCAATGAAGTTTAGGTTTATGTTTTTCTTGTTTTTGAATATTTAGTTTAAATTTGTACGATCAGGAGAACAGCATCACTATATAAAAGACAATACATGTTGAATATTTAACTATTTTTAAATATTTTTTACCTTCGAACAGGAGACTAGGCTTAAGTCTGAAATTTCCAGGACTACGAATTTCTTTAAGCAAATCAATATGAATGGAATGATTGGAATAAATTTGGAATAATATTAGCTGATGGTTTATTTTAGTTGCTAATAGAGTTTTTAAAGTTTTGCTACTTTTTTGGAAAATTTCTTTTGTAGCAATTAAAACACTATAAATTGAGTTGGAAAACTTTACACGAATATTAAAAATAAAAACGCTTTAAATTAAACAAGTTGTAATATTTTTCAAAGTGCTATAAACAACTTGTTACTAATTTTAAAAAATTTTGTATATTGTAGGGAGAGACTCGTGGGAGTCTCTGCAAGGCGTATTATTAAAAATATCAGGTAGTTGAAGCTATCGTTGGAAAGCTGAATATCTTTTCTAGAACTCGGTCATATGAAATATTTTTCTCTCCCTAAGCTTAAAAATTTGAGATACATTTATTAAATGATGTTACTCTATTGAGTCAGATGTTTTAATCTTTGTGATATATAAACTTTTGCAGAACACTTCTGAAGTAGTCGAAATTAAAGTTAATAGGGCATGTTGGTTTAATAGTTGCTTTTCAAGTTATTGCTTAATGCATTTCCTTTATTTATATTCTTCACGCATGTTATGTTACCACAGATGGATACAGTTTGATGGATAAACACGAGCTTTGAAATTAAATTGGTTGCCTTTCTGTCGATTCGTTGGTTACTATTATTATATTTTTTTTTTGTTGGCTGTGTTTTCTATAAATAAAAAAAAAAAGTTCAAACATTGGTTAGCTTGAAAAAAAAATTTTTTTTTCCCACTTGTTTTTCGCTGAGTTATACCAATTTCAATTTTACGTTTCCTCAAATAATTAAAGAAAACAAAAATATTAAGCAATTGGACTGCAACTGATTACTCAGAGGTTTCTGGGCCCAATTCAGATTTGAACATCCATCCAGTGAAGCCAAGCTTGGTGAACAATCCTGCCATATAAGACAGTATTTGTGTACCATTGGAACAGTAAAAGGAAGATGGATAAACAATCTGCAGTATTTTATCCATCATTTTGAATTCTTCCCAATAATCGACAGATGCTTGGCAGTTAAATTTTCATTCTGCTCTCTTTATTGGGTTGTAGGAAAGGTCATGACATTTTGTTTTGGTGATTTTCAATGCTTATTTATTAATAATAGAACAAAGTTCAATCGATAGCCTTTTTGGCATCTTTCTGGTAGTTGCATAATTCTGCGCTCGTAGAAGGCCCGGTTCTTTTCAACAAATGCTCTTTGATGGTCTCATCAGTATCGAACAAGCTACTTTTCAAGTAATTTTCAAAGTTGTCTGATGGGGTAAGGTACGGTGCGTAAGGAAAATGAAGCAACACTTCCCAGTAACTTCTGTTACTTAAGTAAGTTCTGGCCGTTACCCGCAAAAGATGTATTAAAATCGGACAACGGTACACATTGGTATCGATTGTCTAGTTCTACGGTAGAACTTGAGAAATACCAAACCATCATATTGAAAGCATAAGTTTTTTTGTTGTTGTTGTAAACAATCCATTATTCATCAGGCCACGAGGCGCATCAAGAACCGATCGATTTTGTGCGATTAAAATATGTATCGGCGATATCGGTCCGGTTTGCGTTCATAAGACACACATAAGTCAAGCATGCTGATGAATACCAACTTCTTCCGATGCTCGAATGATGAAGTATCAGTTGTTAGCAGCAAGACGCATGCCTTGCTATCTATTGATAAACTTTGTCATGATAAGTTTAAAAAATTAAATTAAAAAATTTAACGCATGAATAGCATCGTCATATAAACAGGATCCATTTTTTCAACAGAATCTTTATAGTTCTTCTCTATCCTAATCAACATCAGTTTTGTCAAAGACATCGGCATTCCATTGTTCACTTTTATCATTGGTTGAAAGAAAATTGGGTGAGAGTTTTGATAAAAAAAAAACTTAAGCGTTTAATCGATTTTGTCATGCTAAGCAAAGGCTTCGGTGAGAGACCGTAATACTGCTAATGGAATGCAGGGTTCTTAGTCATATTCATCACCATTCAAATTCAAAATCTTTGCATTTTATTTAAGTTAAAGCCAGGGGAATAAATATAAAAATTATATTGAAAAACTTTTCAGGAAACTTAAGTCATATTTTTAGATTTCTGGAAGTTACAAATAAGCAAAACCATTGCTTAAGTTTTCTGGACAATGAAGATTTCCAATACAGGGTGAGGCAAAAGTAATCACCCGATATTCTTTTGCTGTAATTTTTTTTTATAATGAATAACTTTGGGTCGCCGTTGCACCATCCTGTTCGAACCACATGTTCTCCAGTCCCAATTCGTTTAATTGAGCAAGAAAAAATTTGGTAACGCGCACCGTCCACAGTCGTCGTTTGGCCCGCGGCGTTCTCAAAGAAAAATGGTCCGATGACTCCACCAGCGTAAACAGCACTCCACGCAGTAACTTTGAGCGGACGTAATGGCTCTTCGTGGGTGATACGCGGATTTTCGGTGCCCCAGAAACGATTATTTTGTTAATTTCAGAAATGTCATTTCAGAAATTGACATTTTCCAATAGTGTGATTACTTTTTGACCCAACCTGTACTTAAGACTTCCAAGCGGTCGCTGCACAAGCTTTTTGATAATTCAGCTGACAAATGTTTTAAAATAATGTTTCATAATCAATTATTATAAATGCTCAAACATTTCAAAAATTCAAACTTTTCTTTTTATCAGACTGAAAGTACCCACCTAAATAAATTTATGGAACAAATTTGAATATTGTTTGTTATATATAAAAATCGTTATATCTGGATTCATTTTTCAATACTTCACAAAGTGTTGATGCAAAGGACTTAAATGGATAATAATGGATAACAATTTGTAGTCTATTTGAAATTTTCAAAAAGAGTTTTTTTACCCTTGGGGGGGCAGCAGTTCGGTCATGCTTATCAATCTATGTCCTTTAGTTACTGTTATAGTTATGAATCAGATGAACATTTTTTCTTGGATATAGAATTTTGTATAGATACTTTCAGCAATGGTTTGACTAGTGGCACATTATTTATATAGCCATTTTATAAAGCCATACTTTTTAGATAAATAAATCCTGTGTGAAGAATATAGATTTTCGGATTGCCGAAATAAGCGTTACCTATCGATTTATGTATTTTAGTGTTTATTGTTTGTTGTTTGTATGTGTATTTTATTGTACTTACATGTAGACTTAAATTCTTTTACTTACATATATTGTACTACAACATTTATCTGTGACATTCATCTATGAAACAATTAACTTAATCTGTATGCTTTTATGTACTCAGCGTTTGCTCTTAGTGATTGTATATTCCTCCTCCTGCACCGAAATGATCTTTTATGTGGAATGCGTTCAAAAAATAGTAATAAGATTTGAATTTTTTGTTAGTTGTTAGTAATTAAGGTATTTTATGTAATAGTAATATATATAATATGATACTTTCGTTTAGTTAATACTAAAATGAAATAGTTACGGATTAATGTTGTAAGTAACTAATGATATGAACATGCCTACTTTTGTTTGTGTAACTAACATTGAAAATCTATGACTAGATGAAAAAATATAGTATATATTCGTAATAGTTTATGTATTTTAATGTATTTATAGCTTTATATAAATATATTATTTTTTTTATTTATTTGCTTTTTTTATTCATTACACGCTATATTGGACTAATGCATATACATATATACTATGTATATAAAGCGGAAATCTATATTTAAAATGATATAATTGAAATGTATATTTTTGCCATTTTATTTATTGATGGCATTTTAATTCAATTTGGATGGACACAACTAACATGAAAAGCATTTATCCAATAAAATATTTACTAAACTGAAATTTTTTTTTTCACTCTAAAAATATTTTCTGTTTGAATATATTGAAATATTGAAAAAAAAAAAAAAAAAAAATTTGCTTAAAAATTGCTTTAGTATGTGTGTGTGAGTGTGTGTGACTGTGTGTGTGTGTGTGTGCATCGTGAGTGCGTGTGTGTTTGTGAGAGAGAGTGTGCAATACTTACTTGAGCATTTCCGTTGCCTCGCAAACTCTGCCGTTTAACTTATTCTCCCTTTCTTCGCTTAAGTGTTTTAGTTTTTTCTTAATTTATAACATTTAATAGTGTTAAACGTCTAAATATATTCTTAAAACTGTTTAAAATACTTAAGGTATTCACAACTAGTCGATTAAAAATTTAAAATAAGAAGCTCTGTGAAGGCCCTTGCAACACGACTTAACAAATTTCCTTCTCTCATTGGTCTGATTCATGGCTTTCTTAAAGTATGTTTGTTGAGCTACCTGTTACATTCCGTAGAAATTTGTTTAGTATTGAAGTGAGTTTAGAAGTTTCCTTTGTTACACTAGAGTCGTATCGAGCACATTTTCACAAGTTTGAAATATGCAACAAAATGCTACAAACTCTTGTAAAATATGACACATAGTTTGAAATATGCGACATGTTTCGCACGGTTGCATGTGAGTTTTCATAGTGTTGAGCAATTCATTTGAAATTGACTGAATAATCAAAACAAAAACCAACTGATTAATATGCGAAACTGTAGTGTAAAACCTTATTTTAGCATTTCGAATTTTCAATAAAAACAAAATATATGATGGTGTAAAAAACGGCGTATAATTATATATTTTGAACGTCTGACTGTGACAGAAATAGTTGAAATTTTAAGTGCTTCAAAACACTGTTTTCGCAAATTGCTTCTTTTCCCCTTTTTTCAATCGACTAGGTGTGAATACCTTAACTGTTTCCTTCATATTTAGTGTAAAACGAAAATCTATTACAAAAGCATTCTTACTAAATATATTGGAGATTCTATAAACCATCTCTATATATTCTTTGTTAACTTAATGAGGTGAGTAAATGAAGTAGTTAACCAAAATTTGAATAATAATTAAAGAAATCAGTAAAAACTATAGTTATAGGCGCTCTCTATGTATTGCAAGTGAGTTTCGTGCTTAAAAGTTTTGATAAGATGCCATTTGCATAAATGGAAGTAGCATTCAATAGAGCTACCTTGCAAGAGTTTAAGATCAGGTTATTAAAATATTCCAGAGTTGACATATAAACTAATAGAAAAGAAATTTGCAATCGTTTTATTTATTTATTTTTTTTTCGTTCAGGTTAAATGGATACGGGGCAATTTATTTCTTCCCGAAACCAAAAGTTTTGTTACGATCAAGCACATTCCGTGAGTTTGTAAAAGAGATTTTTTTTTGCTCAAAACTTGTGTGAAACTTTGAGCTGTAGAGTAGGTAGAGGTTTTTATTTTTTACCAGCACTCCTGAGCCTAAATTTCTCTTTAAAATATAGAACTAGAGCATATAGTAACCCACTCAAGTAGTTAGTACTATTATACTTTTATGCCCTTCCAACATAACGCATTTTGAATAGTAATTTAATTTTAATGAAGCTTCGATTTTTTTTTTTTAGCGCATAGAATCATTGTAGAAGTTTGAAGATTCGGTTACTAAATAATATTTTGTTGCGAAGCAACTTGATTCACAATAATAGTGTCAGTTAGAATGATATAATATGTTAATTGAAAAATATATTTTTAGAATAGTTTAATAATTTTGTTACGCAGTTTGCATGGAAAGCAAAAGAGATTCCATAAATAATGTATATTTTTTGTTCAGCTCGACGAGACAAACCGAACAAGCCATGCCCGTCTGTCCCCTATATGTGTGAATTAATACTAGTCGCTCAGTTTTTAAAATATCCATCTGAAATCGGGTATGGAGACTTCTTATATTCCTATGATGAACATATATTACAATGTCCATACCACGCCTACTTTTAGGGATAGCTCCTATACAAAACCGTGTATGGGAGCTATCCCATACTCGTTCCCACTTTTCGAATTTTGCATGAAAAGCTTGTTTAATACCGTCAATATCCCCTTTAAATTCGATATGGTGGCTTCCATTTAATGGGTGTGTTCCGCTGAATTTTAAGTGTAGGCTTCATACATAGTCACTACACGTTTTGCACAATTTATATGAAAAACTTTTTTATTACAGTCAATATCAACTTGAATTTCGATATTGCGATTTATGGTCGGAAGCTCCACATAGTTATTAATGGTCGTGTCCTGCCCACTTACAGAAGTGTTCTCATAAAAAACAACTGCCCACTTTGTGGCTTTTATAGGTAAAATATTTTATTTGATAACACTAGGGAAAAAAAGTGACCATGGTTGAGACTTCTTTGTTAATTGATGGTAGCAGAATCCAAATTTTCGTTGTATTACGATTTCGCGGTTCCGCCAATTCTCGTAAATCTCATTTAAATTGCAAGGCCTGCTATATGAAAGATTACAGCATTGTTCAGGGAATTTTTAACGAATCAGCCCTTTTTCGTTATTTGATGTAGTGGGGCTTGCAAATCAGCCAATTTCAAATTCAGTTAGCACGCATCGTTAAAGTTGGCTCTTAGTTGTTAGGAAACATCGAGAAAAAGCCATGATCGATAATTTTATTGAAAGGAAATTTAATGAAACATACGACTTAAAGCCTGGCTAAAATGCATTCGAAATGGCAAATAAGGCATTTATAGAATTGAACGTTTTCATTTCCGTTTGACCAATCAAATCAAACTTAGAATCGTCCGTATATATCAAAAGCCAAATGATTGTGAAGTTACAATGAGTACAAGTGAGACTAAACGAGCAAAATGCTTCATTATATTCTTTTGCATGACTCTCTCCCCTCTTGACCTCTTTTCATATTTCAAAAATATTTATGTAGAATTCTATGGTTTGAGCTGTAGTATGTATGAATGACGTAGTTGAACATGTAGATGTATTTCTAAATTATATTCAGGTAAACTGATCCTTTGTTTGCGGGCTGCAAACAGAACACAGCTATTATTAAAAAGAGACGGACGAGTTAAACACAGCTGAATAGTAAATGAGTCGGAAGACTGTTCTGCTTGTTTTCCACGACTCGCTTATACATAAATTCGTAAAATATAACAACTTAACGCGTTTTGATAATTTTACGAAGCGTCCGTCCATATGAAGGTTACTTTTGGCTGAAATGATAAAATTTTTCATAAAAAATTCCAAAAGTGGGTGCTGGGTTTGTATGGTGGCTGTTCCTAAAATGGAGAAGTCACATCTATATCTCTAACAAAATTGAGGTAAGTTTCTATGGAGGCTAACTTACAACTGGATACCTTGAGTTGGGACCCAAAAAATACGCAAAAACATCCAGGCAGACAGACATGGCTAGAACGACTCGCCGAGCTAATCATGAATATAAATACTCTATGCGGTATACGGTTACAAACTTTTGGACAAATTGATAATACCATTTCACACTATGTGTGAATGGTATATAAATCTGAATTCAGTGTTTCTCAATTAACCCCCTCTCCATTCTCAGCCTTGCGCATTTTTTGCTTACAGGTGTAACAAACAAGCCGATATGACAGTCAAAACGGAACGGTCTAAAATATATTCGATTAAAAAAAAATTAACTCTTAAAGTCTCAATAAACTATTAGCTCAGGTACAAGATGATTAAGCGCTGATTTTACTCTTTAAGTAAATATTTCCAAAGGGTATAGCCAGATATATATGGGAAAAGTGCACCCGCTTTTTTATTTGGAATTGGGTGATCGTTTTAGTACTAAATAAAAAGAAATCAGTCAAATTTTCAGCTCTTAATCTCGAACAGTTTCCGAGTTATTCAAAAATACCTTTTTTTCGATTTTATTATTTTTTAAATAGTAAAATTGGGGAATGGTGATTTTTTTCTTAATTTATACGAGTAAAAGGCATGAAAAAATGTTTTTGTTAGGATTTTCAGATGAACAGCCGATTTTTAGCGAAATCTTTTTCGCTTAAACCTGTTAACGCTTTTTTGAAAAGTGTCACTCACCAAATTTTGAGAGAAAATGTAAACTTTAAACTCAGGAATTTTTTTGAAGTGGTGGAACAATATGAAAAAAATTAAAAAGTAATTTTTTTTTTTTTAAATCTTACATTTTTAATTTAATGCTAATTTGTTGCACAGTGTTAATTTTGATTTATTTTGTTTTGAGTAAAGTTAGTCTTCGTCACTGTCCTCATTAACTACAACATTAACCATTTCATCAATAATTAGACGCCTAAATATTTCAGCAGGTCTTACTATTTTTGCCAAATATCGAGCGTAAGACAATTAATATATGATATGTGAAGTGATTATTTTAAATGAAATTTTTCGTCTTGCCCAACGATTAGTCTCTACTTCCGAAGCTAGAGTATTATCTTGTTTCTTGTACTAAATTCATTATGTAAAAAACAAGCAATTCGTCAAAATAAACTAGTTTTAGGAAGTAATTTATTGTCCAGTTTATGATCTAAAAGCTTAAATTTCTGTTTGATATTGCCATGCACTGCTTCAACAACCCATTGAATTTTAGTGACGAAACGGGATATTATTGCATTTGAATTTCCAGTTCGTAAATTAAATAGAAAAACGACAAGAGCTTGAGTGACGTCATTGACGTTAACATTTTACGAAGTTTTATCAGTTTTTCCCATGTAAGACCAGTAAATACCTCACACTGTTTTTCTGAAAACGAGTGATCTCCAAGTCACGAACTTCAAATGCACTAGTATTTGAATAAATTCGAAAATTATTAATATCTTCATCATACGAGTGGAGTCGCTGTCTTATAATATGATCTTTGCAGCACCGATTTCCTTTAGGAATAAAGACTTGTCTTTTTGCAAAAACTTGTTTGCGAGCTTCGAATGGAACCAATGAACTATTTTTTGATGATCCACAAATGCAACAATATCTATGAGTGGAAATAATTCGAGGAAAAACCAAGTTCTAATTCTGCTTCCATTTTGTCTTCAAATACAAATGAAGGATTTTCAGTTGATGATACAGACGACACAGTAGTTAAAGACGAATGAGACATAATTTTCTGGCTCTCGGTACGTATTTGTTTTGCAGATGAATCATCGGCGTTCATATTTTTGGTTGGTCTTGTTAAAATTGCTCGACATTTATTACACAAAGTATCATTGATTAAGACTCTTTTTTCAATTTTTTCTGTCGCAATATTAGCCTCATCAGTTGTCGTAATTATATTTTTATAGCCAACTGTTTTGCACAGATAAATATTACAAATGACGCATTTTTTACTAGAATTCATTCTGAAATCGTGATTTAAAGTATGTATTGAAAATGCAGAAATATATAAAAGTAGACAGCTATTTCACTTACTTTAATGAGAATAATTCTATTAAACAATAATTTGTAATCCCATATGATGATGACAGATACAACGTTATTTAATTGTTCAAAATAAAAATAAATAAAAAAATAAAAAAATAAATATTCTCTCACAATATAAATATTCTCACATAATGCATAAGGTTAATGAGGTTAATGTTGTAGTAAATGAAGAAAGTGACGAAGACTAACTTCACTCAAAACAATCTCTTCGATTTACATATGTAAAAATAAAAATTTTCCAAATAAAAAAAAATTAACACTGCGCAAAAAATTAGCAATATAAGCATTAAATTAAAAATATAAGATTATAAAAAAAAATTACTTTTTAATTTTTTTCATATTGTTCCACCACTTCAAAAAAATTCCTGAGTTTAAAGTTTACATTTTCTGTCAAAATTTGGTGAGTGACACTTTTCAAAAAAGCGTTAACAGGTTTAAGCGAAAAAGATTTCGCTAAAAATCGGCTGTTCATCTGAAAATCCTAACAAAAATATTTTTTCATGCCTTTTACTCGCATAAATTAAGAAAAAAAAAAATCACCATTCGCTAATTTTTAATTTTACTATTAAAAAAATAATAAAATCGAAAAAAAGTTTTTTTTGAATAACTCGAAAACTATTCGAGATTAAGAGCTGAAAATTTTACTGATTTATTTTTATTTAGTACAGGGTGTCTCAAAAGAAAGTTCTCATTTAAAAATCGATAAAAAAAATAAATAGTTTATTGAAAAAATGTTTAAAAACACACTTTGGGAATTTATTTTTTAAAAACGATATTGTCCAAATGTAAACCGTTGCGTTCACGGCATTCATTTAATCGAGCACTAAAATTTCATATGACGGCTCGGCAGGTATTCTCCGTGATGGCTGCCATTTCGTGACGGATATTTTCTATTACTTGTGCCAGGGAAGTCGGTTTCTTTGCCGTAAACTTTAGATTTGACGTAACCCCAGTGGATAAAGTTCATAGGGGTTAAATCGGGACTTCGTGGAGGCCAATTTATGTCACCTCTCCTGGAGATCAATTTTCCAGGAAAAATTTCATCCTGAGGCTTTAATTCTTGCACCAACTGAATTTTGTAGGGGTGCAGCTTTAAATCTTTGTGTAAAATGCGGAGCAAGGATGATCTATGCACGTTTAAAGCAACAGCACGCTTCCAAATTGAAAAGTCCGGGTTGTCACGAACAAACTGAGTAACACTGTCTACGTTTTCGAACGTTCTCGAAGACCATGGACGCCCGGATTTTGATTTTTCCAGCGTTGAACCGGTCTCTTCAAACTTCTCGACCCATTTTCCAATGAATCGAGGGCATGGCGCATCATTTAAATGACGAAAATATCGAATCAGAATTTCCTACGCGCTACAGTCGCTGAATTATCGTTTTTGTAAAACTCACGTACGCACAACGTACTGTCCGCACCCGAGAAACGCTCCATAGCGACTAAGTTCCCAAAAGCTAGGCTACCGATTGACATACCGCCCGCGCCCCTCGGAATAGTGGCGTTCACGCAATCAGCAAATCAAATATGAACTTGCTTTTGAGACACCCGTTACTAAACCGATCCCCCAAGTCCAAATAAAAAAAGTCGCGGGGGCAGTTTTCCCATATATATGTATATCTGGCTATACCCTTTGGGTGGAAGGTTTGTTAGGAAATAATTCTCATGCAATAGCTGATCGGAATAATCGTTTTTCAAATTAAACTTCCCAAAGTCTTAAATTTTTTTTTATGATTTCATTCATATTTCTATGCCAAAATATTTATATTTTAACATTTGAAGGACATTACGGATTCGGCTTTACCGAAGTTTTTGTTATCTATATTAGTTTTCTATTTGTTAGAAGTATTAGGTTCAGCTTATCAGTGAGGTATATGTGTGTATGAGTTTGCTGTGATAAAAATTTTATTAGAAAATAAAATCATTTTAATAAGATCAAACAAAAACTGACAAATAGTTTTGTATGTAGTATGTATATTATACTGGTATATACACATTTATAAATTTAAATTTCATCTATCTTATGGCAAATTACGCGTGTATTTATGTATCTGTGTTATTTAATTGATGCATGTTTTTCAAAGGCCATTAGAAGCTTAAAAGAAATCATCGAAATCGTCTAAAAGTACAAATTTTTTAAGTACGTCAGTAATAAAGTTTGAAAATAGCTCATTTTGGATTTTTGTTTATGATTTTGAAAAATCGGTGGTGCATATTAATTGTTTGTTTGTATAAATTCAATTGAATTGATCATTACAACATTCAGATTTTAATGATAAGAACGAATGTACGAATTCTTTATGCATACTTAAGAAATTTTTAAGAACTGTTTTTCTACATCTTGCACTAAATTTGTTGATTTTATAGAATATTCTATTGTAGTAGTATTTTTATGTGAGTAAAATTGTTGTGTTGCTTAAATATTTTTGAATACGTTTAATTTATGTAGAAAGATATAAGTTATTGGTTATTATTTGTTGTAATAACTCAATTGTTGCTTGTGTTGCTGTGGTGCTTCTTAGGCGATTGGATGTTGCAGTGAGCTGCGGGAACTGGTTTTTGAATGCACTGTTGTTGGTTGGTTTGTTGGTTGTTTGGTTGGTTGGTTGGTTGGTTAATTATTTGGTTAGTTGGTTGGTTTATTTTTAGTTGATTGTTTTTTTTACGTTTCGGTTTGGATCAATTTATTTATTATTTCGTTTGAATTAATTTAAAACATTATCATAATTTATATTCAAACGGTGTTCATTTTAGCAGGGGGAAAAAAAATAAAATACAATATAAAAAAATAATCTTTGTTTTAAATTTCTAGCTTACATTCTTTATCGACAAGAAGTTCAATTTAAGACAAAAATATTTTCAAAATTCACAGAGAGATGTATAAAAAATATACCAAAATATTTATAAAAAAATGCGCTTTGCTGTTTTCTTTTTTATCAAGTATGTTGTTCAATTTCCAAGTTATCAAAATTTGTACGAATATATAGAATATAAAGAAAGAAACATGCTTTTAAATCGAATATACTCACCTTTGGAATGTTGTTGACTTAATTAAATGCTAAATATTTTTATATTTTTATTTGTTATCACATATTATTATTTATTTAGAAAAGAGTATGGGTGGGATAATAGACATTTCTCTGGATCAAAGAAAATGTGTCAAGTAATAAGCATATATTCGTATACTGCCTTGAGTGCTCAGAATGAAATCCTATTCATAGGTGTATAGGTATATAGGTTGGCACCTGAAATATGGCAACTTTTTTCAATTTCACTGGTAAAATATTTCAAAATACTGTATAACAATTGTCTTGCGACATTTAAAAATTCATTCAGTACTAACTTTTTGGGGTAAACCCCACAGAAACCACAGTTTTACTTTTGAGTTTTTGTATGAAAAAAACTTTTTTAATGCAACAGTTAAAGTTTTTGTTTTGTGTTTTATTTCTTGAAGATTGATCAGCATGGAGACGATGAAACATAAAATTGCTAATGCAAGGTCGGAAGAAATGCTACCCCCAACACATTAAGAAATTCAATATGCGATTCTTTACGGCTTTTGAACTAAACGAAACCAAACTAAGTCCAAACTTCATAAAAAAAAAAAAAAAAAACAATAAAAATCGTTAACTTCGCTTGAACCGCAGCTCTAATAACATTCACACGAAATTTTTAATAGTATTGTGAAACATAAAAGTGGGGGTTTAAACAGGGGCTTCCCCAAACTAGTAGATGTGTATGAAGCGATGTAGTAGATGTGTAAGATGCCGCCAAAAAGTTGGCGGGACATGCCCATTTGTATATGTATATGAAGCGGTTGTCCACTAAAATCCACCACATCAAATTTCAAGCTAATATTGATTTAAATGAAGAATTTTTCCCAAAAAAACACAAAATTGTACGATGGGTTTTTATGCGGCTACCCCAAAAAGTGGGCGGGCCACTCCCATTAGTCTATGTATGTTAAGCGGCTGTCTATAAAAGGACACCATATCGCAATTCAACCTAATATTGACTTTAATAAAGAAGTTTTTCTTACAAAAACACAAAAGTGGGCAGTGGATTTGAATGGGGCTACCCCAAACAGTGTGCGGGTCCCACCCATTAATGTATATGTCAATCATCCGTCCACTAAAAGTTACCATATCATTTATTAAGTTGTTATTGACTACAATAAAAAAGTTTTTCATACAAAAAGACAAAAGTGGGTGGTGGGTTTGTATGGGGCTATCCCAGAAAGTGTTCGTGGCAGGTCAATTTTGATACTCTATTAAACTGCAATAAAAATAGGTGAATGTGAACTGCATAGCATAAAAATTGGTCCCCAAAAATGCGCAACAACATACAGACGCACAGACAGAGAGACCAACGGGCATTGTTAGATCGACTCGTCTCGTCGAGCTGACCCTTAATATATACACTTTATGGGGTCTACGAAGCCTCCTTTAATGCGTTACAAACTTTCAGACAACCTGATAATACCATTTCACACTATGTGTGAATGGTATAAAAATAGGCTTGAATTAACACACACTGCGGAAACCTGCTACCGAAGTATGTAAACAATTTACGTTTAAGAATCCTCCAGACCTAGGAGCCGCAGGCCAAATAATATCTAGAAATGTACTATAGAAAAAGAAATGAGACAGCATTTATGGAAGTTGAACGATTTGCAAAAGATGACCAACGACCCCGACGATCTTAAGATCCACTATCAATGGAAGATATTCACGGATTCCTTATGCTGCTTAACAAGATAGAAGAAGTAAAACGAAGTCTAAACTAATACACAATGTTCCGTATTTTACATAAAATAAAAACTCGAAATTAAAACGATTTCGAGCAAAGAAAATTTTATAGGCATATAAAATCAAAATTGATTAAAATGCAAATGGTCGTATTATTCTTATATGTATTTGGGTAAAATTAAAATACTAAAAGTATAGTGCCAGATAATTTATTGTTCAATTTCAATGTGTATATATCGTACATACAAAAGCAGATGCAATACAGATGAAATGATTGGTGCGAATTACTTAATTGCAACCAATTTCATTTAATCGGCTAAATAAATAATCCCATTTAACAGTGTTATGTATTCGTTTAATTGCAGTGCAATCAATGAAACAATGATCAAATATTTAAAGTTATTTCTATTAGTCAAACTATCCGACATTCTACTGGAATTTTTGCGCATTTAAATTTCTTTAATTTAAATCATACCCACTGCATCGTAGATAGAAAAAGATGAAATGAAATAGACAAATATATATGTACGAGTACTATTAAATCACGAAAAAAATTATCGTATCTATAGGTTTAGTTTTCTTGGTACCCAATACGAAAAAATGTCATCAAACATTTAGTGCAGTCATTAAAATAACCAGCATTGATCAGATTTAACTTCTTCAGATTGCTGACCCTAAACAGATAAATAGATACGATATTGGATATATATTTATGGCCTGGTCACACGGTCTTATATTTTCGTGTAATGTTATCTGACTTATATTTCATGCAACTGTCAAAATATCACATAAAAATATTACCTTGTGGTCAAACGAGGCGCAAGAAATTTGACAGCTACATTTTCAGTGTTAACCAGTGGCAGCAGAATCGCATTTATAACACTAGTCTTTAATGGATAAAACCATGAAAATTTGTGCTATATTAGTAATTAACGCAGCTAATAAAGAAATTCAAATAAAAAAACAAAAAGCTGAAGAGAAAATGCGAAACAGTTTTGCTGCTAACCTGCGACAGCCAAGTGCAGAGAAAACAGCTGATGTTTTCTTTTTGCGTATTTAAAAAAACTGATCAATACTTTTTGCAACACTTCACAACACTGTTAACAAAATGACACGAAAATCTTACACGAAATAGAAACGGAGCTATTTCCAAAAATGTCACGCGACATTGCTGACAAGATATATTTTTTCATGGTCACACGAGGTCGCAATCTGCAACGAAAATATAAGACCGTGTGACCAGGCCATTACCTATATGTATGATAAAGTTATTTGTTATGAGCTAGAGACTCCTAATGTAAAATATATTTCGTTTATTTTCATTTACAAGTAAATTTTATCAAATAAAAATACCTCGATGATATGAATGAAGTGTTTGGCTAGAACTGTAAATGAATAGTTGACGGCGAGTAGTGACAGATTTCGTGCATTTAGCGAAATTTAATTCACAAAATTTTTCTATGATTTTGTATTTATTTTTGATCAAAATCGATAGAAAATTGTCCAATTATAGAAGACGAATACAAAAATATGTATAAATATATATATAAATATATAAATTCGGCTGTATACAAAATGTTATATATTAATAGGCGTGTCCCGCCCTTTTTAAAAGGTGGCTCTCAAAGAAACATACTACCCACTTTTCGGATTTTGCGTAAAGAACATTTGCATTAAAAAATATTTAACCGTGTGGCCACAGTAGTTAATTGAAAACTGAGCTTTTTTTTTTTGGCTTCTCCCTCCAAATTCCGCCATTTTGAAAAAAAAAAATATAAAACAAAAGTTGTTAGCCTCATTGACTCTTTTGAATGGCTTTACATTATATATTACAGCATAAACCATTTATGTATTATAATATCCATATATGTATAATATCCATAAATGAAAATCAATATTATTATACAATAATATTATTCTTGCAGAGTATTTGTTTTTGTATTCTAGGCTAGAGTAAGTTTCGTGTCCTCATTTTGCGGTTTTGAACGATTTAACGGCCGGATTTGGTTTTTTGTAAATTCGTTTATTTTAGTTTTATCTCAGTTTAAATTGTCTTGAGTTGTAGTAATATCATATATCATCATGCGCTAATACAGTCGTCATTTTGAGATTAAACAAACAATTTTTTCATGTACTATAGACCTGCATCAAAAACATTTACGTTTTATAAGAAATACACAAACAAACACAATTTTATTTATATCTAAAATTTAAAATAATCATATCAATGGAATCTTGGGCTCGTTAGGCTAAATAAAAAATATGTTTGGGTATTTAGATAACCTCGAGCCCCAAATATTCCATTTGGTGGAAATTTGTAACATCCAATTTTTCGGACTGGGTAATCCAATTTTATATATTTTAACAATTTTAAGTTCTTTCGAAACCTAATCGTGTATTTCCATATATAGGCATACTTACCTTATTCAGTTGAAAAACATATGTACTTTAAAATATTTAATTAAAATCAAAAATCAATTTTATGTTTGTTTAAAATTTATTAAACTAAAAATAAATATTTTATAATGGGGTTGCTTACGGAATATTGCCAATCTGTATTTCTTGCACTAATCATTAGAATAAATATTTAAAACTACTTCATATTAATAACGAATACAGAAAACAAAGTGCGTATAGGAAAAAGTGCAGTTGTACTCGTATTTTAAATGTGTGTGGAAATAGGTCTCATTGACAACACCAAAGATTCGAATTCAGTTTCGTTGAATATATGAATATCGGGGATGCCACAGAAATCGCTTTCGCCTCAAAATCACAAAATTTCATTCATAAAACTAAATTTAATGAATGAAACTTAGAGATTTTAAGGTGAAAGCGTTTTCTGTAGCGCCGCTAATGATCTAGAAATATGTGTGTCCGTTAATCATACAAAGTGTAAGTGTAATGAAAATGTATGATTAGACTTCATAAATAAAGACTAAATTTATGAAATATTTATTCAGGAATTTTCCAAACTTTGAACCATATTTGCAAAGATTCAATTAATTTTGCAGATAAGAGTGTTGCAGCCGTCATAAGTAATTTTTAAAATGTTTACTTTACTAGTATATAATTTAAGTCCAATGTTATTAGGGTTGACGTTGAGGGTTATAGATATTCTTGCGCTATATAATGAGCCATCCTACTTCGATTAATAAATCCAAGAGCAGCTGATCCGATAATGCTTCTAAAGCTAATTGCCTGGGACTGAATTGTTTTTTAATGCGGTCTTGCTAGTTAATGAATTTGGTGGTTGCCTATTTTTCAAATTGGAAGGTTTCACTAAACAAACAGACAAAATACTATTGTTCTGCGCAGAGTTTAGTTAACTTTCATCCCGACTTTTTCGTTTCATTATCAATCAACGGTATGCAATTTTTCTTGTCATTCCACGTATACATAAAGCAATGAAATGCGCGCCAAATGTCAACTTGGAATACGTGGTTGAAATAAAGTTTGAAGCGCACACACAAAATTAATAGACCCGAATTAATATGAGTATGTATAAAGACTATGTCAGAATATGTATAATCCGTTCTAATCTTTAGTTTTTACATTTAGTAAGGAATTAGAAAGATTCTAAACGTTTGATTTGCTCCACGAAACTAATCGGTTGACAATAAACCTGTTTTATAAATTAAAGTATTTGCGTATGAAAAATTCCTATTAATCACACTAGAAACTTTGTTCATTTACATGAAATGCATATGAACGATGCTTGTAGAAGCTGAGATATTAGCAAATTATGTCGCTTGTGTATAGCTTTCGGTATATAAAGATTTTCATTAGAAGTATACATAAGAAGTAGAAGTATGCATAGGAAAAATTGACTCATACAATTAACTGTATATCGTAATTAGTTTTATTTCGATCTGAAAACTTATGCATTCAAATGAAAGGTAAGGTAAACAGGATCCTTTTACCGAAATAAAATAACCGTACCGGAACCAAAACATTTGGACCGGAATAATTTCGGTTCTCACTTTTATTTTTTTTTCTAGGAAAAACAATTACTTATGCATAATGTTAGATATGGTTAGGAAATTCCACAAATTTTCCAGAACTATTCGAATTGTCATAAGTTACTCTCGCAGTTCCAGCTACGCAAGTAAGCGTAGAGTGTTTTGTTCAGGTGTTAAGTTTATCATGAATTTGCTTAGGAAACGGTTGGCGCAAAAACATATCAAAAACATGGTGCCTACCCATGCAAGTTGTGGTATATGTTCAGCCTAGGAACATAGGAAGTATCCATAAAAATTTAAGTGTTTATATTTACTTGTTCTTGAATAAAGAATAGTTTATTTCCGTATACCGTACCGGAATATCGAAACTAAAATCTAAGAACCGTACCGAATTCAAATACCTAAATAAATTGGTACCGGTACAGAACCATACACCGAAATACACGCTTCGGTACGTACCAAAACTGAAACCAGAACCAAAATATATTTCGGTTTTATTCCCTGGTTTGGAGAAACGCCAAATTATATGGAACATAGCGAAAGAAGTATCGGAGACCACATAAAGTATATAAATTCACCCGCCCGTCCGTCCCATTGTATTCAAGTCTCTCTGAGAGATATAATCTCTCTACATGGCTATAACTGCATTTGAACCGCTCGCACCAGAGTAGTCATAGCATTGACAATTTTCTTTACTGCTCCAAAAAACGAAATAGCAAATAAATGGACATATTTTTTGTGTGTAATGCGGGGTTTAGTAACGGGAGCCTGCTCTACAAAATGGAAATTCTGAATTATAGTAGAAACAAACTAAATTTTAGTTTTTACGTAATTACATTTACCGTTATTTTTTCCGTTTTACTAATTTTTTTAGTATGCCTCACTTTATCATGTACATGACTCACATATTAATCGAAATAGGTGTGCCACATTAGTTAAATCAAATATTTCTGTGGTTTCGAAAAATTTCTAGCTTCGGATGATCAAAATGAAAGATAGAAAGTCAACCATTTAGAGAAATGGAACAGCTTCATAGCTCCGATTGCATGCATTTTTTCAAACACAAACAACATTCGTAATATATATGTGCAATAGATCGAAAGTTTCTATGTTTTGAGAATGTAAAACTCGAAAAAGTGGCTTCCGACCGAAACTAAATATGCATCACTCGGATTTATAGTCAAGAATGATGCTAATTGAATCATAATTAATTTAGTCTTTTAAGATTTTTTTTTAGGTTTTTCCCTTTGTTTCTTCGATTTATTGAGTAATACAGTCAGAACAGCCATGTTTAAGCGATTTGGGTCGAGTGTTCTCGCGTTTTGAGCGAGTTTTTAGCTCGCAATCTGTACTTTCTGGGACGGTTTTTGTTTGATTTTTTGAGGATGCATTACGTTTGAATACTCCGAAATATTTTGGGCTTTGCGCCTGCTTCGCTTTCGTCTCGAGTGCCGCTTCGCCATCGATGTCAATGTGACCCAGCGACGCCTGCGTGATGCGTGGATGAAGAATAATATCTGTGCGCAGCTGTTGCGCATTTCGATGATCGTAATTTTCAACAATAATAATGGGCATGGCAGTGGGACGTACACGATCGCTGACATTGATGCGAAAATGCGGCTGCAGGGATTGACAATTGCGTTGACGTCGATGCTGGTGCAGCAAACGTGATTTAATACTGGGCCAGTGAAAGAAGCTGCGCAGCCTGCTGGGCGAACCGGAACCTGGCGTAGAGCTGGTAACGCCTTCGCCGGAATGCAGCAGATCACGCACTAAATCGGGTTGATGTACAATAGATTCGCCATAGGCATGCGAATGTCGATCTTCAATGTGTGCATTTGCAAATGTATGCGTTTGTGTGTGTGTATTAATACTGCGGCTACCGCTGCGTGTGGAGTTGCTGGATGTGCTGGTAGTGGTGGTATTGGTGGTGGTGTGGGATTGTTTGGTGGTCTTGGTGCGGGTGTTGTTTTTGTTATTTGTGCTGCTATTGTACGTGCAACTACGTGGAACTTTCAAACTATTCGAGCGCCATGCGTCGTGCATCGAACGTATTCGTAACATGCCGGGCAAAAGTGCTAGCCTATGGATGTGATCGTAGGAAGCTGACAACATACCTGCACGTTCGTCCTGGTACTCATCGTCATCTGACGATTCGAGTCGATCTTCCACCAAAGACGTTTGTCGTGAGAGACCCTGCGCAAACGCAATGAACCGGATGCGGATCGGACAACCCGGCAAGGCGTAGCGGGTAGATTGGTGCAAGTAACGCGAGCAATTCGTTATAAATTTGCAAATTTTGTTGTTTGTTTTTTTTTTTTTTTTTTTTGCAATAAATACGGCAAAGAAATGAGAAAGAAGAGAAAGAAGCATAAAGAAAATCAAAAGTGGTGAGCATAGACTACACAAAAATCAACTAAAATAGTACAAATAATAAGAAGAGCGGTTAGTAGTACGTACTACATATGCCGTAGTTTGACTGTACGCCATTTTGTTTTAGGGTATTGTAAAGCCGCAGAAACAAAAGGCACCATTATGAAAAAAAAGCAATTGTAACAGGAACGAAATATTGCGCTGTTCTATTTATAAATTATACGAGTAGTATATTTAGCGTACAAACACAAACGACGCTACGGCTACACTAGCGGAACGCTTTCAACGTGTTTTTAAAAGATACGGAAGCGTTAGGTTGGTTGGCTGGTTAGTTGTTCAAGGTCTTACATCTGCCTTTCGTCTGGCAACTTGACTTCAAGTCAACTTACCGCATTGTGTCGACGACGCGGCGGTGAACGTTTATTCCATAGCGCTTCCAGTTGGTCGAAGTGCTGCGATTGCGCAAGCGCAGCCTGTTCGGGCCCTAGATTCGCCTGCGAGGTGATGGTCTTCATTTCAGCAATTTTCGATATCTCCTCCATGCTAGCCGAGACGGAGAAACGTCGATTGAGACGGTCATCCACTTGAGCCATCATTACAGATGCAGTGAGATGTCCGTATTTCTTTTGCCAGGTATATGTATCCAAAGAGACTTCTTTCTTAAGTAGGCGTTTCGTCTCACGTTTTGGCCCTTGAGGACGTAAATCTGTATACAAACATTGTAAAAGTATGTATATGTATATATGTTTATAGATACATATATACAGGGGTCTTCGCTTGAAGTGTTACCAACTGTAGCAATCAAACGGCAAATGACAGCGCGCTCTTGTTTTGTGAAGTGTCAGTCTGTTATGTTGTTTACAAGCCTACGGAAGCATATCGTTTTACGTCGTAGTTAAAAAAAGTGTTATTGCTTTGTATTTGTCTAGAAATTCGAAACCAGCCGTTGTTAATGAGCTACGTCATTTACATGTAGATAAAATGTATGTGTGTCGGACTATTATCCGTTACAATGATACTGGTACCATCAAAAAACGCCATGAAGGTGGACATGCAAAACAGCAACATCGGCAAAAATGGTTAGAAAAATGAAGGCCAGAATTGATCTTTTCAATTAGCGAAAAAAATCAATGTACCTGCTCGTAGATGGGCATATATTAAAAACTGAACTACGATTGAAGCCTTAAAACACTTGCACGTTAGTGGTGAGCTCGAAAATGTGATCTTTTTTGATGAGACAATTTTTACGGTTCAGTAATATGTAAACAAAAAAAAAAAACGATCGTGTATGGTTGAAGTGCAAATCAAAAGACAATTTAGGCCAGCGAATTGCTCTGCAAAAGCAAACGCCTGCATCAATGAAAAGATTTTAAACTATTCTTTGTTACCTTGGGCACGTAAACAATTCGGTAGAAACCATTGGAACCAAGATAAAGTTCTCAATTTCATTTCTTCACAACAATGGCCACCATTTCCTTAGACTTTAACCCAATGGATTTTCCCATATTTTCCATTCTGGAGGCCAAAGTATCAACTAAAAAATATGAGACGGTCAACGTTTTAAAGATTGCTCTCCGGCGAGACATCGTACCACATTAATACAGCGTGTGAAGCCTTTCCGGACATAGTCGATGCTATTATCCGTACTATAGGTGGCTACATCAAGAATAACATATTTATCTTAAAATATGAAATGTTTTTACGCGATAAACTGAAGTTTTTAAATAAAAATAATAAAAATTGTCAATATTACAGCTTTTTTAATTGGTAACACTTCGAGCGCCGACCCCTGTATTTATAGAAATGTTATTGTAATGCTTATTGCTTATCAGCACCTACCTTCAACATCTCTAGCTGGCGCCGAATAAGTAGGTAATTTGACATACTGCGCTGGTGTATTGTGAAGACAAATTACCGGCAGATTGAAGCTATCCAAAAGCTGTACAAGTACACGTGAGCACTCCAGACTGATATCGAAGTGTGAGAAGGGTGAATGCATTTGCAGCGAGGTTAGAGCCAAGCCGCGCTTGGTTTCCCAAACGATAAGTGTTTTATCATCGCTGCCAGAGACTGCAGTGGATCCTGTTGTCAAAACAAAACATTTACTTTTTTTTATTTTTAAAGTATTGTAGAGAAAGTAGGAAGTAGTGATAGCTTATCTAAGTTAATTCAAAAGTAAAATCTTTCAATAACTAACCATCCGCTGATACTTTTACACTTATCACTGGACCCAAATGTCCCGCAAGCGTATGTACCTCTTCGCCCGTATGCAAATCCCAAATTAACAAATTAGTATCCTTTGAGCCCGAGATGACCTGTGTTTTTTTTGTAACCGATACCGCTGTGCAAGTCACTGCCTCAGTGTGTCCGACAAGAACTTGTGCAAGTTTACCGCCCGTAGCCTGCCATACTTTCAGCGACATATCTCGCGAACCGGTTATAATATATAGACTGTCTGCAGTAATGGTGTAGCAGGTGATTTCATCGGAATGTGAGACAGAGTATTTTTCATCCTCGAGTGTTAACGACCAGATTTTCAGTGTATTATCGCCATTGGTGGAAATCTGCCGTCAAAGATATTATTAGCTAGAAGTATATTGAGTTATATTGAAACCTACCGCAAATTTCATATTATTTGTTACAGCAAGATGTTTGTATGGACCTTGTATTGTCTGCAACAGATTGCCGCCTTCAGCCATCCAAACATGGAGCAGCGATTCGCGATCCGTTGATATGATGCGACGTGAGTCCATAAGCACAACGACGCGACAAACGCAGACATTGTGACCCTATATGTTTAAAAAATGTGTAGCAACTTCTTTCTTTTTCGCGCATTTAGCATACCTTAAATGTATTAGAAATCTGGCCCAGCGCCAAATTCCAGATGTGTATCGCGCGATCCTCTGAACCGGTTGCAATGAATTCACCATTCGGCGCAAAATTCAAACATGTAACCGCGCCCGTATGTTCGTTGAGCGAATTTTGATATTCCGGCGTATTAATACGCAACAGATGCACGCTGCGTCCAGAAGCAATTGCTACATGTTGTGAATCGCGCGAGATATCGAAACATGTAATGGGTGGCAAGGTGGTCGAAGGTGAGCGTTGCGATTGTGTTGAACGCTTTAGCGAACGTTTGCGTCGCTGATTGTGCGAATAGGGATGCACATAGAGTTCATCGTTCCGGAACGAATAAAAGGTGATTTTATTGCCACCAACCGTAATTAAGAAATCATCATTATCCATTGCGTAGACAGCTGTCACTGGACCAGGATTCGGTGGCATCGAACGAATTAGTTTGCCCGAGAGCATATCGTAGATAAGCGCACGTGCATCCTCGCAGCCGATGACGGCGCGCTGGCTGTCCTTGGCAATCGAAATTGTACGTATCTATAGAATACAAGAGAATGACGAGAGGCAAAAAAAAAAAAAAAAAAAACATTGTGATTACACGTACAATACTATCATACAATGTCATTTGCATATTCATGTGTATACATGCAACTGTCACTTACCCGTGACTTATGCCCCTGGAGCGTATGCAGCTCCTTGCCGGTGGCCAGTGTTCGCAAGTAAAGTCCATTATCCTCACAATGTGCCAACAGAAAGACCTTTGGAGTTAAAACATTTCATTTTTCAATTTATTATAATTATGTTATATAATGGCAATTTTATTGCGGTTTTTATGAAAATGCGAACGTAAAATGATACGCCATTTTTTCTTCGAAATCGAATTACGTAAAATATATTGCAATACATAAAAACAACCGCTGTACTTTTTTACGTGGTTACAATAAAAAATTAAAAATGCTTTTTCAACGCCATCACAAGCGATATAATAAATTTGTAAAGATTGTATTTGTATGTATCTTCTGTTGTGAACTACATACTCGAGCACTTGAGGTAAAATCGCTGGTCATACATCTGTGAAGTAGTAAAATCACTTTCTCACGGTTATCATCAGATTCAAGAAACATTGACTGAGATCCACATTGACCAAGAGAAAAAAACCACAGTAAAAATTAAGTTTTCCGACTTCTTAGAACAATGGCTCATCTGGAAACTGCAGTTCACATAGAAATCGGGCACGACGTTCTTGAAAGATTCGATTTCACCAGCACATTTTTGCAAAGTTCCGCAATTCAGTACTCGGTACGGTTGTTAAATATTCAAGTCTTCAGAATATTGTTTTCTTTTCGATTTTGTTTCGATTGAAAAAGAACTTCTTTCAAAATATATGAAAATAAGGGTGCAATAACTGGAAAAAAACTGTACTCTTCAGTTCGAGAGTTCAGTTCAGAAGTTCGAGAAATCGAAAATCTAAATAAAAATCGATTAATATTATGAATCTGTGCCACATACTAACTTCGAACAAAAGGTAAAAATTTGTGTAAAAAAATTCTTAATGGAAGACCATTTGTGTGAAATGGTATTGTCAGCTTGAATCAAAATTGATATGCTACGTTTTAGGGTGGCCCCCATACAAATCACCGCTCCACTCTCGACTTTTTTATGAACATTTTTATGCTATTCTCACAGAGTTTGAATAGTATTATCAGTTTGTCCTAAAGTTTGTAAAGCAGTAAAGTATATATATATATATATATATTTTTGATCAACTCGACGAGACGAGTCGATGTAGCCATGTCCGTCTGTCCGTCCGTCCATCTGTCCGTCTGTATGTTGCGCATTTTTTGGGGACTAATTTTTATGCTATCCAGTTGAAAATGGGGTAGCCCCATACAAACCCACTGCCCACTTTTTTTGTTTTTGTATGAAAAACTTCTTTATTAAAGTCAATATTAGATTGAAATGCGATTTAGTGGACATATATAAATGGGCGTTTCTTGCCCACTTTTTGAAGTACTTCTAATTTTTATGCTATCCAGTTGAAAATGGGGTAGCCCCACGGCCCACTTTTTTGTTTTTGTATGAAAAACTTCTTTATTAAAGTCAATATTAGATTGAAATGCGTTTCTTGCCCACTTTTTGAAGTACTTCCATACAAACACACATCTCACTTTTATGCATTTGTAAGAAAAACGTCAATATCAACTTGAAATTCGATATGTTGGCATCTTATAGATGGTCGCCTCATACACATGTACTAGTGAGCGTGTACCTCCCACTTTTTGGGGTTACCCCTATTTAAACCCCACACGTTTATGTTTTACAATACGATTAAAAATATTGTGTAAATAGTATTAGAGCTTCGGTTTAAACATAGTTAACGGTTTTCTTGTTTTTATTACCGTCTTATAAATCACCACAATAATTGACATGGTGGCTTCTTACTAAGGGGCTCTTCACATATATATCAATGAGTGTGAACCCCCACTTTTTGATGTAGCCCCCATACAAACCAGACGCCCACTTTTGCCTTTTTGTGTGGAAAACGCTTTTATTGCAGTCAATATCACCTTAAATATTGGCAAATTTTTGCATATGGAATATATAAAATTTGGTAGCACACAAGTGATCTTAGAAGTGAGCTGTGCTTCATTCTCTCGAAATAAAATACAGGTATACCTATACTTACTTATACAATGCTTAATACATAGGTACTACATAGAATCACAAGATAGAGAAACGGACAGTGTCTACAACGTATCTTCCAATGAGTAACAAACCTTCCTATATTTGTGTAAAGTGTATAGAAACATTTAGATATACATGTTGAAAGCAATTTATACAAGCAGAAAGGCGCGTGAGTTGTTTTCGGGGGTAGATTGGCAAGTCGATTCAACGTTAGGATATGGTTTAAGTGTAAATAAGTAGATTTCCGTTTGCTATGCTTTTTTCTGCTACTTTTAGCTGTGTACTTTATAAGCAAATGCTTACTTTAGCTGCTTTGCATACTATACGATTGACTCTCTGTTCTGCCTCCCAGTGCGTCTGACTACCTAAAAGGCGTAATAAGCACCGGAATTGCCTTTTCTGCAGCCAACACTCAAAATTGCCCTTTTCTTTTAAACCCAAAGTATCTTTAATCCTTAAGCGTGTGTGCATGAGTGTTTGGGTGTGGAAAGCTTAAATTGAAACGCCCTTAAATCGTCATGAAGAAAAAAAAAGAAACAAATTACATTTCAATTTGTCTGAAATGAGTTGAATTTGGGCGAGCCGTCGAAAAAGTGGCGCAAATTGGCGCGCAAATTGTTGGCTCGTGTGTGTAATTCTGATATGGATTATCGACGCAATATTAAAGCAAATTTTCTGCACCAATTTTACAAAGTATATACTCGTATACACCCCCATTCCAATTACCTCTTGAGTAAATTGAGAAATGTAAATTTTTCAATACCGAAATGTTTTTTTATATTTTTTAATCTTTTTTTTTTGGTTTTCAAAGTTTTGCAAACGATAGTGTTTAAAGTAACTTATTCACAAAATGTTGAAAATGCCTTCAATACCGATATATCCTTTGTATATTTTGTTGCGTTAAATTCAAATCCGGAGTCAGAATTGCTTTGCGATCCTAAAAGTTTTTGAGTTTTTTGATAAAATTGTTGAATTCGGAATGTTATTTTCAAAGAGGTACTTACTGTCGATGTAGTCGTGAAACCCGAGACATATATTAGGTAAAAACAAAAAAAAAAAACCGGGAATTGTTAAATGAAACACACAATTTTCACTTAATCATCGAAATTTATTATACCATTTTTTATCCGTTAAATTCATCTAATTTTCGATCG
>JAWNNQ010000976.1:2500-109711 GCA_035044765.1 Leucophenga montana
GTTAGTTCCGCTTTATATATTTTTCAATTGAAAAATTGATATTTTACAGCGATAAATGCAAATTAGTTGCATTTATGTGACATTATTTTTTGTAGTTTCCAAGCAAAAGATTTTAAATTTATTGCCCGCCAAACTAAAAAGTATACCCGGTAACTCTACCAGCTGTGCGCTACTTTTACGGTGGCATGTGAGTGGCAACACATGATATAAACAAATGAATCGCGGTGAATTGCAATCAACAATTGAAAATAAAATTGCAAATTGTGAAAAATTAAACAAATAATGCTTAAAAATGCCGCTTGTCAGACTCATTACGATCGAAAAGTTAAGGAAGAGGCAACTCAGGAAGGAGGCAATAGACCGCAAGCGCCTCAGATGCGTATCGGACCCATTTTCGCAAGCAGACGCTAATCAAAGTTTCTGCGCTCTTCATAATTTATGACATTTCTATGGCGACGTTGCCATATAACCGAACAAAAAACTAAGTTCGAAAATCTTTTTAAAAAAAGTGGCACCAGTGAAGTGCAAATCGCTTGTCTGTCGGCTATGACTGGCAAATTCTACTAGCGAAATCATAGTTGGTTTAGTAAAATGCTAATTTATTAATTAAAACATATTAAATTATTAATTGTTTGGATGTAAATTAATCATAAATTGTACCCACTATCTGCAACGATAGGCCTTTTTATTTACAAAATATATTTTAGAGGCGTATTTAGTCAAATCGCTAGCTCAATTACAGGCGAATTGCATTTCGGCATGGTGGATTGAAATTGAAGTGAAATTCGAACGGAATGGATTCCTGTGGCACCCCTGAATATATTTGTATCCATTTTAGCAAAATAAATCCGTAAATTTCGAAAAAAAAAAGAAAAGCGCAATAACAGATAATCAGATGGACATGACTAGATCGACTCGTCTCAACGAGCTGAAAATGGTCACATCGTAGGATTGCATTAAATATTTGTGTATTAACGTGAAAGCCACTCTCCGGGAGTTCTTTAAGTGTTTTACCAGTAATAAGGTCATAACCAGTCAAAGCAATTGACTCTCTTGGCTCTCGTGACGGTCAATTGGTCAACAGTGTAATTTTGCTATGTTGCCGAATTTCAGAATTTTTTTCTTGCATTTATATTTTCATGCCGGGTTTAGTTTCGCTTTCAACAAACACAAACCATTGAAACTACTCATAAGATATCTTATATGTTTTATCATATCTCTATTAAGCAATTTAATGACGCCACGGTGCTAATAGTTATTAATACTTTTGTTATCCAAACTCGACTTTCAGAATCAGTGTCGTTAATTTGGTAAAACGAGTATGTATATCTGTATTCCGCGACATCAGATTCAATAACACACTGCTCTTTGATCTGTACAATAATATAGGCTTATCGTTTACGATGCTCATCAACCATGCAAGAGCAACACTTATGGCTTATTTCGAATTTTTAATTCGGTGGTATTAATGAATTGCTAATTTCGTTACGTAGACTCGATTACGCTGCGTGGTAGCGTCTGAAACGATGAACCGAGCATCTCGTTTGATTGCTTCTGGTTGGATGGCAAGGTAATTATGCGCTTATTATGCAAGAGTAAAAGTTTTATCTGAACGAATGAATTTAAAAACTCAAGGACAACTGGTTGTTTTGTTGCGATTTCGTGTAACATATAATATTGTACGTATCACATGAATACACTGATAAAAAAACTGGCCAAGTCAACAAAAAGCTCTTCAAAGTAGGGTAAAGTAAAACAGTAATAATGATTTTGACTTAAGACCGCTTCAAGCAAGTTGTAAATTTGTATATTTAAGACCAGGAATTCTCATTTCTCGGTAGAAATGGGTTTATTTTAAGAATGAGTAGGCTTAATTTGAGCACATAACTTTTTATTTTGGAATTGTATCGGGATTAATTTAAGTACTGAGAGAACTCAATGCGGAAGCAAACATTTTTATTTAAAGATTGATTCATGTTAATTCTTAATAATACCAGAAATTCTTTTTTGAAGATATCATTATATCCATTCAAGATATAATGATAATGATAGTCAGTTAGTTCTTATTTTCCTTATAGTTATTTTTTTTTCGAATTTGAATTTCTAATTAAATTTATTATTATTATAGCATTCACATATAGTGTGAAATGGTATTCTAAGTTTGTATTAAAGTTTGTAACGCATTAAAGGCGTGAACGTGGACCCCATAAAGTATATGTATGTATTCTTGATCAGTTTGTCAAGACGAATCGATCTATCAATGTCTTTCTGTCCGTCTGATGGTTAATTTTTTAGATATCTGAATGATTGCCGATATTTAAGCGTTTTTTAAAGTTTAGGAAGTAGTTATATTGATATGCCACGCCCCCATACAAACTCACCATCCACTTTTTTGTTTTTGTATGAAAAACTTCAATTTCAGTCAAAATCAGTTTGAAATTCGATACTATTTTGCTTTTTTTTTTCATATATGTGTACCAGTGGCCGCATCACGCCCACTTTTTGGGGAAGCCCCCATGCAAACCTGTCGCCCACTTTTGTGCTTTTGTATGAAAAACTTCTCTATTTAAATCAAAATCAGCTTATCATTCGATATGGTGGTTTGTTACGAACGGGCGCTTCACATATGTACATGTACAAATGGGGAAGTCCCGCCCAATTTTTGAGGTAGGCTCCATACAAACCTACCACCCACCGTTATGCATTTCTTTGAGAAACTTCTTCAGTTAAGTCATTATAAGCTTGAAACTTGATATGGTGGCTTTATATGGATGGTCGTTTCACATACATATACTAATGAGCGTGTCCCGCCCACTTTTTGGGATAGTCTATACAAACCGAGGTGTAGGTTTATAGACAGGCTACCCAAAAAAGTGGGCGTGTATGTTTTACAATACGATTTAAAATTTCGTGTGAATGGTAAAAGAGCTTCAACCGAAGTTAACGTTTTTTCTTGTTGTTACTTTTTAACCAGCTTTTACTTAACATACAATGTGTGTTAGTTTGTTCTAACCTAATTTCACTGCATGGAGTAAGAAAGGATTAGCATTAAATATCTAATAGGCCGTTTACAAACAGAGAACCAGAAGGGAACTAGAACAGAGAACTAGCAGTTTCTTAATTGTAATTCCATTGATGTCACCATCAAGTCGCAACCAAAACGGAACTAATAAACAATTGATGTAAAATGTTTTCTTTGAACAAACTTTGGAAACATTTGGCCACAAGGAATAATAAATCAAACTCAACTGACATATTTTTCTTTGAACTGTTGCCAACTTGGGACCGACCACGGGCTATAATGAGCTTTGAAATATTGATTTAACTCAGTTTCGATTTGAATTTACTGGAACATTAAGAAAACGAAGTGGATTCAAGTGACTAAATAGGTTCGCTTAAATAATTTTTAAGGATTCAACCATACATATTCATTATACTATACACACGGGGTGTGATTAGTAAAATAATTTAGTCACAATGTTTGCAATGCTTTAAAGAAAGCATCGGAGTCCTAATAAAGTATATTTACTTCTATTCTTGATTAGCTCGACACGACGAGTCGTTCTGAAACGGTTTGTCTGTATATGTGTCTGGTGAATGTACAAATATGTAACAGGCAGAAAGAGGCATAACAACCCTAATAAAGTATATAAATATATTATTGATCGGCATTAAAAATCGTGTCGATGTCGCTATGTCCTGTCCGTCCGTTCTTCGTATATTTGTAAATCGAGATTTCGGAGACAATGAAAGATATAGACACCAAACATAATTTTTTAAATTCGCCTGATTTATACGCATGTCAAGTTTAGAAAAAGTATTGGATGCCACACCTACCACTCCCAGAACATGGCTATTTGTCTGTTATTGAATACAATATAGAATAGCATCGTCGAATCTCGAAGTATGTCTCAAGTAAGCGATGTATATTGGCTGTTAGAGGACGCAAGCAACGTAGACTAGCTCTATTAGTGCCACCTACTTAGTTATTTTTTACCATTCACACATAGTTTGTCAGAAAGACTTACCGCATGTAAGAAGGCATCGCAGACCTCATAAAGTACATACTCGTATATATATTGTTAATCAGCTCGTCGAGACGACCCTGTCTGTCTATTAGTTGTTGCTAATTTTTTGGGGTACATTTTTAAGATATCTAGTTGTAAGCCGACACCTAGACTAATTTTTATTGCATTCAAATAGAGAATCCAACTTTTTATTGTAGCCCCAATACAAACCATTGTTGCAGTTAATATCAACTTAAAAATTGGCATGGTGGCTTCTTTTGGTTTGGCGCTTCACATATATATTAATGGGTATGACCCCACACTTTTTGTGGTAGCCACCAAACAAATCACACACACACTTTTGTCTTTTTTTATAAAAAAAGTTTTTATTGCAGTCAATATAAACTTGAAAATTGACGTTGTGAATTGTTGTGGAAGGATGCTTGACATACTCGTATACATCAATGGGAGTAATCCCCCACTTTTTGGGTAGCCCCATACAAACCACCCGCCCACTTTATTTTTTTGTATGAAAAACTTTTATTGGAAGCAATATCGATTTTGACATGGTGCTGATGATGCTCTTATAAACGGACGATGTGAATTTCGTGTGAATGGTATCACAGTTTCGGTTCCTTCAAAGTTAAAGTTGCTTTTGTTTTCTTTTTAGGGTTCCGTACCAAAGGGTAAAACGGGACCCTATTACTAAGACCCCGCTGTCCGTCCATCTGTCTGTCCGCCTGTCACCAGGATGTATCTCATGAACCGTGATATTTAGACAGTTGAAATTTTTACAGATGATGTATTTATGTTGCCGCTATAACAACATACAAAAAAGTGATTTTTTTGCTCGTTTTTACTCGATATTGATAACGGCAACAGGTAGACGCTTGAAATATTCACAGAATATTTAGTTATATATTCACTTTAAAAATAAATAATTAAATTAAAATAAAACAAATAATTAAGTATGGCTCCCATACAGTTTGATCAGTTTGGTCTCCCGACTATTTCCGCCTTATATAGTCCCCCAAAACACAAAGTTACACTATCCCAATATAACAGCTACTTTAAATCTATAGGTCCTAGATTCATAGCTGCAGGTGATTTCAATGCAAGGCATAGAGCATGGGGCTCCCGGCTTACAAACAAAAAAGTTGAAATACTTCTCGAATCGATTCACACCAACAATTGAAAGCACGAATCAACTGGGTAACCTACTTACTGTCCAACAGATCCACGTAAAGTGCCAGATCTCATAGACTTTTCTGTTATCAAAAACATTAGTATTAAACACATTTCTAACAAATCCCGTTTTGAATTGTCTTCTGACCACTCTCCAATTCAACTTGATTACTTAACTTATCTTACTACAGACAACCCGAAGCCAACCTTCTATAACTCTAAGACCGACTGGCAAGCATATAAAGAATTTCTAGAGCTACATTTACGATCGGATATTTCTTTGAAATCTCCAAATGATATTGAAAGTTCTGTAATATAATTTAATGACACTATAGCTGAAACAGCTCTTAGTTCTACCCCTATATTAACTCAAAAAGAGGCTGCCAAGTATACACCCGCATCCATTCGACGTCAAATTGAAGCAAAAAGAAAGCTTCGGAAAAAGTGGCAAGCTACACGATAAAGAACTTAAAGAAGCTCTTAAGCGAAATGCAAATAAATGTATAGAAAAGTATCTAACTCTTTGGAAGGCTACTAGTAAATTAAGTAGAACCACCACACACACCCCACCACTAAAGAAGCCAGATGGCACTTGGGCTAAAACAGATTTTGAAAAATCTTCAATAATTGCTGACTTTTATCAAAAAACCATATCGCAGATTCATCAAGCTGCTCCTTTTGCAACCTTCCAAACCGATATGTAACTGACAATGAGATAACAAAAGCTATTGATAAAACTAAAGTAAAAAAATCGGTCGGGTATGATATGATAACTGGAAAGCTGCTTAAAGAACTTGCAGTTCAATGCTGTTATTAGACTAAAATATTTTCCAAAGACATGGAAGGTAGCAGAAGTAATAGCTATACATAAGCCTGGCAAAGATGGCACAAATTCAGCTTCATATAGACCGATAAGCCTTTTGTCGATTTTATCAAAGTTGTTTGAAAGAATACTCAAAGAAAGATTACAACCCATACTTGACAATAGCTTCATTATACCTGACCATCAGTTTGGATTTAGATAACAACACTCAACAATTGAACAAATACATAGGGTAGTTAATAAAATTTGAACAGACCTTGAAGATAAGGAATATTGCACAGGAATTTTTCTCGATGTAGAAAAGGCGTTTGACAAGGTATGGCATAAGGGATTATTATTCAAACTAAAATCCCTACTTCCGCATGACTTCCACCTACTGCTAAAGAATTACTTATCAGATAGGCACTTCTATGTAAAAGTTAAAGACGCTTTCTCTTCAACTAGACAGATTAATGCAGGAATACCCCAAGGCAGTGTGTTGGGACCCCTTCTTTATTTACTTTTCACTCAAGGTTTACCAATGCCCGAGGAGCCGTCTTCTCTGATTGCAACTTTTGCAGATGATACAATTCTGTTTTATGCCCAAAATAACAGAAATGTAGCTTCCCAAAAACTCCAAAGTATCCTAGACAACACCATAGCCTGGTTTAGTAAGTGGGCTATAAAAATTAACGAAAGCAAGACCACACAAGTTATCTTTACAACTAGACGTGTTGTATTGCAGACCACCCTCAAAATAAACAATAAAAACCTACCCATAGAAAAATCGGAAAAATACTTAGGAATAAATTTGGACAGTAAACTGAGCTGGAAATTACATATTGAGAAAAAGATAAATCAGATTAAAGAGAAATATCGACAACTGTACTGGACAAAAACAAAAAATCCAAATTGTCAATGAACAATAAATTATTACTATATAAAAGCATAATAAAACCAATTTGGACTTACGGACTTCAGATATGGGGCACATCAAAAATATCAAATATCAACATTATCCAACGGCAACAATCAAAAATACTACGACAAATAACAGGAGCTGAATGGTATATCTCCAACACAGATATACATCGAGATCTTAACATCCGCACTATCAAAGAGGAAATAGTATCAGTAAGCAGAAAGCATCACACTCGAATCATGGCTCATTGTAACATCGAGATAACCAACATACCCCTCTTGGAACTGACAACTAGACGACGACTTAGAAGGATACGACCAGTTGACCTCCCAAATCATTTATAACTACTACTTTAACAATAACCTTCTTGGATTTTTTTTATTTTTTTAATCATTACCATCAATTGTTGTGCCATGTAATTTATGCCACACTACTTGACAGTGAACGTTACGGTATCTCACGAGAGTGGGGCAGCCGTAAGTATTAGCTGTCCGTGGTGGATTCATAGGTTGCAGCATAGCATATTCGAACAAAAGTATTAATATAATTGCTAGAAATTGTTTTTTCAATTATTATTTACCCCATAGACTATATTACAATATGTATTAAGTGTCATGTAGACAGACGTATAATTCAATTGGGAAATAAAAAAAAAAAAGATAATGGTACGGAACCCTTCGTGCGCGAGTCCGGCTCGCACTTGCTAGGTATTTTTTAGTTACATTTCCCGTGTATTTCGAAGTCGTAGACTGCCGCATTTTTAGTTGTTTTTATTTTTCTATATGCCATTTTCCTATGTACCCAGTCGCATCCTTCTTGGTCAAACGCTAATGTATGCCGATGACGACAAATTATGTTTGTCTTATACTGATGTTTTTTAGCATAGTCTATTGCAAGCAGATTTTAATTCGTTGAACTCCTGTTGTGAAGCAAATAATCTTAATCTTAATTTCTCTAAATGCAAATGTATTCCAATTCATCGCAGAAATCCGTTTATAATATTACACTTTTTAAATAATCATATCCTTTGTAGAGAATTTAGTACCCATGATTTAGGTCTTCTTATGGATCCAATTTGGTGATGTGGTAAATAAAGTAAAGGTGATCTAAGCTTCAGAAAGCGCTGATCTAAATAATTTGATGACCCTTGTATTACTAAACTTCTGTACTTCTGTTCTGTATACTTCTGTTCGTCCGATTTTAGAATTTACATCTTGTGTTTGGAACCCACATTATGCTACTCATCAATATCGTATGCAGTCAGTTCAAAACCAGTTTCTTTTTTTTTGCTCTCAGAAACATCAATTGTGCCCCTGATGTTCATCTTCCACCCTATGTGTATCGCTTGAAACTAACTGATCTTCCAACCATGTCCTTGCTCTCTATTGTCTTTCTTCAATAGTTGATTCTTCTTACTTGCTCCGATGTTTATTTCTTTCTGTAGTTTCATATCAAATAAAAAAACCTCTTGACGAGGTAAAAATCAAGTGACGAAAGCATACTTGGAACACACAAACTACTGATATAAATTTTGTGACGATATATTTATATTTTTCATTTGAATGGTTGGAATCGGTTGTAATATGTTAGTGTATGTTAAGTAGTGGTGAATTTTCAAGAATATTCTTGAGCAGAGAAATAAATTGATGTCCAAGTAAAAGAGCTGTATTTTACAGTTTAAAAAGTTTAGCAACATGACGAACGCTCAATTACTTATTAAATCGATTCCAACCATACAAATGAAAAATATAAATACAATAAATCGTTACAAAATTGATATCAGTAGTTTGTGTGTTCCAAGTATGCTTTAGTCACTTGATTTTTGGCTCGTCAAGAGGTTTTTTTATTTGATATCAGCCATTTTAATAGAGAAGATAAATAAAATGCTTGGATAAAGCTTTATATGAAACCTAAACCTTGCTTAAGGGTTCTTATATGAACCATAGATTAGTGTGGGGCTAGATTTTTAAGTTATCCCTTCTGAACATATGTGGGAAATTTCAATTGAATTGAAAAAAAAATTACAATAAAATCAATTAAACAAAAAAAAATCAAATTTTTATTTCAAAACTTAAAAGTGGGGCAATTTTTGTATAGCGGCTGCCCCTTAAAATGTTCTTTTAATACACTTTATCTCTAGATTGAAAAGGAGAGTCTAAATATTCATAGTTGAAGTCTCTATCTCTTATAGTCTACGAGATATTTTCGTTCAAGGAGACTGTCGGTCGGACCGACGGACAGGACTATATAAACTTATCTTCGTATGGTGATAAAGAATATATATATATATATATAAGAGGATCTACCACTTCTCATTCTGCCAGTTAAATAGATTTCCACATAATTAATATTCCCTTTTACCTTATGGTACCGGGTATAAAAAGTAGACATTTTGTTTTTGTATAACAAATACATATCAATTTATGGCTATAAATGTGCGAGATTAAATACATACATATACATACATATATATGTTATTTCTTCATATGAATACATACAAAAACAATCCAAAAATAAAAGTGTATAAGAGTATAACAGATTTATGTTAACGCTGCGTAACAGTAACAGCAGCTTAACAGTAACAGCCATTAGTATGACGCACTAATTTTGCACACTGATATTTGCGATGATATGTTTCGGCTCCCGGAATTTTCACAGAAAATTATAATATATCAAAATTTGCGCAATCTCGCGAAGTCTTATCACTCCAAATAAGTGGACGAACATTTGGTTTCATTTTTCGGCAAAATCGCAAAATGTACTTTTTAAAATTTATTTTGACCTATCTTTTTTTAAGTAGGTATTGTACAGTACCATGCTAGCATTCATTTGAAGGTATTCAAGAGACCTCTCCAACGAGCTATTACGCGTTGAAAAATATTAAGCCGTTTGACCACAGTAACCAATTGAAGTTAAAGCTTTTTTTGAGCTTTTCCCGCCAAAATCCTCCATTTTGAAAAAAGTTGTAGAACAAAAGTTTCTTAGTTTTTTGTGTACTAAAATCCTGTATCAATAAAATTTTGGTTTTATAAAGGATTCAAGCAAACAAACAAACACACAAACAAACAATTTCATTAACTCGTCAAAAATTTCCAAAATTTATAAATTTTGAGTGGGTGGACCGATTTTTGTGATCTTGGGCTCGTTGGACTCGTCTTGGCGTCAAGAATAAATAAAAAATAAGTTTGAGGTTATAAGTGCATTATGGTTTAGTTTTTATGTTTTTATAAATAAATAAATAAACAAAATTGTTTTTGATGTATGACAAATTCGTTTTTTATCTTAAAGCGAGGTGGGCGTGGCACCGCCTATTTTTCCAAATGATATATAGCTAGTAACCTATCCCTAGTCGATAGTAACACACTCTATAAATTTGATAACGATCTAATCGATTGCTGAGCTATGACGATTTGGGTTTTTCTCTTCTATATGGAGATACAAACATTGAATATACATATCCGCTCCGATATCATGCTATGCTTAGCACAGCAAGAGCATAATCATCCATTTTAAAAGAAATGCTATTGCTGCGACTATTTGTAACAAATTTGTTGTTCATCTGCTATTGCTTCGTGTGGCAAGAAATCAGAGCATAGAGCAACACAGTTGTCTTCTGCTCTCATTAAATTTTTCTCAAATTGAGTGTCGATCGGTGTCCGCTAAATATATGTATGTTATAGACGTGGCAACATCAGCGGTGCAAAATCACGGAATACAAATAGGAGTCCACGTACAGTCAATATCAACTTAAAAGGTTCAATGGAGGCTAGTAAAAACCTTGGCAGTGGCGGGCCCAGGGGGGCGGAGAGATATGGCGGATCGTGCACCCATAGTCTTTCATATAACATTCTATAGGAAGGTTTAAAAGAGGTATCGTCTCAACAACCTGTTTAACTACACTGTGCAAGCATTCTTTCAAAAAAAAAAAAAAAAAACATTGCCTATGTAGACGGTTTTACCCTATTCCATCATTATTCAAAATCATTGTAATCATGGTTTCATAAAAAACTTGTTTAAGTTTCTTACTCAATTGGATTTAACGCAGACTTCACAGTCTCTAACTTGTACGTTTTTCTATTATTCATACAGAGTTTGAATAGTATTGTCAGTTTGTAACGTAGACCCCATAAAGTATAAATATTCTTGATCAACTCGACGAGACGAGTCAATCTAGACATGTCCGTCTGTCTGACCGTCTGTATATTGTTGCGCATTTTTTGGGGACCAATATTTATGCTATCCAGTTGAAAATTTGCACATACCACTTCTTATTGCAGTTTAATAGAGTATGAAGATTGACCCACCCCGCCTTCATTATGGGGTAGCCCCCATACAAACACACCGCCCACTTTTGACTTTTTGTATGAAAAACTTTTTTATTGTATCAATATCAACTTAATAATTGATATGGTAGCTTTTAGTGGACGGACGCTTCACATATACATTAATGGATTGGACCCACCCACTTTTTGTGGTAGGCTCCATACAAAACCAGCCCAATTTTATGTTTTTGTATGAAAAACTTCTTTCTTAAAGTCTATATTAGGTTGAAATATATATATATATATATATATATATATATATATATATATATATATATATATATATATATATATATATATATATATATATATATATATATATATATATATATATATATATATATATATATATATATATATATATATATATATATATATATATATATATATATATATATATATATATATATATATATATATATATATATATATATATATATATATATATATATATATATATATATATATTTTTTTTCCATTTTTCTTAGACTTTATCCAATCTTATTCGGTAAAAAATCGGTAATCTTTCGGGCTGGCATTCATACAGGATATCTAAATACATCGGAGTGCCACACCGTCTTTTAGGGGTTTCCAATATTCGGATTTTAGTGGAAAAAATTTGTTTATTATATTCAATATAAACTTGAATACACATTGGCATATGCTTAACATTTGGCTAATTGACTTTTTTATTTTCTACGCTGACTTCTTAAAATACGAAATGAAATATTTAGGAACGTGTGGAAAGTATTATTTCTTTAGTTTTAAATTTTTTTATTTTAGCACCTTTACTGAAATACTTATGTATGTATTGTAAATAATTCACTTTATTTCTCAAAATTTATATGTGCTTCCATTGGTTTAAACGGAACACTGTAGATACAATACATGTGCGAACAATGTTTAAAAGTTTTAGTGTTATTTGGTAAGTTTTACGTTTATCTTAATAAATAGTTTTATATACATATGTATATAGGTATTTATGTTAAATTTTTTTAAGTTAACCGGTACTTTCCTTGCATGTGAGTATGTATGCATGTTCATTCCACAAACTTATTAACACGTTTATAACGAATAAAAATGCTGCCGGTCCCGACTGCATTACTGTCACTGTTGCAGAGTGTTACTGTGCTCGTTGTGTTCGACCAAAAAATGAATGAAAAATATTCAAAAGAGAGAGTCTCGGATGCTTCGGAGTTAGTTAAAGTTGAACCATCGAACGGTCTTGTTCGAGTTTGCAATAGGTGTTCTCATACCGCAAAAAAGGATTTAGACATTTTTAATTGAACTATTAATTTTCTTGTTTTTTTTTTCGCTTTATTTTTCTTGTTTTGTGCCATTTTTTTATTTTTTTTTTTTTTTGACATTATGAAATTGTTAATTTGTGCCATCGCGCTAATGCCGCTTTGTGTAATATCTGAAAGTGAGTGACCAAAAATATACAATTTAAATATAAATAATTATAATAATATTTCAAGTGCAAATCAATTAATGAGAAATTTATAATAGACGTGTGCATACAGAAATCATTGCAAGAGAAATCGTCAACTTGGGTCGAATTAAATGTTTAATATTCTTCACACACGGACACACATCCGAAAATAGACAGAATGATAAGATTTCAACACTAAAGTGTTTAGATCTCAATACTGCGATATTCACATTTTTTTTGTTTTTTGAATTTTAAATTATGACTGTCAAAATCATTAATCGTTTAGATCAAATTTGGTTGCTAAGACGTCACTGCATTCAATTGTGAACTTAAATGCTAAACAAATTTGTTCTAAGTGGTTTATTTTGAGAAACATAAATTGTTTATCGTATTATTTTTGAGGATATGTTTAATCAGTGCTTGTAGTAGAATCATCAAAATAACACTACATCCCCAGTGCTCCGATTTTAATTTCCGATTTCAAAATAGTTTTACTTCCAGAAGTATTTTGCGATTTGAATTCACCTCGAATTGACAATATGGAATTCATATTCTCAAATTCTGGTAAATTCAAATTGCGAAAATTATCTGAAACTGAAATACGGACCATTTTAACGAAGTCACTTCAGAATAATTTATACAGAATCGAAAACAGGAGCACGGGGGATTATGTTAGATTTACTTTGATGTGAATATTACTAAAAGTTGATTTTTGGGATTTTTTTCTGTTAGATTTGGAAAGTAACAGTGTCTTGCTACCCTTTTCAGTTATAGTAGAATTTTGAGATGTTGCTATCGTCGATAAGATTTTCATCAGTGTCTCTTTTCCTGAAATGCTGACTGATGAAATGTTGCTACTTCAGCAGCGCTCCTTAATAACGCTTGTAACAACCAACCGTTTTCGATTAATATATAATATTTCCTGACTAAGTTGTTTACGAGCTTGCTGTCGCACATAGCGATGTGTGCCTCAAAACATTTTTGATTATACAAGGTGTAATTTCTAAACTCAACTGGTTGTCGCGTATTTAGAAACTTCCAACAAGTTTCTGGTACGAGTTCGCCAATTTGACCATATTGACTGTTTCTTGTGGGTGTATCTAAAAACGAACCGGGTTCTCTGGTGCCGTTAAACAAAATTTCAGACATGAAACGACAAGACTTTGCTGCTCGTTTAGATGAGTGCCGCGAGCGTGAATGATTACGTTTATATAAAATTATTTTTAACGTACGTCTCCTTTTCACACCCTGTACAAAAATATTTGTAACAGGGTATATTGGGTTTGTTGGACTCTCATATACGACTATAGCTCTTACTTGCTGTTTATGTACATACTTGTATGTGTATCACTTGATCAAACTGAAATGATTATTTATATTTTATATATATATATATATATATATATATATATATATATATATATATATATATATATATATATATATATATATATATATATATATATATATATATATATATATATATATATATATATATATATATATATATATATATATATATATATATATATATATATATATAAAATAAAATAATCATTTCAGTTTGATCAAGTGATACACATACAAGTATGTGCATAAACAGCAAGTAAGAGCTATAGTCGTATATGAGAGTCCAACAAACCCAATATACCCTGTTACAAATATTTTTGTACAGGGTGTGAAAAGGAGACGTACGTTAAAAATAATTTTATATAAACGTAATCATTCACGCTATATATACGATACTCACTCTTTTAATGTCGTACTACTGCAAGTTTATTTCGTACTTCATTTCCATGCCATCGTTTTACCACAGTGGTAAGAAGAAATATCCCATTTAAACTTTGTCATATTTTTAGTCACTTTATAGTAGGTTTTGATATGCCTCTAATTTTGTTTACTATAAAATATTAAGTCTATTCAGAATGTTATTTTAACATAATACCGTATAAAATTTTTAAAACTTTCTTGCGAACGCATATTTTCACATTTGTTCGAAAAATTTTCCAATCTATGTACATATGTAATTCTTATAAAATACTAAAATTGTTTGCTATTTGTGAAATATGTGTGATCGAACTCAATAAATCACAAAAATACCAAAATTTCTACCAGGGTGGCTGTTCAATTCTGAAAAGCTTTTTCGTATTTTTCAATACTACCAAAGTTACAATTTTCATACGTTAAGACAAAAAAAGTTGAGACGACTAGGAGTCTCTTAAAACTCGTTAACGCATGACAATACATTTTGCTGTTGGTTGTTTTGAAATTTTCATATGTTAAAACGATTAGACAACATTGTGAATAGGTTTATTAGATTTGATTATTGAATATAAGAAAAAGGTCTATTTTGAATTATTTATTTGTTTGTACAATTTGATTGCTACATGGACATGGTGCAATTTCTGTCAACACTTCCTAAGATTTATAGAGTGGAACATATTTCTCTGGGCCTTTATTAACTATGCAAAATACCATCCCTCTAGTTTCAGTAGTTGCTATATAGATTTTATTTTGTGGGTGTGGCATCGTCTTTTTTCGGGTCCTGACATAGCTTATGATCTTCCTCTATCGTCCAATAAAATTGAATTAAAATTTCACCAAATTCGGTCGCATAGTTTCCGAGTCAAAAGCAACATATAAATAAGCATATACATGCAAAATATCGTTTTTATATGTATATACAGGGTATGATCTAAAAATAACCGAACTTTTTAGATATAAAATAAAACAAGCATGCTATTATGTTTCAAAGCTATTTTTTATTCAAAATACGATCCATTTAACCCAATACAACGTTTGGAACGCTGAACCAATTTATCCATAGACTTTTTAAACTCGCTTTTTGGGATGTTCCTTAGCACCTGTGTCACGGCTGCTTGTATGGCTGGAATGTCATCATAAAAAGCTCCTTTCATTGCAGTTCTCATTTTTGGGAAGAGGAAATAATCGCACGAGTAATATATCAGGCGAATACGGAGGTTGCTCGTTGAGACAAATCGGTTTTTTCATCAAACACGAGCGATTTTTTGATCATCATCTAACTGATGTGGAACAAAACGTGCACAAACCTTTCTTTTACCCAAATCTTAAAACTTAAGTACGACTCATATGACTACTGTTGTTACTAATCCAATCATTACTAAAACTAAAAAGGTTTCTGTATGGGAGTTATGACTCTAGTGGGAGTTGCACTTAAATTTTATTAGCTGTGATACTTCTAGTTACAGAAACCTTTCGTGCTAATTTTCAAACAGATGTCTTGAAAAACGATCGTACAGTGAGTTGATCAAGAATACACTACCATTTTATTTCCTTTTAATTATATTATTTGGTTATTTCGATCGAAAAATCAAAAAATCCAAAAACACTTAATAATCTTTCAATCAATGAAAATTCTATTGTCATAATTTTCTAATGTTCTCTACTTTTCTCGTTTATTTTACACTCTTTACTGCGATTCCAACTCGTAACAGGAAACATCGAATCCTCGATAAAGTATATATGTACATATATTTGTTTCTAGCTCGTCAAGACCAGTCGATCTCGTCATATCTGCTGCATACGTGCTATCTGTTGCATCGAATACTACTCCCTACATGTTTTAAATACATGCAAATCAGTTGAAAAAACTTGGTAGGGAAACTTTCTGTAACCAGGAGTAATAAAAAATTAATATTCGCCTTGTGTACGAATACGATGTAAATTTACTTAATTCGGTTTCGAATGTCATGGAAGAAGGTTTACGACACAATGTTTCTTGTTTTTCAGTGTAACGATCACCAATACAAGCAGAACAGCATAACAGAGCTTGTATGAGTGAGTTTGCCCCTAAGCTTGCTCTCTTATAATATTTTTCTCTCGTAACTGGTCGGCACGTAGACGAACAGTGGCAGTGCAGTTCATGAATAGCGCTTCAGGAACTGGTAACAACCTGACTGACCTGACTGCTATGCCAAAAATGATAAAAATCGAGAATTGAATTAATAATAATATGAAAAACAGTTTTGGTACCAAAACCGGCTTAAAGCTTGACAGCGATTAAACTGGTTTTTTTAAATTGTTATTCAGTCTGCGTTTGACATTATGCAATTGGCATCGTCGGCTTGGATTGTTCGTTTGGTAATAGTAAAGTGCCATATGCCAACAAAGAAGGTGTTGCTATGTACATACATACATACATACATATGTATGTATGTATGTATATGAGGAAATTACGTGGCATGGCACATGGCGGAGCTGATTGAAGTCAATACGGAACGATAGTAATGAAAATGCAAAGAAAATTAATGAAATGTTGATATAGGAATTTTCATAGTCATTAGTGTTTCATATCTGACTTACGTGTTTATATTAGTGCACCACTGATGTAGTCACTATAATATTTAGTATACTGAGAATTGTTTAACTTAAATTTTGAACATTACTGCTTCATTTTATATACTATGTTAAATCCCGTCTTAACAAGAGCGAACGCTGCATTCATGTGTGTCCGACTTCGAGATATCATGTAACCAGGAGTTTAAAGGCCCCCATTTTAACCAAAGATACTTATTAAGTGGTCCGATCTGAACCTAATTGTGATATTTTACCATTACACCAAAATTCGTGTTTCTACCTTAGAAGAGTATGCTCGACTTCGAATTTCAAGTAGATATTGACGTTATCCATGCAAATGCATAAAAGTGAGCTGTGTGTTTGTATGGGACTACCTCAAAAAGTGTGCGGGATACGCCCATTTGTATATACATACATATATATGAAGCGGTTGTCCACTAAAATCAGACGAGCAACTTTACTATAGCTCTCTCTTTTTTTTTTATTCTTGATTGTACAAATAATCTCAATTCATTGCAATCAAATTGCATTTGCGTTGTAATTCTCTATTAAATATGTCGTACATTAGACGATCGGCCAATATCATAATTTTGATAGTGATTTATTAGCGATATCTTCAATCATAATCAATGCTTCATTAAACATTTACAGTGTGACCCTCAAGTAATTTCAATCGTTAACATGCTTCAAGATAGACTGCAAACAACTGGACATCGATGGTTCGATAGTGGTCCATGAAAGTTAATAAACAACAAACGTATATAGAAATGTTCAGAGAGTAAATTCGTCGGAAAGCATCTGTTAAAAATACATTTGGATGGCCGCCTTCAAATGGTATTAATTTTTTACATTGCTAAAAAACATACAAAGTTTGTATTTTGGAATATAGCAGCATTCTGGCAAATGTATAAGTTCGACACAACAAAAAAACGGCAGCCAATACTGTAGATCTGATGTGCCCAGGCCATATCTCTTCATGCAAATTTGTGTTTGGAATGCTCTTCATTGAGCATTGTTGTATGCACATGTAACTCTTTGCATTAACAGTGTAAATAAGACCAACAACTTCATCGTTTTTCGTTATCTTTCTGCGTATAAAAAGAGCACTGCTCCTAAATCACAGTGCTGTATGAGATGGTGTGTGCACTTTTGTTTGAAACTTTTGTGTACGCCTGTTGTAGATGGTGGATGCGTTTCTCTTTGCAACACATTTTCAGTTGAAAACTAAATAAGTTGACCATTTTCACAATGAACTGCTAAATGAAGCACCACTCGATGTCTTTCATTGACTGAATATTAGAACATTCATCGAACTCCTTCGTTATTGCAAATACTCCAAATACACCCATTTGTTGACTTCCTTAGTTGCGCTATGTCTCGGGTTCGTGTTTTGACAGTCGTAGATCTGATGTTTGGTATGTTTGGCAGATTACAGTTTTGAAACCACGAAATGGATAATCCTATAAATTTAGTGTGGTAATAAGCGAGTCACACCTACCACTAAAGCTCTCGCCCACTTTTTGAATTTTTATTTTATCGTGTGAAGACTATTATAAAGAACGATTTTTCTTGTTTGCTTTATTACAGCTGCAAGCTTTACATGCCCCAAGCCCGATGGTCAATTTGCCGATTCGGAACAGTGCGACAAATACTATATTTGCGATGACGATGTGGCCAAAGCAAAACTTTGTCCAGACGGATTGGTCTTCGATCCTTTAAACCGCAAAATCAACAAGTGTGACCAACCGTTTAATGTTGACTGTCAAGACCGTACAGAATTACGTAAGTGATTGCAGGAAGAAAGCGATTAAAATCATGTGATAATGCATTCATCGATTAACCAAATTTATAGAAGAGCCAAAATCAACAAAGTACTGCCCAAGGAAAAACGGCTTTTTCGCTCATCCGGACGCAAGCGTATGTAATATTTTTTACAACTGTATCGATGGTGATGAACTAGAAATGAAGTGCACAGTCGGTCTACATTTTGACGAGTTTTCAGGCACATGTGTCTGGCCAGACACCGCAAAGCGCGAAGGGTGCATCAATGATGAGCGTAAGTAGTATTGCAGCAAAAACTATATATTTTATTATATTTTATATTTATATTGTTTGTATTCATATAGGCAAATCAGAAAGTGGCTTCTCCTGCCCAAAAGATAAGACAAAGACCGATTCTCGCGGACAAGTGGTTACACATCCAAAATACCCACACCCAACGGATTGTCAGAAGTTTTATGTTTGCCTGAACGGTGACGATCCACGTGATCTTGGGTGTCAACTTGGTGAAGTGTACAATGACTTGACTGAGATGTGCGATGCGCCCGAGAATGTGCCTGGATGCGAAGATTGGTATAAGGACTCTGACGATAAGAAAGAGTAACATTTGTAAACATCCAACAACCCACACAAAAAGGCAGAAAGTTACACAGACAGCATACTTAGTTCGAAGAAAATTAAGGACATCATTTCTAATTCTTTGTGTAGTCATTCGTTAGTGCATACTCGCATGAGTAATCTAGTTTATTCTTATAGTGTGTAACACCTTTTAATATTATGTACGAATATTTTGATTACCTTTAATATTGACTGAAACTATACCTTTGTATATTGTTTTGTGTATTTGTAAGTTTGGTGGTTCGATATGATCCACATAAAAATCAAATTGCATTAAAACAACTCAAAGCGCGTATAACATACATACATAGTACATCAATGTATATGCTAAATTCCCTCTTCTTTCTATTACAATAAAACAAATTCAACTATCCTTACTACTCTAATCACCTAATACCCATTAAACCCATTTTTCTCACTTGTTTATCTAATAATGTGAGTAATTGTAGCAAAATCAGAATTTTTTTTTAAATTGTGAGCGCAAAACTGAAACATAGAACACTGAAAAGTGAAGTTTTTTGATATATAAAAAAAAATATCGCTATCGAGAATAACGACATCGCTATCGATATAGAAAGTATCGCAGTATTTAAAATGGTGATATTAATATTTGACATTTGGACCGAAAAAATATCGGGAGAAAAGTTTGCAATAGAGTGCAAAATAGAGGGATGGTCTACTGGAAGTCCAGCATAATAGAACTTCTTCCGTGAATTTTGGGTCACCGTTTATATACATATACAGAAAATCGAATTTGTTCGTGGTTTGTTGCACTTTGTGTAGGAACAAGTTTTGCTATTCAATGCAGCGTCCTGTTGTTTTCTTTTAATGCTACTTAGGGCCATTCTCACGCTTTGCCTATGTCTTTATAGATCATTTTTCTAACGCTATATCCTAGTTTTCAAGGATATTATTAAGCCTATAAACGCATTGCCTAGTTCGACGATCCAATAAATTTATATCAAAGTTAGCTGAAAACTTGTCTTCACAATTTTGATCACAAACCAAAGCAAAAGCAAAATGAAAACAAACAAAATTAAAATTTGATATTATATCTATGGATTGGCTCGAACTTTTTTACAGCGGCGGCGCTCACTCTCATTTTTTCATGTTATCGAATAACTGATCAAATCAAAAAGAAAATATGATATTGTTTATATATGTATCAATAATTAATATCGATTATAGCAAATGTCATAAAATATCGTTTTTCAAAAGGGTCGTATTCCATTTGCCTAATGCAAAGTTGAGGGAGAAAAAATGACATCGTGGAAGGGAGACAAACTATAAACATAATTCGATACCAATATTTGGAATATTGCATCGTGGACATTCCACGCGAAGCTAATGTGAATTGATGTTTTGGTATCGATTTCGGATGTATCGGTTGTAAGCAACTAAAATTATATTCAAATATATACTATAATTTACCTGATACTTTTTGGTGAGTTTTCTCTCGCTTGCACTTGATGAACTTCCATAATGTTACTATATATGCACCATTCTAAACGTATTCAACTAAAGTGGCTAAAGAAAATGGAATACGACCATAATATCGCTCCTATTAAATATCATATCAACATCTACAGAATATAGAAATATAGATATGATATCGGCTGTTTCTAAGATGTGTCGCGTAAAGCCTGCCATATATATATATATTTATATATACATATATATATATATATATATATATATATATATATATATATATATATATATATCTCTCTCTCTCTCTCTATATATATATATATATATATATATATATATATATATATATATATATATATATATATATATATATATATATATATATATATATATATATATATATATATATATATATATATATATATATATATATATATATATATATATATATATATATATATATATATATATATATATATATATATATATATATATATATATATATATATATATATATATATATATATATATATATATATATATATACATATATAGACAGATCATCATAGACCTGATCTTCCCATTTTAAGCTCGGACGTCCTCTCTGACGCCGTCCACCAAACAAGTTCAGGTCGTAAACCATTTGTGCTGAAGCTTCGGGGTTCATCCAGGTGAGGTGACCACCCCAGTGCAGATGCTGGAATTTAATGCGCTGGACTATTTCCATCTCATCATACAGCTCATACCACTCGTGGTAAATACTGGTCCTAAAATCAACGCCAACTCTAAAGGAACCAAAAATTATACGAAGAATATATATATAGATATATAGAATATATAATATATATATATATATATATATATATATATATATATATATATATATATATATATATATATATATATATATATATATATATATATATATATATATATATATATATATATATATATATATATATATATATATATATATATATACATATATTTCGTAAACTAAATTTTACAGGAGCCAATTGGCAATATAGATACCAAATTGTAATAATAATAATCTACTTCAGGTAAAATATCAGATGACAAATTTTGGACTTTGAAAAAATTTTGCACAAAAATGTAAATTTATTTAAACATACGATATTTTCACGCAAATGAGAAGCTATGTATACATATGTATTGTACATATGTTACATGAATGTATTGTACATATTTTAACATGAAAACCCCTATATAAGGCAACGAACTACGCCTAGCTGCTCTATTTTATTCAGTTGTTAGAATTAAAAAAACTCTATCTCTGTTGCGCTCTAACACTCTAAGTATTGAAGGATCAAAGGAGAGAGCGAATACTTTAGCTTATATTATTCTAATTATTCTACTATGACTACGCTCAACACACCCTGAGTATACTAAATGTTTTCTGCTTCCTTTATTCTTTCAATTCCCTTTGCATACTCATTCACTCAAATTCCTCGATCGCTACACATTCAATGGAACATAAACTCAACTCACTCATTAAAGTCTTTATTGCATATCATGGCTAAGTAATGAAACATTAACCTAATATGTGCTGAAGATAAAGACGATGTGGACAAGGATTAGTTTTATGAGCATCTCTACAAGCTACTACAGAAAAAAATGCCACCTACAGAAAAACTCTGCAGTCGAGAGATCCGCGAACTGTTAAAAAGCAATATCGAGAGAAACGGAGAGTTTATCAAAAGATCAAACATCGGATTGAATGCTTGAAGACCGCAGATTATTTCCGTAAGGACGAAAATGGAATGAGTTTAAATCACAGAAACTATGGAGAATCCCTACTCTACTTTGAGACAATGAAGGGAACAATGCCGCCGAGAGAGAAATATTTATAGTACCACCAGTTTATGATGGTTATGATAATAATCAAAAAATTTGAATAATATCAAAGCGGCAGGTACCGATGAGCTGCTACCTGAGTTATTCAAGACTGCTGGCGTTATTCAAGACTGCTCAGTGTTCTTTGTCTTATTATCAAATATGGAGACCCCGCTGTCTGCGCCAACTACCACGGAATAAGTTTCCTTTCCATCGGATATAAAATTCTATACAGAGTACTTCGCAAATGACTCAACACACTGTCTGAACTTGGTATCCCAGCAAACATCGTTCGTCCAAAGCGTCGCAAAATAGAAAGAAATCTATCAGTATGATACCAAGAAAGGTTTCAGGCAGGGTTATATGCACCTGAAATGTCCTGTCCCTCCTTAGGGCTCGTGCAGATATCCACCTGGTTGATGCCCTCTACAAATTTAAGGCTGACATCACCGGAATACACGAAATTCGATGGATGGGATAGGGCTGCTCAAAAAAGGCATCACATATTATAGTTGCCATGCGAGGAAGCTCGAATTTGGATTTGATTTCGTGGAAACTACGAGGTATTGTCTACAGTTTCATACCTGTGTACCTGGCCGCGATACTTATCAATTCTAAGTACTTCAACATTAGCCTGATTTGTGCACACGCCCCGACGGAATTGGCGAACGATGTGGCTAAAGAGGAAATTTATGAGAGTCTCGAACCTCTCTACGAGCGCTGCCCCAATCACGACGCGATTTCACGACGCTTCCTCCAGTAAAGGAGACAGACTAATCGATTGCGGTGCAGATCGGAACACGGTAATCAGTAGCACCAGATTTCCACACCGTAATATACACAAGGTTACTTGGCGCAGTGCCGATCAAAACACACGCAACCAAATTGTTCATGTTGTGATTGACGAAAAGTACGAACCCTTAGTATGACGAGAAGTGTAGCCAAGCTACTGCAGAGAAAGATGCCGTTTACAAAAGAACTCTACAGTCGGGAGCAACGCGGACTATTAGATCGCGATACCGTGAGAAACGGAGAGAGGAGAAACGCCTTTTCGGACGTAAAAAAAAGGAACAAGAAAGACGTGAGCTTGCGGATATTGAGGTGTTATGTCATAGAAATGAATCTCGAAAGTTTTAACAAAAGGTCAAGCTTACAGATTCACATGAATCATTGAAACCATGGAGAAGTCACTTCTCTAACCTACTTGGGGGCGATGAATAGAACAATACCTCCGATAAAGAAGCATTTCTAGAAACACCAATTCATGACGGATCTCTTATAGAGCCACCGGATTATAACGAGGTCGACTCAGTAGTTAAAAGCTGAAGAATAACAAAGCGGCAGGCTCCGATGAGCCGCCTGCTGAGTTATTCAAGACCGGTGGCGAAGAGTTGGTAAATCCTATGCACCAACTCTTATGCAAAATATGGTCCTATGAATGCATGCCCAACGATTGGACTCTCAGTGTTCTTTGTCCTATCTTCAATAAAGGAGATCCCGCCGTCTGCGCGAGCTACCGGGGAATAAGTCTCCTTTCAATATGATACAAAATTATGTTCCGCGTACTGTGTAAACGGCTGGATCCATACACGGATGCACTGATAGGCCAGTATCAGTGTGGCTTCAGGCTAAAGAAGCCACTGCCCATACGTAGAACGGTCGGGCACGATCTTAAATAAAGATGCTACTCGCATATACTGATGATATTGACACCATCGGCACGAGCGAACGGCGAGTTAGCAGGGCGTTCTCGAAGATTGAGAAACAGTCACGTCTCATGTTCTGATGGGCGGTGAACGAGGACAAGACGAAGTACTTGGTGTCCACTCACACACCATCAGTGCGCCTTGGACGGTCTGTGAGTATGGAGAACTTCAATTTCTATGTTGTAGAACTTTGTCTATCTGGGAACAGAAATTACCAGCGACAACAACGTCAGCCTAGAGATCAGACGAAGAATCACGCTTACTAATCGGTGCTACTTTGGGCTCAACAAGCAAATTAGAAGTACAGCCCTCTCTCGAAGTACGAGTATAAAAATAAAAATCCTGATGTATGGCGCAGCAGCATAGACCCTGACATCAACGGATACAGCGTCTTTAGGAGTGTTTGAGAGAAAGATTCTTCGTAGAATTTTTGGTTCCTTTAGAGTTGGCGTTGATTTTAGGACCAGTATTTACCACGAGTGGTATGAGCTGTATGATGAGATGGAAATAGTCCAGCGCATTAAATTCCAGCATCTGCACTGGGGTGGTCACCTCACCTGGATGAACCCCGAAGCTTCAGCACAAATGGTTTACGACCTGAACTTGTTTGGTGGACGGCGTCAGAGAGGACGTCCGAGCTTAAAATGGGAAGATCAGGTCTATGATGATCTGAAGAAGCTCCGGATTGCCAGCGACTGGCGCCGGCGCGAGTTACCGCTTCGCTCCCTATTCCCTACAATATCAAAAACAACTTAAGCAGCCAGACAGTGACCTAATTCAATTTCGCCAACCGAATTAGCATTTCAGTATTTTGTAACACTAATAAGCAACGTTAGCAAATATCCAGTACTGTAGAAAGCAACAGCTACATTGTCCGTAGCATAAACAATTCTTAGAATTTATTGCATACAAAATATTGTACATAGTCCGTAAGCATATTTTCATTACATACTTCTTTGTACTTAGACTTCAGACTTGAATATAAAAGCTCGATAAGAGCAGAATAAAATGATTGTCAATGGCGAACAGACGTGTTTTACTTAATTAGACTTGCAGGATTCGTAATTCGCGCCCTAAATTACACATTAAGTAAGTAATTACGTAAATGGGGCCACTATAAGTAGTAGCTCTTATTCAACTTGCCCTCGATTTTTAGTTTTTGTATGCAATTTTCGTGTTTTTATTATTAATTAAGCTAGAAATGCCAAATTCGGCATATCGGACTCCTTTCATAGTTTTTCATATAAAACCAGAAAAGATAACTTTAAAGGGTAGTCCCATGCAAACCTACCCCTATTTAATAAAGTTTTCTGTGAAAATATTTTTGTTTTTATATAATTCAAATTTTTTTATCAATTCTAATAAAATATCCCACATATGTCCAGATCGAGCCACTAAAGAATATAATCTAATCTCATGTAAGGAGCCTTAAACAAGTATTTCAAAGCCGAGCACACTGCAGTTTTATTTCTTTGTGACGTCGCTGGCTACCGACACACAAAATATGTTTTTAGTAATGTTTAGGTATTATTTTCTAGAACGTAAGAGAGCATTGAAGCTCGTAGTAGAATTAATACTTCTGGATAAGAATATGGATCAGCAGCGATAATAACAGTAATAATAATGAGAACAATAATATTAAATAATAATTATATTTTCGACCGCAATCTAGGAATATTTTTGTATACTATTCGTTTATGTGTTCCTGTTATTGCTATTTCCTCATGTGCCAATCACCACATAACTACAAACAGAGAGATAGTATCCAATATAATAACGAAGCGCTTACAGATTCTCTCAGATTCTTATCGACTGCCTACTAGCTATCGGTTGATATTTGTGTGTGTGCGTTTGCATTTCATGTCAAGCATACGTGTTTTAGTTTCGTTATGTGACTGACGATTGTTTAAGCCTTTGACGCCGCAAAGAATCAACCAAATTTGATAAAATATAATTTGTACACATCTGCAAATTAATTCAAATGATATATTTTTAGCTGTCGTCGAAAAAATGCGCTAGACTATTAATATATATATTTATATGTATGTTATACCACCAAGAAAATAAATTGGTGGTGTAAAATGGTATTATCAGTTCGTCTGATAGTTTGTAACGAATTACAAGAGTCATCATTGACCCCATAAATATACATATTCTTGATCAGTACGTCAAGACGAGTCGATCTAGCCATGCCCACCTGCTACTGTCTACCCAAAAATATATATGTATATATATGTATGTATGTATATATATATATATATATATATATATATATATATATATATATATATATATATATATATATATATATATATATATATATATATATATATATATATATATATATATATATATATATATATATATATATATATATATATATAAATATATATATATATATATATATATATATATATATATATATATATATATATATATATATATATATATATATATATATATATATATATATATATATATTTTTATTATATATATATATATATATATATATATATATATATATATATATATATATATATATATATATATATATATATATATATATATATATATATATATATATATATATATATATATACATATATTTATACATATATAATAAAATCAGAACTACTAACAACGAATTTGTGAACAAAAACCAAAATTGTGAACAATTACTAAACAATTGAACATTGAAGAATAAACATTGTAGATTTTAAAGTTTTGTGTCGGTTTTTGTTGTTTTTGATTAAACTCAGACGGACGTTTGCGGAAACTTTTGTGTGTGTGTGTGTTTTTAACTATTTTGCAGGTACCAGCAAGGCTTACCAACATAATTTGGTAATAAGCGCATCGGAACGACGCCGAATTCCTCCTCAAACTTAGACTGTGGGTGTAAAATTCTTTGGCAGCGACGCCGCTGAAGAAACTTTTTGGTCCTTCGAGCCAGATCCGCAAGTGGTTGCAAGTGAGTTTTCGCCATTTAATCAGTGATTTTTTAAAAATAATTAAAATATATATGTATGCGTTTATATGTATTTAATTTAATCTTTTTTCGTATTATGTCTCTATATAAAATTACATATATTTATACATTTATACAAATGTATATTTAAAAATGTTTTCTATATATTTATAAGTATTTTTGGGCTGCTTTACTTGTGTGACATAGCGACAAATAAATACATAAAATATTCATAAATTCTTCCGCTTGTGTTTAATTGTGTCAAAAAAAATATATACATACATACATAATTTGATTTTAATTATTTGCTGCATATAAGGATAATCGTGTCATTTTAACAACAAGAATTTGTAGCATACAACATATGACTAACAATTAGAGCACTTGGTCGAGTAAGCTATTATGTGAGACTAGAATTTTAAATGACTTATGGCCGTATGACACACGAATAAAAATCAGCAAATTGTTTTCCCCTTAATAGATATATAAAAACTGCAACATTTTTCACATTGAGTCGTATATGTCACACTTGACTTTTGTTTGTTTCTATTAAAATATACAGAATCAATGGAGGAAACCACTTTAAAAATGGATGCATTGAGTATATTCGCATGACATGTCAAAGCAATTATCTTTGTTCTAGTTTTATTGTCCTTTAATTTACTTTTTGTGTAAAGAGTGACTGAATGAAGAAATAATCTAGAACACCATAAAAATATAGATACGAGTAAATACACTATTTCTGCCGAACTTTTGGTACTTTGTCATTTTGGAGTCCAGAGTTGTCTCTTTAATATGGTATTTTTCCTGATTATAGTCCTCTTGGTTTCCGTTTAACTTTTTGATGAAACTATATTTCAATCTCTCGCACCTGTAGAATTTTTGGTATGTCTATTTTCTGATCAATGGAGGGGAAAAAATTTGATGATTGTATTCGCGTGTCATACGGCTATAATATCTAAACATAGCCCAAAACTCTACTCCTAAATTTAAATCTTGTGACAACGAAGGAATTATATAAATGCTGATCTATTTACTGATACCGTTGTATATGATATTTGTTAACGACTCATCAATTATATTCTGAGCGTGGCCATCGGCAGTACGCACTGTAGAACTAATTGGCTTATATTTAATTTGCTGTTCTAACAAATCCGGTTACAAATTTGTTAGCAACACAGCTGATCCATGCGCCAGTATCCATCAAACCTTATATCTTTTGACCAAAAATTTCTACCTCGGCATATGGTCTACTATCACCTGGCCTATCTAAAACCGAACACAAAACATTTTCTTTCTCTGCTTTTACACTTTTGTAAAAAGTTCTTCTGGGCTGCTTTGAACGCAAATATTTTGGTGAACTGATTTGAAGCTTTTTATTAATTTGTAATTCTGGGGTTGAAACATAAAACGAATTGAATTGGTCTTATTCTTATTTGAATTGGTCACAATTGGTTACATAAGTAAGTCTGAGATATTCACGTGATGACTATTATAATATGGTTTCGATGAAGATTCGAACAAATTTGGGTCATGCCCATTTAATCGGGATTGGTTCCCGTTGAAATCAGTCTGCGTGCACTTTTCACTTGTGCACTCCTTAACAAGTTTTTTGAACCATTACATTTCTTGCAATTTGGCTTATAGGTTTCTGGTTCACCGCATCCATAACAAAATATACGCCTAGCGTATACGCAATCTTGATATCTATGACCAATTGCCTTACAATTCCAGCAAGTAAGAGATATCGCTGATACATCTTCATCTTCTATGTCAACTTCAGACGTTTCACCTTCAAATTCATACTCTGCAACATGTCTACTAATGGGTCTGGATTGTGAGATTGATTTTCGCATGTCTTGTATGAAAAATTCACGCTTTCGAATAATTTCTCGCAGTTGAGTAACGGATAAAATCTCGATATTCAGTATTTCACAAAAATATCAGGCAACAAATTCCTACGAAGTATTTAAACTAGTTTACGCTGTTCTAAAGAAGTATCTAGCCTATCTGTCAGTTCCAATATTGCCTCATAAAAAGTGTCGAACGTCTCAGTTAGGTTTCTGTTTCCTGACTCTTATCATTTCCCTTATATACATATCAGTACGTGTATCTCTATACTGATTACGTAATGCTGCTCAGAGATTGTTCCAACGCACGGTTTGGACTGATTTGTGATACCTCCAGAGCCAGTCGCTGGCCTTACCCTCAAACAAACTACTAGCGTATCTGGAAAGAAGGTCAAAATCTCCTGCAAGGGCTTGATATGTCAAAGTTTCTACTCTATTAATGAGTTATTCACTGACATGCCAGATGGATTGCCTGTGAATTTAAGCTTCCAGTTATTACAATAAGTACAGAGAAACTTTATCTGGCATGTTATTAAGGTCGTGTTCGAGAACGTACAGTTGCTCTTGCCAAATTTGGTATACAAACACCAGGTTGATGAATTCCCAAAAATTTTCCTAGAGTCTGATGCTCTACTGCTGGTAATGTTTGCATTGTTTGCATTAGGAGACGAAAATTTGATCCACTGACGTTTTGATTAATATTTTGGATCCTAACTTTTTCGATAGTATTCGCCATTTGGGAACTAATAGAAGCTTTTGTGCATTTAATGTCTCAGACAATTGTTGCTTGTTGTTTACTAATCGCATTTAATACGATCGAAGAAATTGCATTCTGCTGCTCTTCAGTAAAAATTTCTTGCAATTTTCTAATCTGGGCTATATTACACTTAACAGAATCACTTTGAGAAACTCTATGTGCTAACTCCTGTGATGCAGCATCTAGGGTTTCACATTGTTTTTTTTGTTTGCGAACGAGTTTGCATTTGTGTTTGTTCTGCTGCAGCTGTAGAAGTACTAGTTTCACCATCGACGGAAGGAACTAACTTCGCAGACAACAAGACAACTAAGTAGTTCTGGATTTTGAAAAGCAACTACGGTGGAATATATGACCGCAAGGAAGTCTAAGAAGAGTTTGTACTACAATATAGTTCATTTGGAGTTAGGTCCTCTCCACTGTGTATCAACGACATTTTTGTAGAAAAAGAAAAAACGAAATATAACTAAAATAACTAAAATCATAACTAAAATAAAATACGAAAAATCTACATCTAAATATGCCTAAATTAAATATGATTGTTTATATACATATATAGAAGATTGTCCATGATTTGCGTTGTTCTTGCACGTCGTTCCATAAAAAACTTCTTGCAGCGAAAAACAGCATTTCGAATTAAATTGCGAGCGCCGAAAATCCAGTATTGCTGTCGTGTGATGTTAAAAGTTGCTTGTACACCAGTATTTATGTAAAGCATATTGTGCAGCGGGAACGATGTTATGCAATATGCAATAATGTGTGGTGTTTAGCTTTGCATAGGCGACAACGTTGATTTGAATTGCATTGATTCATTCGATGATTAGAATTCAAACAATTAAAACATAAATTGTGTTTTCTGGCAGCGTTGCGTCGATCAGCAGAGTTTAATGCCTTAAAATTATCACAAGCATATACTACATGTTGACCTTGACAATACACACATTTTCTTTCACTTTGCTTTTGCTCTAGTTTTGCATGGTTTATAACAGTCATACGTCGTGCGGGGCGAGCGGTGTGAAGAGATTCCAAAGCGTTGGACCGGTGTGTGAGAAATTGTAAAAAATCATCTATTGTTGCCTCTGTCTCACTTTCAGTCCTTTCTGCCTACGTCTGCCTCGTTTCGTCATTAAGCTTTCGAAGGAGAACATGCACAAAAAACGGATCGCGCTGTGTACATTTAAGAGCATTGAGTCCGCATAATGACTCATCTGCGCCGTCAACAATTTTTCTGAGTGCTACAACATTCGATGTATTGGTGTGCGGAAGAGAGAGGAAATTCTGCACGAATGCTTGAACGATTAAATGCTTCTTCTCATATCTCTTTTGCAGCCTTTCCCATGCTTCTTTGTAATTATTTTCCGTTATTGAAATATGTTTCATTAAATTTAATGCGTCACCAGCTAAATATGATTTTAGGTAATGTAATTTTTGCGTTGCACTTAATCCTGTCTTTTTGTCTATTGCATCAGAAAATATATCCTGAAATGAAAGCCAATCTTCGTAATTGGCAGAAAAAGTAGGAATTTTAATTTTCTCGAAATGAACATCAGCGTTGATTTTAGAGTCTCAAAACTTTTCCAAAAATTATGTTTGTTGCATTACAAGCTTGTTAAATTGATCGCTAGACGGATCTTTAATTGAAGATGTAGCTGCATGTTTACAATTGATTGCCTGCGTGTACGCTGCATGTTCTTGAAAATATTTCGCTGGATCGACGAACTTTTCACACTCACTGTATTCGTAGAGTTGTTTGCTACAGTCAACAAATTCTTTGTAACTTTGTTCTAATTTATCGCGGCGATTAACTAAATCATCACTTAGCAAGTCAGTTAAATTTACTGATTTAATTAGATCGTACGCACTAGTAAGAGCGGCCTTAGCCCAGCCACGTCCACGAATTAGTTTTTGCATTTTTCACAATTAGCAAATATGTATGTAGACGAGAGTTTATACTGTCCACGAATCAAAAAAGCAGATTTTACAACCGACTGATCCGGCTCGAAGGACCAAAAAATTTTGCGGTTTTTTTCTTTATTAAATATTTAACACGTCACCGCGTCTATGCACGCATGAACCTTTATCTATGGCGATCGTTTAAATACTGACCAACCCTTATTCTTGTTACAAAGTTTAATGCGTAGTACGCATGTACAAGTTTGTGTGTATGCTTATGTGTACGCTAATGTGTATGATATGAGTAAAAAGGAAACAATGATACAATGCTGATCAATAGAATTAATAAAGAGTAAATGAGAGCAGGATAATGATTCGTACAATGTTTCATTGAGAATATATGTACATTTCAAAAGAGAAGAGAATATTTATACATAAACATAGATATAAGAAAAGTAAATGCATGACGCAATCGAAGGCTAATTTGTGAATTTAGTTTATAAAATGTTTACGTACAATCTATTCCTTAATACTAGTGTAAAATAAAGCAAAAATAACAGTATCACTTCAAGATCTCTGGAGATAAGACGTGCTGCAACTGAATAAATCCCCGCTACGCAAACGTAAAAGCTTATCAGCTAACGCGCGACAAACAAACATCAAACACAAAAGCGAACAAGAAAAACCACAAACAAACACATACCACAAACAGTTACACCGGGCTTGAGCCCAAAAATAAACAACCATGCGCGAACCACCTGATATAAGCAATTATTTGAACGAACCCAAATACATTTTGTCTTAAAACGAAACGACAACAACTCATTCGAAAAGGTATCACCGTTCATCATAAAAAAAACCATAGACTATGCCTGCGGAGGAGAAGTTGAAACATGCAAAAAAACAAGAGACGGCTCCCTCCTCATCAAAACCAAAAACAAACTGCAAGCTTTAAAACTACTCAAACTTACCAAAATGACAAACATGGATATTACCGCAGCAGAACACAAAACACTAAACTTTACCAAAGGTGTCATATATTGTAATGAACTACGTTACATAAGTGAAATCGAAATTCTACAAGAATTAAAAACACAGAACGTATCTGAAGTAAGAAAAATTCTAAAAAAACAATCAAACAACACAAACCGTGAAGACAGCAACACCAATACATTCGTAGAAACTGGACTTGTTACAATAACATTAGCAACACACAAACTACCCGAATCAATTAAAATTGGCTACGAAACCGTCCGCGTGCGACGTTACATCCCACTTCCACTCCGATGCAAAAATTGTCTTCGCTTTGGAAACCCTGCTACCATATGCAAGAGCTCAGAAACATGCAAAATCTGCTCAGAAGAAAAACACACAAACGAAGGAGAACTCTGCAAAAACACCCAGAACTGTCTAAACTGCATAAATAATCCCGAACTTGACCACCAACATAGCCCCCTCGACCGGAAATGCCCCACAATCCTCAAGCAGCAAGAACTAACCGCAATAAAAACCACAGAAAAAGTCGATCCAAAAAACCGCACTAGGTATATACTACAATAGACACAATCAACAGTTGAGAAACACCTACGCCAAAACACTTACATCTTCAATACCACATACAACAACAACACACGCATCAACATACGCACCAACCCACAAATCACCAAAGACGCCTCAGCAACAGGGAAGCCCCTCATCTACTGCTACACCTGGACATAACTCATCTAAAACTCTATCAACCGCAGCACGATCAACCGAAACAACACCTATACCACAACCTCAAAAACATAAACAGCACCAAATTGGAACAGAAGACATGGAAACCGAAGGTAACCTTTCTAACACAGAAACAAAATCGTATATATCACAACACACTGAAGATCTAAAACTAAGAATTTTCTCCAAAGATAAATCTAGCCCCCTCTCCACTAACTTTAAACCTTCCAAAACAAAAATAAAAACCAAACTCTCAAGCAAGAACTAACACACAAATAACAGCGATAGCGAATCTATATAAAAAAAAAACAAGAAAAAAATTTATTTTAACTTAAACTTTATACTCATCTTTAACTTAAACTCAAAACAAAAACAAATACCTATTATAAAAAACTAATACATACATTATAATACATTAAAACTTAGGCCTATAGCAATGTTAAAAATAATACAATGGAACATAAAAGGATACACAAACAACTACAGTGAGCTTTTGATTATTATCAAAGAACACGCAACACAAATCATATGTCTCCAAGAAACACACTATAACAACACATGCTTCCCCATCACCGTCCCAAAAAATTACCAAATTTATAACAATACAGCCTCCAACCGATTTGGTGGCGTAGCCATATTAGTCCACAAATCCATCCAACATAATCAAATAAACCAAACTAGACATTTTGAAACTCTTGGAATAGAAATCATGTCGAAAACAAAAATTAACATCCTCTCAACATATATACCTCCCAACAAAACCTTTTCACTAAAATGCTTAAATGATAATTTTGAAACACCCAACACTAACCAAATTATCCTTTAACAGCTGGCATCATAGTTGGGGATCACCGCAGGACAACAGAAGAGGCATAATTCTAGCTACATTCTTCCAAAACGCTAATCTCACTATCCTCAACGACGGCTCCCCAACCCACTTCTCCACTCACAACACTTTCACCCACATAGACTTATCACTATGCTCCCCCAACTTACCCCCTTCACCACTTGGAAAACAGTCGACGACCTTCATGGAAGCGATCATTTTCCAATCCTAATCTCCTTATTCCCACAATCACAAACAACCAACTTTTCTCGTCCCTTCTTCAAAATAAAAGCAGCCGACTGGACATTATTCACGAAATTAACCAACGACATAAACGAACATATACCCAAAAGCACAAACATCAATAAAGAAGCAGCAATCCTAAATAAAATAATTCTACAAGCCGTCCATCACAGCATACCACAAACATCCCCCCATCATTGCAGCAAAAACACTCGCTGGTGGAATAAGACCCTAACCGAACTTAGGGCAAATAAACTCAAAACCTGGCAGACTTTCAAACGCATCAACAATACTGACAATCTCCTCAAATACAAACGAGCTAATACACTCTTCCGGAGGGAGCTAAAAATATCAAAAATCAAAGCTACGACAGAATTCACCTCCACAATTGAACCTATGACGCCCTCTGACAAAATCTGGGCAAACATCCGACGTTTTTGCGGACTTACACCAATTAAAACTATACACTGTATCACAGACACAACCAACAACTCGCTCACAACAGATACAGCCTCCATAGCCCATCTTTTTGCTCAACACTGGTCCAACCATTCCAAAGATGAAAACTTCAGCCAAAATATCACCGCCAACAAATACTCAGACAAACCAACATACTACATACCCATCCCATCAGCACAAACAATAGAATCAGATATTACGCAGATAGAAGTACTATCTGCACTACACTCCCTCAGAGGAACAACTCCTGGAAAAAACAGAATATTATACCCCATTATTAAAAACACCTCATACTCACTCAAAACTAGAATCACCAACTTCTTCAACAACATTTTCAATAACTTCATCCCGCAATCATACAAAACCAACCAGCTATAGACCAATCTCCCTTAACTGTTGCCTATCAAAAACATTAGAAAAAATAATAGCCAAACGTCTTTGGTGGTTTGTCACCAAAAACAACTTTATTCATCCCAACCAATCAGGTTTTAAGCACGGCAAATCGGTTTCAGACGGGCTGCTCCTTGCAGACCATCTGATAACCAAGTCGTTGAGAACCAAAAAGCACACCTCCGTCATTGCCCTTGACTTTTCAAAGGCTTTCGACAGAGTCGGAGTGCACACCATCATCGACCAGCTAATCAGCTGGAAAGTTGGCCCCAAAATCAAAAATTTTATTCAAAAGTTCATGTCCAGCAGAAAAATTAGAATTAAAGTTAAAAACAAAATCAGTGGCCCCTACCCGCTTTTCAACGGCATCCCCCAGGGATCGCCAATATCGGTCATTCTCTTCTTAATTGCCTACAAGAGACTCTCAAATGTCATCAGCCTACAAAAAGAAATACAATTCAGCGCCTACGCAGACGATTTCTTCCTAATAATTCCACTCAATAGACAAAAAAACCAAACATACAACCTAGACACCCTATTCTCGAACATTCATGAATGGTGTTCATATTCAGGAGCAACACTATCCCTACAAAAATGCCAACACCTCCACATTTGCCGAAAGCAGAACTGCACCTACAGCATATCATGCAACAATACCCCAATTCCCTCAGTTCCCAACCTAAAAATCTTAGAATTAACAATAAACAACAAATATAGATGGGACTCACACATAAAAAACATACAACCAGCCATAAACAAAAAACTCAACGTCATAAAATGCTTAGCAAGCCTTAAATTTAATTGCAACACACACACACTTATAAACATAACAAAATCAACCTTAATATCAAAAATAGATTACGCGCTATTCACCTACGTCCACGCCCCAAAATCAACTCTTAACAAACTTAAATCCTTATTTAACGCAGCAATACGCATATCACTTGGAGCACTACGCTCAACCCCTATACAAAACTTGCTTTTTGAGTCAAACATACCCACAATAGAACAAAAAAGAGATCTGATTACAACCAAAGCCTGCAAAACCCTACTATACATTTCAAATTCACCACTTCGCAAAATCCATCAAACAAAACGGCAGCCAAAAAAGAAACAAATTAACATCTGCACTAGAAAAAATCATAGTCTCATGCAAAGAACATAACATTCCCTACCTCCCACTTCCAAACATAACTACCACCCCACAATGGCTACTCCCTCCTTCCCTCATCAACACCACAGCACATACAGACAACACTTCCTTGAACTCAAGGACAAATACAACAATCACACATTCATATACACAGGCGGCTCGTTGCAAAACAACACCGCTACTTTTGCCATCACCACCGAAAACGAAATCCTGAAAAGAGGCATACTACCTCACTTCTCATTAATCTTATCAGCCGAAACCATAGCCATTCTAGATGCAATAAAACTAATTCAAAACAGAACCGGAAACTTCATCATTTGCTCCGACTCTCTCTCATCTATAAAATCCATCAGTAATATTAACAACAATAACTTATATCCCATAACTATCAGAACCCTCCTTACCAAATCTGCCCCTAAAATAAAACTCCTCTGGATCCCTAGCCACTGTGGCATTGAAGGAAACGAGCTAGCCGACACCATAGCCAAATCCACAATCAAGATGCCCCTACATTACACTCCAAACTTTAACACTACAGACATAAACAAAATCCTCATGAACAAAATAGCTCAACAACTCAAACACAACATAGAACTCTGCAATATATGGTACCAACAATTAAACACTAATCTAACACACACAGCCCACTACCTAAAAAACATAAAACAAAAAAATATCAACCGCAGTGACCAAATAAAAATACTAAGGCTCAGACTAGGACACACAAGGTTTACACAACAACACTACAACAACCCTGACAACATCCTACCATGCCCAAACTGCCATACAACAATAGACCTCAAAATAAAACATATCCTAACAGACTGCCCCGCAACATCACAACTTAAAAATCAAATCTTCCAAAATCGGTGCCCCATATTGACCCACTCAAATCCAACCCTAGAAAACATTTCAAAAATAATTAAATTTCTTAAACTCACGAACACATATCACCTCCTATGACTTAAAATTAAATTAAAATTACTGTAAATATGTAAATAATTTATTAATACCATCATACTACCAAGCCGAAGGCCATAGCAGCCAGTGCTTTAGTCATTAGTTAGTTTTAATTTTAATTATATCTAACTTTATTATAAATAAATAAATAAATAAATACATAAATAAATAAATAAATCAAAAATAAGATGTGATTTGCTTCAAAAAAAAAAAAGCAAAACTAACACCGCCCACTTTTGTGATTTTTATGAAAAACTTCGTTATTTAAATCAATATTAGCTTGAAAATCTATTTGCTGGATTTTAGTGGACAACCGCTTCATATACATATAGAAACGGGAATGTCCCGCCAACTTCTTGAGGTAGTCCCATACAGACCCACAGCTTACTTTTATGCATTTATTTTAACTGAAAGTCAATATCAACTTGAAATTCGATATGGTGGTATCTTATAGATGGTTACTTCATACACATCTACTAGTGAGCGTGCACCGGCCACTTTTTGGGGTAACCCCTATTTAAATCCCTACGTTTATGTTTTGCAATACGATTTAAAACTTTGTGTGAATGGTATTAAAGCTTCGGTTCAACCGAAGTTAACGTTTTTTAGGGTTTCGTACCAAAGGGTAAAACAGAACCCTATTGCGCTGTCCGTCCGTCTGTCTGTCCGCATGTCACCAGGCTGTATCTCATGAACCGTGATAGTTAGACAGTTGAAATTTTCACAGATTATGTATTTCTGTTGCCGCTATGGTACGGAACCCTTCGTGCGCGAATCCGTCTCGCACTTGGCCGGTTTTCTTGTTTATTTTTAATTTAGGAATCCAGAAACAAAAATCAGATAACGATTTTTAAATTATTATTATTATATTTTTTTTAATGGTACTCTGAATTTTATGTCATAATATACCAAAAACACAGGTCTACAAATACCGGAGTCATGTCAGTTGTAGGAAAGCTGAGGGTCATTTCCGAAGAAATTTGCTACGTAGAATCCGAATCCGGGGTCAGAATTGGTTTTTGTGGTCTATCTGTCCAGTTACATCAATTAGTACCACTGCCTTTAATTTAAGAGTTCAAGAGAGCAATTACGATTTGTTTTCGCAAAGTTATGGCTATTCGAAGTTACGAAATATATCCCGTCGACGTCATTCGGGTACATAACCTCAAATATCTCAAAATCCTGATGATGGGCCAATTCTGACCAAGGATTCGGATTCTACGCAGCAAATTATTTCGGAAATGACCCCTAGCTCTCCAACAACTAAACCATGTTGATCTGCGTAATCATTGGTTTATCGTAAGACATGAATTTTCGATCAAGGATTTGTAGGTAGTTTATTGCTACAGAAAACAATGCTTTTAAAATAATGAGTTTTCAAATGCCGTGTTGGGTATCAAATGAAATTTTTAGCTGTTGGTCGTGGCTTTGTTTGCGCGCTCAGATGTGATCCAAACACATTTTCTCTCCAAACTTACACAAAATACATATTATTATATTATAAATACTATGGTCTCAGGTCTTCATACGGATTATTTATTTGTTTCTTGAATCATAATAAATTGTTGAAAAACCCTATGAGTCACGATCCCTTGAGGAATTGGAAAGGTTAAGAAGTCTTTCAAATTTCGAAACATAAACCTATGTGTAAGTTTGGTATATTACCTATGTACATATAAAACAATAAAACCTAAACATAAAAAAATGTAAAGCGGATCTGCAAATGCTTTATCACGAAATTATAACACCAAAATAATTTAACTAAAAAAGTAAGTGTAAAAACTAAAATCCGACTACTATCACACTCTAAAATGTATGAAACAAGAAAACATTCTCATCTGAAATTGTTTTGTACAAATTATTCAATATTTTAAGTCTATTAAATAAACAAGTTACAAGTAATATAATTTAATGTATTTAGTACAAATTCATAGTGATGTTCAGAGAATAGATAATAGGATTTGATCGCCAGGAAGAATGTGCACCATTTCAAAATGATTTTTTAACTGAATATTGAATAAAATAAAAAAAACATCTTTACAAGGTAAAAACCAAGAGAAGAAAGTATACCTGCAACTCACCAAACTTTTGATATCAATTTTGTGACGAAAGATTTGCATTTTTCATTTGTATTGTTGGGATTGATTGTAAAATGTAAATTAACGATATCAGAAGTTTGGTGAGTTGCTTGTAGGCTTTCGCCACTTGTTTTTTACCTCGTCAAGACGATTTTTATTTTATATAAATTATTTTAAGAGAGTTCATTGAATAGTTGTTTACATATACGTGCAATCCAACTAATAAACAATTTAGAGTTGCATTTTTTAAATTAAAAACAAAACAAGTAAGAATACCGCATTTCATACTTAACATAAAAAATTAAAAAACAAAAAAAATTGCTTATATGTATGAGTATATACAAGTATATACAATTAAAAATATTTTTATTTTTTTTAATCCTACTAATATTATAAATTAGAAAGTTTGTATGGATGTGTGGATTTGTGGATGTGTATATGTGTGGATGTTTATTAGTCTTTCACGCAAAAACTAATGAATGGATTTTAATGACACTTTACAATACTCGTAATATAGCTCATATATCAGAATAACAGGTAGGCTATAATTTATGAAGATTTTGGTTAATTGGAAGCCTTTTTGTGGTTAGCTACACTTACAACAAGTTATTTAATTTTTATTAAAATTTTTATTAAATTAATTAAATTTAAATAGTAGGCATTTGATTATTTGTTGAGGGGAAAAAAATTAAATTAAATTTTTAAATTACATTGCTGATTCCTCAAGTTTTTCCAAATCTGCCACATAATATTCAAGACGAAAATTGGTTGTGTGAAAGAACCATACTGGCACCAAAAAAGGATATTGTTACGAAAATAAATAAAACATATTGGACGAACTAACTAGCGAAATATCAGTGTATAACTCCATCGACACAGTCATGTCATCCGATGACACTACGAGCTACCCCGTGGAGTTCATAAACTCTTTGGAATTATCTGGGGTGCCATCCCATAGGTTGGAATTAAAGGTAGGTGTACCCGTTTTGTTAATGCGCAACTTGAACGCGACAAGACTATGCAACGGTACACGGTTACGAGTCACCGAACTAGGAAGGAATATTGTGAAGGCCACAATCTTAACTGGCGAAGCCAAGGGAGACAATGTGCTTATACCACGCATACCAATCATACCTAATAACTTACCATTTAATTTTATGCGCCTGCAGTTCCCACTAAAAGTTGCATTTTCAATGACTGTCAAAAAATCACAGGGTCAAACCTTAAATGTAGCAGGAATACATTTGGGCACGCCATGTTTTCCCCACTGTCAGCTCTACGTAGCTTGCTGAATGTCTGGCATCTCAACGGGCTGCTGAGACACCAGAACAATCCCATACTCGGCGTCAACAGAACGCACAATATATGACATCCCAATGAGCTGATGAGACACCAGAACAGTCCCAAGCCCGGCGTCAACAGTTTATAAATAAAAATAAAATCTAAAAAATCTTTATGCATAAAAAAAAAACAAAATATATAATTTTTTTTTTAGTTTGAATATACATATTTTGATAATTAAAAAAAAAAACGTTAACTTCATTGAACCGAAGCTCTAATACTAATCACACGAAATTTGAAGCCATATTGTAAAACATAAACATCGGGTGGATTTGTTTAGCGGCTACTCGAAAAAGGAAGCGGTACACGCCCATTAGCATTTGACTGTGGATCGAGCATCCATAAAAAGCCAGCACATCGAATTTCAAGCTAATATTGATTTAAATAAAAAAGTTTTTCATAAAAAACACAAAAATGGGTGGTGAGTTTGTATGGGAGCTACCCGAAAAAGTGGGCTGCACACCCATTAGTCTATGTATGTTATGCGGCTGCGCATAAAAGCCAACACATCGAATTTCAACCTAATATTTACCGTAATATAGAATTTTTTCACACAAAAACAGTGGGTCCATTTGAAGCTACCAATTACCAATTATTAAGTTAATATTGGCTTCAATAAACAAGTTTTCCATATAAAAAGCCGAAAGTTGGCGGTGGGTTTGAATGCGGGCTACCCCATTGTAGTATATACTTAATATTGTAACGAAAAATGTAAAAAAACAGAGCAGGCGATTGTTAAAACATCAGGCAAGAAAAGAGAGTTTGACGTTCTATCAACACGAGTAGTTGACTTTTTGCTTTGATTGAGCAGTGCTACGTTAACGCAAACTCAAACAATTGGAATAACCAACAAGCCTTAATCTACGCTGTTACGACTTCCGCTACGCCATTCCCGCCCCAATGCCTGTGTGTGATTGTGCATCTGCCCCTTGGCTTTTATCTCTACTAGCATCTGTTTATTTCACTGGAATGGAAAATTAAATGTTTCTTTCTATTTTCTTGGATTTTTTTTTATACCCAATCCTCAAGAAAATAACATGAAAATAACTCTCTTAACATACAATTGCGGTTTCACGCAGTATTGCCTTAGTCCTTACAAGTTATAGTGAATATATGACACTTGATCAATTCTAGAAAGGACTATGTGAAAAAATAGGTGATCCAGTAAATTTTTTTAATCGGAAATGAAATCAGCAATAGTTAGCACTGAAATAAATCCAAAACAGATGACTTCCTGAAATACCATCTTCCCGCCTCAATTCCCAAGATTTTGTTAAGGAATACTAATTCTGGTACGGGAGCCCAATGCTTGAGACTTTAACTAACACTCTCCTCTGGTTTTTTATGCCATTCTAAGCCGATGGTATTGGCAGAAAATGGCACAAAAAAAGAAGATATTCCAGAAATTGATAGCGTTTTCCTGTATTTTGGAATTAGTCCCAAAGATTTGTAGTGAAGATATGCCACTTGGAATATATACGAATCAAGTGACTACCTAAAATACCACGTTCCCGTCTCAATACCCAAGATTTTTGTAAGGAGTTCATATCTTGTTCCAATGTACTCATTTATGCACCTTATCAGTAAAATGATCAAAATTTACCGTTATTGTCATCCTATTGCTTTTGTATTATTTCTTTGACTAAATTATAAAGTGCTTATTATTATTTGAAGTATCGCCGTGGTTACATCAGAGTAGTAGAAGCGATTTTTATTATTTCAAAATTATGAGGAAATTAGAGCGCGAAGTCGAAAATTCTATTGCAAGACTTGCCGAGAAAGGCTATTCGTCCCGTTTAATTGCTACTGAACATAAAATAAGTCAGTCGGTGGTCATTCGAGTCCAAAAAAGGCGTAATGTTTCGGCTGAAAACACTCTTCGCTAGACAGCACCGAAATTGGACCATAGATGACTGGAAACGGGTAATTTGGTCAGACGAATCAAAATTCAATAGATTCCAGTCAGACGGTAAGTAATATTGCTGGCGCCGGCCCGGAGAATCCATCCAACGACACCATGTGAAGCAACCCGTAAAACACGGTGGAGGCAATGTTGTAGTTTGGGGCTGCTTCACCTGGTGCAATATTGGGCCACTACACAAAATAGATGGCATAATGAACAAAAACCAATATCTTAACATTTTACAAGACCATCTTCCCGATTTTATTGAGCAAAGTGCTTACACCGAAGCTGAAATAGTGTTTCAGCAGGATGGAGATCAAAATCACACTTCAAAAGTCGTGCAAAACTGGCTGGCTGACCAAAATTTTCAGTTGATGAAGTGGCCGGCTCAAAGTCCTGACCTCAACCCAATTGAGAATTTATGCTCTATTGTGAGAAGACGGTTGGGACAATACCCATCGGCTCCATCAAACCTGGAGAATTTGTGGCAAAGGGTGCTCAAAGAGTGGAACCTTATACCCAAAGAAATTTTAAAAAATTTGGTTGAAAATATGCCAAATCGTATAGAAAGCGTTATAAAAAATAAGGGCTTATGGACCAAATATTAATTATAAATTATAAATTAAAAATTAAAATTATTTTTTTACTGATAATAAAATGAAAATGCCAAAGGTGCATAAATTTGTTCTCTTTTTCCATGCCCCTCTTTTCGTTAATTATTTTTCGCTAATTTGTAGTACATTAAATATAGAATAAATAAAAAAAAATATTTCATTTGCTTTACTCCTTTCTTTTTTATTCGCTCCGAAATGCGAAACATGCCAACATGTACTCACTTTTGCTCCCCACCGCATTGTTGTTTATATAGGCCGCATAGGGCAAATATGGGTTAATAAATAATTATTTTTATCCATGTAACTTATTTATTTAAATCAATATTAGCTTGAAATTCGATGTGCTGGCTTTTTATGGATGCTCGATCCACAGTCAAATGCTAATGGGCGTGTACCGCTTCCTTTTTCGAGTAGCCGCTAAACAAATCCACCCGATGTTTATGTTTTACAATATGGCTTCAAATTTCGTGTGATTAGTATTAGAGCTTCGGTTCAATGAAGTTAACGTTTTTTTTTTTAATTATCAAAATATGTATATTCAAACTAAAAAAAAAATTATATATTTTGTTTTTTTTTTATGCATAAAGATTTTTTAGATTTTATTTTTATTTATAAACTGTTGACGCCGGGCTTGGGACTGTTCTGGTGTCTCATCAGCTCATTGGGATGTCATATATTGTGCGTTCTGTTGACGCCGAGTATGGGATTGTTCTGGTGTCTCAGCAGCCCGTTGAGATGCCAGACATTCAGCAAGCTACGTAGAGCTGACAGTGGGGAAAACATGGCGTGCCCAAATGTATTCCTGCTACATTTAAGGTTTGACCCTGTGATTTTTTGACAGTCATTGAAAATGCAACTTTTAGTGGGAACTGCAGGCGCATAAAATTAAATGGTAAGTTATTAGGTATGATTGGTATGCGTGGTATAAGCACATTGTCTCCCTTGGCTTCGCCAGTTAAGATTGTGGCCTTCACAATATTCCTTCCTAGTTCGGTGACTCGTAACCGTGTACCGTTGCATAGTCTTGTCGCGTTCAAGTTGCGCATTAACAAAACGGGTACACCTACCTTTAATTCCAACCTATGGGATGGCACCCCAGATAATTCCAAAGAGTTTATGAACTCCACGGGGTAGCTCGTAGTGTCATCGGATGACATGACTGTGTCGATGGAGTTATACACTGATATTTCGCTAGTTAGTTCGTCCAATATGTTTTATTTATTTTCGTAACAATATCCTTTTTTGGTGCCAGTATGGTTCTTTCACACAACCAATTTTCGTCTTGAATATTATGTGGCAGATTTGGAAAAACTTGAGGAATCAGCAATGTAATTTAAAAATTTAATTTAATTTTTTTCCCCTCAACAAATAATCAAATGCCTACTATTTAAATTTAATTAATTTAATAAAAATTTTAATAAAAATTAGATAACTTGTTGTAAGTGTAGTTAACCACAAAAAGGCTTCCAATTAACCAAAATCTTCATAAATTATAGCCTACCTGTTATTCTGATATATGAGCTATATTACGAGTATTGTAAAGTGTCATTAAAATCCATTCATTAGTTTTTGCGTGAAAGAGTAATAAACATCCACACATGTACACATCCACAAATCCACACATCCATACAAACTTTCTAATTTATAATATTAGTAGGATTAAAAAAAAATAAAAATATTTTTAATTGTATATACTTGTATATACTCATACATATAAGCAATTTTTTTTGTTTTTTAATTTTTTATGTTAAGTATGAAATGCGGTATTCTTACTTGTTTTGTTTTTAATTTTAAAAATGCAACTCTAAATTGTTTATTAGTTGGATTGCACGTATATGTAAACAACTATTCAATGAACTCTCTTAAAATAATTTATATAAAATAAAAATCGTCTTGACGAGGTAAAAAACAAGTGGCGAAAGCCTACAAGCAACTCACCAAACTTCTGATATCGTTAATTTACATTTTACAATCAATCCCAACAATACAAATGAAAAATGCAAATCTTTCGTCACAAAATTGATATCAGAAGTTTGGTGAGTTGCAGGTATACTTTCTTCTCTTGGTTTTTACCTTGTAAAGATGTTTTTTTTATTTTATTCAATATTCAGTTAAAAAATCATTTTGAAATGGTGCACATTCTTCCTGGCGATCAAATCCTATTATCTATTCTCTGAACATCACTATGAATTTGTACTAAATACATTAAATTATATTACTTGTAACTTGTTTATTTAATAGACTTAAAATATTGAATAATTTGTACAAAACAATTTCAGATGAGAATGTTTTCTTGTTTCATACATTTTAGAGTGTGATAGTAGTCGGATTTTAGTTTTTACACTTACTTTTTTAGTTAAATTATTTTAGTGTTATAATTTCGTGATAAAGCATTTGCAGATCCGCTTTACATTTTTTTATGTTTAGGTTTTATTGTTTTATATGTACATAGGTAATATACCAAACTTACACATAGGTTTATGTTTCGAAATTTGAAAGACTTCTTAACCTTTCCAATTCCTCAAGGGATCGTGACTCATAGGGTTTTTCAACAATTTATTATGATTCAAGAAACAAATAAATAATCCGTATGAAGACCTGAGACCATAGTATTTATAATATAATAATATGTATTTTGTGTAAGTTTGGAGAGAAAATGTGTTTGGATCACATCTGAGGCGTGATTTTAGAAATTATTCCGAATTATCGGGAGCGCGCAGAGAAAGCCACGAGCAACAGCTAAAAATTTATATGTTTTTGAAATGTGCTAATTAAAACGTTTCATTTGATACCCAACACGGCATTTGAAAAATCATTATTTTAAAAGCATTGTTTTCTGTAGCAATAAACTACCTACAAATCCTTGATCGAAAATTCATGTCTTACGATAAACCAATGATTACGCAGATCAACATGGTTTAGTTGTTGGAGAGCTAGGGGTCATTTCCGAAATAATTTGCTGCGTAGAATCCGAATCCTTGGTCAGAATTGGCCCATCATCAGGATTTTGAGATATTTGAGGTTATGTACCCGAATGACGTCGACGGGATATATTTCGTAACTTCGAATAGCCATAACTTTGCGAAAACAAATCGTAATTGCTCTCTTGAACTCTTAAATTAAAGGCAGTGGTACTAATTGATGTAACTGGACAGATAGACCACAAAAACCAATTCTGACCCCGGATTCGGATTCTACGTAGCAAATTTCTTCGGAAATGACCCTCAGCTTTCCTACAACTGACATGACTCCGGTATTTGTAGACCTGTGTTTTTGGTATATTATGACAGAAAATTCAGAGTACCATTAAAAAAAAATTATAATAATAATTTAAAAATCGTTATCTGATTTTTGTTTTTGGATTCCTAAAATAAAAATAAACAAGAAAAAAGATGCAACCATATCGAATTTAAAGTTGATATTGACTTTCAGTTAAAATAAATGCATAAAAGTGAGCTGTGGGTTTATATGGGACTACCTCAAGAAGTTGGCGGGACATGCCCGTTTCTATATGTATATGAAGCGGTTGTCCACTAAAATCCAGCAAATAGAACTTCAAGCTAATATTGATTTAAATAACGAAGTTTTTCATAAAAATCACAAAAGTGGGCGGTGTTAGTTTTGTTTTTTTTTTAAACAAATTACATCTCATTTTTGCTTTATTTTACACTAGAACTACTTACTTTACATTTGTCAGTAGTTTTTATTCACTATTCAGTTTTTTATTCTTTAGTTTTTGGATGGTGTGTTTCAGCTGCTTACTTATTTTATTAAGCAAAGCTATACCTGATAGGGTTCGTGTCTGGTGTTACTTCTTATGTTGGTTTCTTTTTTTTTATCTTTTTTCTTTTTTTTTTTTCATTTTAAATACATGTATTTTAGTAAAAAATTGATTTTTCATTAGTTTTTTGTTTGTTCTTTTTTGCAAAGCAACAAAAATAACTACTGGCCGACGATGGTAGTTTTAAAATGTCCCTCCTTCTTCGATCAGTTGTTTTGTTGTTCCGGACAATTCAAAAGGAAACAATAAGCAGAGCACTGTAATTATACGGCCCAAGTGTATGTTTTATGTTTAATGCAATATTTTTGAAAGCAATTAAATTTACTACATTTTAATATATTTTTGTTATATTTCCTTAACAGCACATTTTTAAAACTAATTACATTTCAGTGGACTTACGTGGTTTTTAGCACTGACTCTAACAACACTTGTAATATAAAATATATATATATATATATATATATATATATATATATATATATATATATATATATATATATATATTATATATATATATATATATATATATATATATATATATATATATATATATATATATATATATATATATATATATATATATATATATATATATATATATATATATATATATATATATATATATATATATATATATATATATATATATATATATATATATATATAAAATAAATTATGAACTTATAAATAAAAAGTAATCCTACTGTCATTTGGGTCTAATTTGTTTTATTATATAAAATTTTTATTTGGAACCTATTTTATATGGAACCTATTTGCTGGCGGGGAGCAAATTATTTTGGCGGTAACCCTTTTCTTACCGTTTTAACAGTATCTGATAAAGGACAATAGACGTAGTTAAAGAGGAGGCCAGGATTTGCATGGCTGCTCTTGCTACAGCTTCGAAAACTTAAATTTAGTAACTTCTTTCAAAATTAGCATTTGTTTTTTTTTTTTTTTTTGACAAGAAGCGAAAAGGCGCACCAGAATTTCCCCCTGCCAAATTCACATTTGGGGAAGCGACATAACACCACGATGTGATATACCCTTAAAGCGAATGAATAACTAAGTCTATTGCTTAAGATTCTCAGCATGGTAAATTGGAACGTCTTCTCTGAAGCTCTCCACCAATCAAGTTCAGGTTCCCGTCGTAAATCAATAGTTCTGGAGCTTCGGGGTTTTCGGATCAGCTCAGTGCAGCCGCTGGACAATGTCAATCTCATTAAGCAGCTTATACAGCTCGTGGTTCATACGGTTCCTAAACAAGATGCCAACTCTAAGAGCACCAAAAACTCTACGAAGAATCTGTCTCTCGAACACTCCCAAAGACGCAGTATCCGTTGATGTTAGGGTCCATGCTTCTGTGCTATACAGCAGGACCAGGATTATCAGTCAAGATTATCTTCGTACTTCGAAAGAGGGTTCTATTTTTAACAGAGGTTACAGAGGTTAGCAACCGTGATGATCTGATCTCCAGACTGACGTTTTTGTTTCTGGTTATCTCTGTTGCCAGGTAGACAAAGTTGAAGTTAAAATTCTCCATATTATTATTATTCTTCAGCTTTTTAATTACTGAGCCGACATCGTTATAATCCGGTAACTCTACAAGAAAGCCAGTCTATTGTGATTGCAGCTTTCCAAACCATTGAAAAATATCTTCTTCCGTGTAGCTTGCTATGGCATTAGCTGAAAACTTTTTCGCAGCTTTGGATAAATGATCTAACACTACTAATATGCCTACATTGCCAGATTTAGACCGAATATAACTGTCTAAAAAATCGACATATATTATTTGAAAGAAACGTATAAACGTGGTGGTGTTTTGTACATTTGCAAACGGTCAATGTAATTTCTCACATCTTTTACTAAATTCGGCCAAAAATAAAATCTTATACTTTCTTCAAACGTCTTATTTTTACCACAGTGGGCAGATAGCTAAAATTTCAACTTCTAATTTCCCAGGTATCTAGAATTTTCAAATCAAATTATCAATAATTTGATCACCAGTTGCATGTTCGGTTCTGTGGTATATATAATTATCTATTACTTTTACATCGGACATTTTAGATTAATTTTCATCCACTCTGCGTATAAGTTCTTTGTAATGTTCAGATTCAAGATCAATAAAATTGGAGATGTTAACAATAGCGAATAGATCTTTAACATTTACCTGCAATAATGCATCAGGGATTACGTTCTGACTCCCTTTTCTATGAACAACAGAAAAGCTGAATCGCTGAAGTTCAAGCTTCAACGAAGCGTGCTCTTTCACCACTATAAATTCGTGTCCTTCGATATATGTCCTGAATTTTTGTATGCAAAGAAGTGCTGCCAGGCATTTTTTTTTGTCACTCAATTATTTTTCTGCGTATTATTCAATTTCATGGAAAAACAATGAGCGTTTCGTCAACATTGAGGAGAGTGGCCACTATTACATAACTCTGAATAAATTTGTCATTCCCAAAAACCGACGGAGTTCTTTCATAGACCTTGACGTAAGAAAGTTAACATTAGCGGAAATTTTATCTGGATCTGTGTTTACTGATCCATTCCCTGCTACATGACATAAGTATTTAACTTCAATAATACAGAAGTAACTTTTCTCAATGTTTATAGTTAGACGTGACAACCTAATTTGTTGAGCTATTTTGAAATGAATTGTCTCCCTGGTACTGTAAAAGCGGCTTTTTCTTCCATTTATATACGGCAGCAGCTACACGTCCCTAATAGTTACAACAATTAATTTCATACTGTGTAAACAAAGACAGAGTTTCCCTGGTTTTCTAAAGAGCACTACAAGTGAGGAGCAAGCAGTTTAATTATCTTCAATTACTCCCAGTTCCAAATTCGGCATACATTAATATCTATATGGCCGGTAAAAACGGAAAGTGGAAGTGGTTTAATCGGCTTTGCATGGCCTACAACAATCGTATGTGCTAAAAGCTTAGAGCTTGCACGGAAAAAGTAGGTAATCCTTTTATTACTGGTTTCAATCTTTATGGCATCTTATACCATAAAGTATATATATTCTTGATCAGCTCGACGAGACGAGTCGATTTAGCCATGTCCGTCTGACTGTCTGTTTAGCCGTCTGTATGTTGTTGCTCATTTTTTGGGGACCAATATTTTATGCTGATCGTCGTGCAGACAAAGTTGGAATATCAATTAGTTTTAATCGATCGACATAGGGCATTAGACATTATGAGAGCAAACAGCATAAACTGTTTTTGAACAGACTCTTGATGAATTACATAATGTGGATTTTTTATGCTATACAGTTGAAAATTGGCACATACACTTATTTTTATTGCAGTTGAATAGAGTACCAAGATTGACCCAGTCCACTTTTGCGGTAGCCCCCATACAAACCCACCATTCACTTTTGAATTTTTGTATGATAAACTTTTTTACATAATTACATAATGTGGATTTTTTATGCTATACAGTTGAAAATTGGCACATACACTTATTTTTATTGCAGTTGAATAGAGTACCAAGATTGACCCAGTCCACTTTTGCGGTAGCCCCCATACAAACCCACCATTCACTTTTGAATTTTTGTATGATAAACTTTTTTACAGTAGTCAATATCAACTTAATAATTGATATGGTAGCTTTTAGTGGACGGATGTGCAACATATACATTAATGGGTGGGACACCCTCCCCCCCTGCAAACCCACCGCACATTTTTGTGTTTCGTGCACCACCCACTAAACAAACCTACCCAGACGTTTATGTTGTACAATACGATTTAACATTTTGTGTGAATGGTAGTAGAGCTTCGGTTCAATCGAAGTTAACTTTTTCTCTTATTTTTGTTTTCATTATTGAATTTATTCATTCTACGTTTCTTTATTCTAATTGAATACCAAAATAATATCAATGCACTTTTCTAGTTGATTTATCTTCATAAAAACATACACATGCCAAAGTAAACGATACACAAGACAAAATCAAACAATTTATCTTACGCGTTCATATGGACTGGCCTAAGCCAGCGGCCAGTATGGTTAGGTTAGGTTAGGTAAGGATGGCCCAACATGGTTAAACCCCACATTGTCACTTAGGCCAGCATAGGCCCCTTGTGATACCATATTTGTTCCTATTTCATCCGCAGCTACTCAGGAAACCACTTTGTCAGTGTCAAGAACGTCGAGATGTGTTTGATCTCTTTTTCTGATATCTCCATTAAGTTGTCCAGGAAGGAATAACGTCAGTCTCTGCCTATTGTGGGCCGGACAATGACCGCAGCTTCTGCAGAAGTCCCAGGAGTTTAAACCTAGCCTTGTGGCATGTCTTCCTATTGTACAGTGGCCTGTGAGGGCTCTCACAATAACAGCTACTTATCTCTCTTGTACTGAAGAAGTGTTATTGTTCTTTTAAGATTATATTTTGGCCAGGTGAGTCTAGAGATTCTACACGTGCCAAGGTTGCACCATCTATTGGTTGCTGTACCGATCATCTCTGTTGAGATCTGTAGTTTAAATGTAGCCATGGGTATACCTACTGTGGCCCTCCCCGGAAGGATATCAGCAGTGGTACCCTCTCTTGCTAATTTATCCGCTTCATCAATTCCCTCTATGTTCTTGTGACCAGGCACCCAGATGAGATGTACAACATAGTGCTCTGCAATCTCTGAAGATTTCCTTAGTCTGAGGGCTGTGACTATTGCCTTCTCTCTCGCAAGGAGATCAAGTGGGATCCGAAGGAGCAGTACATTTAATGCGTCCGTCGGTGTGGTACGCAGCGCTCCACTGATACAAAGTTCAGCACTCCTTTGCACCGTATGCATTTGCTTAAGGGTAGAAGCCTTTTCTAGTGCTGGCTACCATACACATACTCCGTATAGCAGAATGGGCCTAACTACTGCAGTGTATAACCAATGAACGATAGATGGAGAGAAACCCCATCTTCTTCCAATAGCTTTTTTGCACGCAAAGAGTGCTATGTTTGCCTTCTTAATACGCTCTTCCGTGTTTTTGTTCCAATTGAGCTTTTTGTCCAGGATCACTCCCAGATATTTTGCATATTCGCTGATAGTAAGACTAGTATTGTTGAGTTTGGGTAAAGTCAATTTAGGAGTCTTGTATTTCCTTGAAAAGAGCACTAGTTCCGTTTTTGTAGGGTTCAGCGGCCAGTATGCTACCTTATAATTGTACCATGGACTTGCTAGCATATCGATGAGCATCAGTTGAGAGCGCGGCTTCATAGTGTTGCTGGAAAAATTTTTAAAGAAGAGGAATCAATATTTCTTTGAGCTTGTTGCCGAGCGCATTGCCAAAGTGCTTATATGGGCCAACCTTTTGTTGATCCCAACACGTTGGTCATACTTATCGCGCTCAGCATTAAAGGAGCAGGCAAGAGAGCAAATACGCTTATACGGGCCAACCTTTCGATGTGCCCAACATGTTGGTCATACTTAACGGTCTCACTATTATCAAATGGTACCGAACCGTTTTGTATTGTCCTTACAATTGTTGAATTTCAACCATATGACGACCATTAGTTTATAAACAAAAGTCGGACGTGGCTAGATCGACTCGACTTGTCAGGCTGATCATGAATACGAGGGGTACTATTTATATTTCGGGAATAGCAAATAATAACAAACATTTTTAAATGAAAATGGCTTTATTGTTTTTCAAAATATTCCCCTTGATGATCAATACACTTTTGCATTCGTTGAAACCATTTGTCATAACAGTTTTTTCATTCCTCTTGAGACACCTCCAAAACATGCTTCTTCGGCGCTCGTAAATCGTTGACCACGCAGTTTACCTCTGATACTCGGGACCAAGAAGAAGTCAAATCAGGACTGTACGGAGGATGAGTCATTAATTCGATGTTTTGACTGCTCAAAAACGCACTTGTTTTACGAGATGTGTGAGAGCTCGCATTGTCATGATGATGATTCGTCTTTGGCGGTTGGTTTTACGAATTTCTCCGAAGCGGAACAGTGGTCACATGACCCATTCGGCCGAAGAAACAGGCGACCATTTGCTTCGCTGTGATTCTTCCACGAACAACTTTTATTGGATTTGGCTCGTCTTGGAATACCCACCCGGTCGATTGCTGTTTTGTTTCCGGCTCATACGCACATATCCATGATTCGTCACCTGTCACGATTTTATACACGTCTTTTGAAGCACCACGGTCGAACTTTTTAATCATTTCCTTACACCAATGGACGCGAGCCTTTTTTTGAGCGATTGATAAATTATTAGGTATCCAACGAGAGCAAATTTTTTTTACAGCTAAGTGTTCATGCAGAACCGAATGTATTGAAGTGGAACTAATGTGCATTATCAGTTCACGCACTGCATCAATGTTTTTGGGCACAACAACCGATTTTGCACGACCTTCACGGAATACGTCGGCGACCGAACTACGACCATGATTGAATTCACTATACCAGCGATATACTGTGGTTTTTGATGGTGCTTTATCGCAATACAAAGAACTGAGTTCATTGACACATTCTTGTTGAGATAATCCACGTCGAAAGTTGTGAAAAATATTCCAACGAAAACCTTCTCTTGAAATTTCCATTTTTTGGCCAAATTGCTTTTCTTAACCTACTGTAAACAAAACAAATAGCAATTGTACATCAAAACTTTGTGAGTACGTTTATGCCAAAAAATGTCAAACTTTATTATGGTGTTGCCAGATTTTAGCTTTTGACATTAGTGTTGCCAGTTCCCGAAATATAAATAGCAGCCCTCGTATATGTGTACTTTATTGGGACTCTGACAGAAGAAGTTCTTTCTTGGGGTTACAAACTTTGTAACAAAATAAATATACGTATTATTCAAATATGTGAAATTCGAATTCAGCCATCTTGTGTGGTAGACCCCATAAAGTATATATATTCTTGATCAGCATCAAAAGTTCAGACACATCACACCAAATATAAGACTTCACAATGTTTACATACTCAGTAATCTCTTTTGGTTATCTACGACATTTCTTATGGACGGACGATTCACACAAATATCAAGGGACTTTTCCCCCACTTTAAGGCGTAGCCCCCATACAAACTTACCCAATTTTTGGATTTTGTATACAGAACTTTCTTATTACAGTCAATTACAACCTAAAATTTAATATACTGGCTTCTTATGGACGAACGCTTCACATATAGAGAAATAGGTGTGATTCCCATTTTGCAGGGGTAGCCCCCAAAAAACTTTTAAGATTTTTCATTTCAGGCAAACCCAACTTGAAATTTGTGATAGTGGCCTCGGAATGGTATTAAAACTTAGGTTCACTTTTTCCTTGTTTTTTTTTTGCGGTGATTATCTTCTTTTTGTCAATTTGTAAAAGTGCAAAAAGAAAAATAATAGTGCAAAAGAAATGATCAACAATTAAAATAACATCAATAAATCGACAAGCAATCAGTGCAGTGTGTGTACATAAAAAATATAACATATTTAAAATAAAGTTTTAAAGACGGTTCCAAAAAAAAATTCAGTGGTTGTGCCATTGAATTCTTGAAAGTGCATTAAATTTCCCTTTTGTGTAAATTTAGCCAACCCTTTCGTATTAATGCAAAATTTAGGCGGAAAACTCCGGCGTGATCAGAGTGAGTGCAAACGATATTTTGTAATCACTGTGGACGGTACTACACGCAAGTGACGAAAGCTCACCTCAGTGTAGCTGCAGCACGAGCAATTTATTATACGCGCAGTATCTAAGTTTTTACTGATAAGTCCTATCGAAACGTCCTATTATGTACCATTAAAAAGGCCTTTAAACATACTTTCAGAAAATGTTAAAACATATAATATCGGATCACCCAAGCCCGAAATATAGGTGGTTGAAAAATATCCACCCTTAGCAGTATTGGTGCTACTATTATTTACTTTTCTTCAACCCGAGACGAGTCCAACGAGCCCAAAATCAGAAAAATCGGTCCACCCACTCAAAACTTATGAATTTTGGAAATTTTTGTCGATTTAATGAAATAGTTTATTGGTTTGTTTGTTTGTTTGTTTGGGGAAAAAGCTGACAAAAGCTTTAATTTCAATTGGTTACTGTGGCCAAGCGACTTAATATTTTTCAACGTGTAATAGCTCGTTGGATAGGTTTTTTGAATACCTTTCAAATGAATGCTGAATATGGTACTGTACAATAGCTACCTAAAAAAAAAGTTCAAAATAAATTTGGAAAGGTATTTTTTGCGATTTGGCCGAAAATTGAAACCAAATTTTCATGCTCATATTTGGAGTGATAATACATTGTGAGATTGGGAAAATTTTGATATAGTATACATTTTTGTGAAAATTCCGTGACCCGAGATATAACACCGCAAATATCAAATTGTGCAAAATTAGTTAGTTTTCTTAATGCGTCATACTAATGGCTATTACATCTGTTATACGCAGCGTTGACCTAAACCTGATGTACACTTATACACTTTCATTTTTGATTTTTTTTTCGTATATATTCATACATACATATGTATGTATATATGCTTGTATAAATATATTAAATACAAGCTGGCACCTGGCGCGTTTCTGCCACTCCTTCCCCTGTACAACCTTCCGCATGCCCCTTTACCCTTCCACCCATTCCCCTTACCCATCCTTCCCTATGCTCCCTTACCCTACCTCGTATTCCCCTACCCTTCTTCCCCCTGTCCCTTCGCCTACCTCCAATCCCCCTTTCTCCTCCCCCTTCCCCCTTCTCCTTTCCCCTTCCCCTATTTTCCTGCCTCTCTTCCCTCTTCCACCTCTTCCCCAACACTCCTTCCCTATTCGATATACAGTAAACAAAATTGTGTTAGTGTACTGTTCACCAACTTCACGCCACATCATTTAAAAAAATTTGGGTTAGTGTACTATTAAACAACTTAACGCCGATTCATTTATAAAAAAATTGAGTTAGTCTACTATTAAACATATTCATGCCGAATAATTTGATCAAAAATTGGCTTAGTACACTGTTTACAAACTTCACGTCGAAAGTTGATTCAGTGTACTTTTACCAACACTAACAATATAATGTACTGAAGAAACATGTTTTCGTAAATATTTTGACTCCTGCGGTACCTATCAAACGGAAACTGAAGAGAAACCTTCCTGCAGACCAAACCAATATATGTTGAAAATTTGGTGCAGCGGTTTTTGAGTTTTTGAATTGAGTTTATATTTATATTTTTCATTTGAATGGTTGGAATCGATTGTAATATGTAATTAAGCGTTCGTCATGTCGCGATGTAGTGGTGAATTTTCAAGAATGTGCTTAAGTAGAGAAATATATTGATGTCCTATGAAAAAAGCTGTATTTCATAGCATAAAAATATTAGCAACAGTAAGTCATAGTTACATTTATTTATTGCAACTACATAAAATTAAACAGTTGCTTAAGCATAATATTTTATAACTAACTACTTATAACCAATAATGGAAAGTTACGACCACTCAGAATCGATTGAAGCAAATATGTAGAATCAACTTTACCACACAGGATCTTGTGAAGAAAAGCTGCAGAGAGTATTGATCGGCGTGCAAAGTTGGAATATCAATTAGTTTTAATCGATCGACAAGGGCGGGAGATATATTGCAGAAGCCCAGTTGAGGTTTTTGAGAGCAAACAGCAGAAACTGTTTTTGAAAAGACTTGATGCGATCTTGATGAATTACATAATGTGGATTCCAAACACAAATTCAAATTCTAAGATCGGACGAACAAGAGAAGTATGCAGAAGTTTAATAGTAGAATGGTCATCGAATTCTTTTGACCAACGCTTTATAAAACCAACAACTCGTTTAGCTTTATTTATGTTATGATTGTTAATGCTCAATTTACGGTCCATAAGTAGACCTAAATCATAAACACAAATTTGTCTACTAAGACTATGAATATCTAAAAATTAGGTAATAATAATAGATTTTCTGCGATGGAAGTTCATACATTTGCATTTAGAAATATTTAGGTTAACATAGTTTGTTAAAAACCTGGTGTAGATATAACGATATTTCGGTACACCCCAGAATGTGCATAACATTCTTATTCTTACCACAAATATGACTTTAAAAAATCAAATATTTAAATCGTTTCAGTATATTTTTCACCAAAGCGTTACATACAAGCAATTTTATATAACTAGTATAAATACTATAGAATCTATAGTATAGATCATGCAATATAAGACAGCGTACTACGCCAATCTGCTATATTTTTTGTTCGTGTCGGTTTGTTTGTTTTCAGTTCACAGAATAAAGAAAAAAAACCTTCTATACTATCTGTCGCGCTCTTTCGTTCTAATATATTAAGAGGTTCCAAGAGGTAATATATTATATTATAACCAGCTGGTACCAGGCGCCTTTCTGCCTCTCCCTCTGCCAAACCTTTCCCTGCCACTCCTTCCCCCTGTCCCTCCTTCCTCATGCCCCCTTACCCTACCACCCATTCCACTACCCATCTTCCCCTGTCCCCTTTCACCCCTTCGCCTACCACCCTTTACACCGCACCCATTCCCCTGCCCCTTTCAATACCGCCCCTTCAACCTCATAAACATGTATACAACATTTCATCACTCTATCTTAAATGGTACCCTGCACCTTGCTGCCCAAACTTTTGATTTATACAGTTTCGAAAATCATATCAGGTAGGTGGTGCGTCCCCCTCCCTTTTTCCATACACTGAAGAAGCCAATTTCTGGCGTATATCATGACCCTCGCCAGGATATCAGAGGGTATGTTGGCAATTTGTGTCCGGATACTGGCCTTCAGATCTTGTAGGTTCCTTGGGCGGTTGATAAAAACGCGGCATTTCAATAAACACCTCAAACTTTCGCACGGTGCCAAATCGGGGAAGCGGACTGGCCACTCAGTATCTCCCCTTATTGAGATAAGGAACACCGGATAGTTTTTCCTCAAAACAGCCATCGATCAAGTCATGGAATAAAAAATGTATTCAACATGCCTACATACTAGCCTGAATTCACAGTAAATCTGACCTCATTTTCTTCAAAAAACCACGGTCCAATAATCCCAGCTGCGGAAATTGCACACCACACTGTAACTTTTTATGAAAACAGAGGGGTTTCATGTAATTCTCGACGATTGGTGTCAGACCAGTAGTGTATGTTCTGCTTATTAACGCATCCATTCAAGAGAAAATGCGCTTCATCGCTGAAAAACAAAAACAAAAAAAGTAGGTCGACGTCAAACGCACGCTCATGATGTCGACTGAGCTGGAAGGCACAGTCAAATTCTCTATGAGTACAATTCTACAAATCGTCGCATAAAGATTTCTGCAAAAGCGAAGGAAGCCAAATCTGCCTCATGGAGATTCAACCTACGAGAGGTTTACTTCGCAATAAAGCGCCTAACTAATACCAAAATAAATATTCATCCTCCTAAGGATCACTCGGGGCCCCACCTAGTAACAGAAGATTAACCGCTTCGTCGGTGAAGGAATTCTTCGACGACTCACAGCAGTCTGGAGGTGAAGGTCAGGTAGACCAGCTCAACGTCAGACGCCGTAATTTAAATAGAACCATAACATATTTTAATTTAATATCAACTGAAATAAATAAATTTTTCATACAAAAATCCAAAAATGGGCGGTGGGTTTGTATGGGGCAACCCTTAAAAATGGGCGTGGCACATTGACATAGGTACTCTATCTGCTTAGAACCACAATAATCTTCTATATCTAAATTCAGCCAAATATGTTAAAGAATGGTAAAAAAAAAACAAAATAAAATACGCTGCAATACACAGACAGACATACGGACATGTCTAGATCGACTCGTCCCGTCGAGCTAATCAAAAATATATGTATGTATATAGCTTTACGATGTCTCCCTTAATGCACTACAGACTTTCCAACAAACTGATAATACCATTTCATACTATGTGTGAATATCTAAAAATGTGAGTACAATTTAGTTGCCTACCCCTTTTCTGAATAGCTGGCTACGCCCTTGACCACTGCGCTATTCTTGTCTTAGCTATTCTCCTCTTTTTCCTTTCCAACATCGGTCGGGTGTCATTACGAAAACAGTCGTTTCCATTTCTGCCTGCAAAAAGTGTTTTTGGCATGTTCAGTTCATTATACGTGTTTTTATGACTAGGCTTTTTGCCTTACAACAACTAAATCTTGAAAATCTAAGGGCTTAACATTTCCTATTGAATTCCTTGCATAAATCTTATGCTTTGCTTGCTTTTGGTAACTAAAATAAATGACGCAAAGTCCATGCTTTCCAATTAAATACCCTGTTGTATGTACATACATATGTACATATGTATGTATGCATGTGCATATACAAATACACTGTGGATTATATCAAATAAAACCATTCACAAAAATTTTACAAATCCCATTTACGAGTTACATGTAAATACATACATTCATACATACGTATTTCTAGTATTTACTGTATGGATGTGTGTATGTATTAATGTATATTATGTTGAGAGTAAAATTTTATTGCAGCGAGTGAGTAACTAACTAATTATCACTGCTGTTGACATCTGCGTAGTCCCGCTACTTTCTCGGGTCGGCGTCTATAGTGGGCAGTAGAGTTGATGCGGCAGCACAAATGGTATCGTCGGCGCATGCTTGCGCGTTTTTCAAAGTGTTTGAATAAAAATCTCAAATCACGTTTTAGTTATCCAAAAGAGTTGCTACATAGTATGTACATATGTACATATCATATACTCGTAGATGAATACATATTTATATGCCCATACGCGCGCACACATGCGAGTACGTATGTTCATGAATATACGTATTTATGAATGTATGTATGCCATAAAGCTTGTAAATGTATGCACTACTGTTGCCTTTTCAAATTTCAAAAAGCAAAACCAAAACGGAAAAAAATAATAAAAAAAAATGAAACAAAAAACGCTCTTAAAAAGCTTTGTAAACTTTTTCTGTCTTTATTTTCAGTTGAGTTGGAAACGCGTCACTGTTAAAACGTCTTTGAACGGAAGTTTCGGGCAGCGGTGTCCAAACCACGACAACAAACCATAGAATACTAAGTTTCCTGAATACGATCCGATTTACATATTAGAAAAAGAAATTCTATAAAAAATAATAATTTTAAATTTTGCTAAAATTTTTTTTTTTTTATCATAAATTTGTTGTGCCTTGTCGCAACATGTTGTGCTGGCAATTAAGTTCACTTTTTCTCATAGGCCTGGTTAAATGTGGTAAGTTGGAAATTGGACTATTGTCGGATGTTATGAATTGCATAAATGAAAGAATGACCGTATGAAGTGGCGTAGCCTGGGGAGACCGCAAAGGACTGTCGCTGGCAATTGCTTCACTTGATATATATTTTGTGAAGCTTGTCAAATGAATAAAATCTGCAAATATGCGTACTAATTTTTTATTTACTTTATTCACGTAGTGTAAATGTTATTGTATACCTCTGTCACGATGTTTTTAAACAATAAACACCATGTCGGAGTTGATCTAGCAGCATACTAGTGTTGCTCGATAATTTTCAGAAATGGGCAATAAAAAAAATTGTGCAAAAAGTTGTTTAATTATTTTTCCCTTTGCCGTAATCCCAAATTCTTGCAAGCAATAACTAGCGGAATTGACGGATCTACAATTTTCTCAGGTCACCTTACCGACGCGAAAACGAAATCTTTTGTACGGATGCACCCCTAGAAGATCTACACAGTCGACATTTGCTTACAGACATACGCATAAAGTAACCTTGGAGGCTGACTTCTTATTTTATTTTTTCCCGGCACCAAACGAAGTTTTAGACTAATCATGTATGGTAGGATCAAACGTGCACACAGCTTCCGATCTGTCATATGCAGAATAAACGCTATTGTCCGTATGTGTGGTGGTACGCTACCTAACCCATCAAAATTTATTTCGTGTACCCATAGGGTAAAAGGTTATACTAAGTTTGTGGAATTTCAAACTACAGGAAACCGCCATAAGTTTCTGGAATATCTTCTTTTTGGTACCATTTCTGGAGAGGATTAGCTTCTCTATATATATATATATATATATATATATATATATATATATATATATATATATATATATATATATATATATATATATATATATATATATATATATATATATATATATATATATATATATATATATATATATATATATATATATATATATATATATATATATATATATATATATATATATATATATATATATATATATATATATATATATATATATATATATACATATATATACATATATACACATCTTCCCGTCTCAATTCCCAAGATTTTGTTAAGGAATACTTCTTCTGTTACGGGAGCATATGTTCAGATCCGGTCACTACAAAGGATAGCCCCTATTCAAACTTGGCCTCCATTTTTAAGTTTTTGTAATATTTTTTATTTTTTTGGTTTTGTTCTTAATTAAGTTAGCAATGCAAAATTTTGCATATCTTACGTCAATCCTTACAAAATATTCCTACACATCGGACCACTTAGGGTTAGCCCCATTTAAACCTGCCCCCACCCTTTTCCAGTTTTTGACATTTTTTATTTTTAAATAATACAATTTTTTATCAATTTTAATAATATATCCCGCATATGACCAGAAAGGACCACTAAAGAATATAATCATAGTTCATATATAAGGAGCTTTAAATAAGGTACAGGGTATGTCGAAGTCGACAGCAGCGTTCTTTCTTGTGTAAAATAAACCAGCCAAAAATTAATCTTGTTCGATTATTTGTTGCTAACTTTCTAATTTTTATTAGAATAGTTTGTAATATATAAATTAAAAAAAAACAACTTGTTTTTAAATAAATTCATTATTTGCATTAGGATATGAAATACGGCAGGATATTGCGAAGTCGAGAACCCACAACTGCAACATTCTTTCTTGTTTTGCTACTCTGTTTGTAACGCTTTAAAGGAAGCATCAGATACCGCATAAAGTCTATATGTTTCAACACATTCAGCTGGACAAGATGAATCGATCTAGTCATGACCGTATTTATACCTGTAACAGCTCACACGAGTTCTTCAATTTTTGAGATATTGCTTTAAAAGTTGTAATAAGGACTTTTTTTAAAATAACCTTAATGTAGAAGGTATAGTTAGGCACTTTCTTAAAACAATAATCGTTTTGTATTGATTATACATTGTGTATACACACAGTGCAAAAAATATTTGTAGCAGAGTATATTCGGTTTGTGTAACTGTCAAAATGTATGTAACATAGCGAAGGAAGCATCGGAGACCCCAGAAAGTATATATATTCCTGTTCAGCGCCACAAGATGGGTCGATCCAGCCATGCAGACTATCTAGGTACCGCACGGCTTCGTGTAACTTGAAATTTCATAATTCGCAACCGCATTAACGCAGTCGTTAAAACAAAAAAAAAAAAAAAACATTCAATTTTCCAATTTGTTTGAAATATTTGTTATAATTTAATAGTATGCCATGATTTGCCTGAAAAATTGTTTAGCCTACTCTGAAATATATTTTGTAGAAAACTAAATTTGAGGCCAGGTACAGGGTATAATATAGTCCAGCACATCAACTATAGCTCTTTCTTGTTTTTATTGACATTTGTAACACTGAACAAAAGTGAAGTAAGAAAATCAAATGTAATTGCTGTGAATTTGACAAATGATAAAAAGTGCGTGCGATATAAAATAAACCCTCTTAATGGAAAATAATATAAATGCCCGTACATGCGTCGTGATATATTCATTTAGCTAAATAGTTATATTGTATTATCTGATATCAAATAAAAAAAAGAAACTTTTGACTATATAAAAACCTAGTGGCGAAAGTCTACCTCTAACTCACAGATCTTCTGTTATTAATTTTGTAACAAAAAATTTGTAATTTTCATTTGTATTGTTGGGATTGATAATAAAATATTCGTCAATATAAAAATATAGTTATTTTCTAGGATATCGAAATCGTTTCTTATGGAATACACAATCACAATGTTGCAATATTTCGGGTGAAAAAATTATGTCGGACTGTGTAATCGACATCAGTTACCTATACAGCTAAAATCAAAATCGGCCAGCAACGTTAACTGCAATTCCAATAAGAAACAACAAAGCAACCTGCTCGTTTAAAACTTTTACTTTCAAATTTAATTCAATTTTATTTATTGCGTTCTTTTGTTCTCGTTTATTCGTAATTATTGAAAGCGGCGATTGGCATGGCATGTTATGTAACCGAAGCGATACCGCGACGGCTAAGTTTGAAGCGAAAAGGTGTCGAATGGCTTGAATATGAACGGGTTATGGATTTAGTTTAGTTCAGTTTATTTGCTTTTGCTTTTACGTTTGAAAGTCTTTGAAGGCTATTTTTTGTTGTGTTAACTATTATTATTGGAAAACCGGTTGAAATTAAACTGAACAAGTTATTAGAAATATTGGTTGGCATCTGACATTCTGCGCCATTTGAATTAGTTAATTTTCCATTCGATAAGACCTGTTTACCTAATTTCAATAAAATCTCTCTACGCTATTCAATTGGCGAAACAAAATTCTGATTAGGTGTTAACGCCTATCTTGATGAAATTTGTACACTCATGTCTTATGCAAGCAAATACTGAACTTTTTTATCCCTTAAATGAATACTTCCCTGATCAAGTAGTGAAAAATCCAAACAAGGTATGTACATCAATTCAAGCTCCTTTCAATGTCACATGTGTGCAACAACAAGTTAGGCGTTGCGTTTTTCGAACCAGGTTAAGGGATGGCTTCTTCTTGATTTTTAGTATTTTGTATATGCTTAGCATTCGAAATAACATGATGCATAGTTGTGAGACTTGCTTGATGCCATATTTTTTCTTGATTTTTGCCAAAGAGTCGTGTGAATTTGACGCTTTTCTTAATATAAGTCGCCTTTCTGCCTTTCATGTTTTTTTTTTTTCATATTTCGACTCAATATTTACAAATATAGATACAACATGTCGGCTCCTCTCGATTTCTTAGCTTTTGGCAATAGATTACCCAACGTCCTCGTAAGCCTTGATTTGTCATTTTTCCTTCTCATTTAAGGCTTTTCCTGGACACTTTTAAGTTTTATTTAACAAATTAACAAACAAAAAAAAAAAACAAATTAACAAAAAAAAAAACCGATCAACGAAAAATGTGAAACAATGCAAGAGTACATGCTTGGAAAGTATAATGTTTTTCCATTTCGTTATCATTGGATAACATAAAAAAAAGTTGTTCATTATTCCTTTTTTCGCATTAAGGAAGTACATATTTCCCAATGTAAAATGACCTCGGGCCAGCTACAATTCATGTTTTTAGTTTTCCTACTATGAATATTCTTGCACACTGTATTTAAGTATGATCAAGAAATCTATTAAAACAGGAAAAACTTCTATGTCGTCAGGAGGAGAATGTTCTAGCTTATAATATATGAATTGTTTCACATTATCTCCAGTAGCGTAGAAATTGGGTTCGATATAAAAGTGCATTTTCAGGATGGAACTGCAGTCAATGTAAGTGAATATGGTAGTCTCTGCAGGAAAAATATATATAGATAAATAGCTAGCAGCGATAGAAAGAACAGTGGCATATAATATATATATATATATATATATAGAGAGAGAGAGAGAGAGAGAGAGAGAGAGAGAGAGAGAGAGAGAGAGAGAGAGAGAGAGAGAGAGAGAGAGAGAGAGAGAGAGAGAGAGAGAGAGAGAGAGAGAGAGAGATGATGATGATGATGATGATGATGATGAGAGAGAGAGAGAGAGAGAGAGAGAGAGAGAGAGAGAGAGAGAGAGAGAGAGAGAGAGAGAGAGAGAGAGTATATATATATATATATATATATTTGAAAATTCTTTTACCAGTAGAAAGCCACGTTATTTGTGCGTGTTATATGCTATATACGAGGCACATGCAGAAAGTAAGTGTACTGAATTTTTGGATGTTTTAAAATTTTTTATTTAAACAAAAAAAAAATGACGTCATAATTTCGTACATAATGTAGCTATTTTTCGACATAGTCACCATTCCTCTCTATGCAGGTGGTGAAGCGGGGTATCAATTTTTTTATGCCTTCTTCGAAGAATTTTTCCCGCCAACCCCTTGGGATCCACCTCGACAGTTTCCAATATCCGACGGTTTCTGTGATTGTTCCGTGTAGTAGAGATCTGAGATCTGCGGAAACATCGCAGATGGTTCATCCACAGTCAATCTGCGATCGTCACCGAGCGCAATTTCGATTTTTTTCCACAATTTCGTCAGTCACAATTGAATGTCTTCCGCTCCTCTGATCATCATGCACAGACGTACGACCCTTTTTAAACTCGCGACACCACTTGTACACACTCGTACGATTCATAGCTTTATCACCTATGCATTCACCTCATTATAAATCTCAAACGGAGGTTTTCCCTTCCAAACGTGATAACGGCTGACGCCGCGTATTTCGCACTTTTCGGGGGACTATATATAATTATATTTATATAATATATATATATACATATATATATATATATATATATATATATATATATATATATATATATATATATATATATATATATATATATATATATATATATATATATATATATATATATATATATTTATATATATATATATTTATATATATATATATATTTATATATATATATATATATATATATATATATATATATATATATATATATATATATATATATATATATATATATATATATATATATATATATATATATATATATATATATATATATATATATATATATATATATATAAAATATATGTATATACAACACAGCGTTCAATGTACTTTATATGTGAAGGTGGATGAAATTTCGCAAAGATCAAAAAGTGTAAGAATTTATGACACTTTTTCCATACAAAAAGTGTAAAAATTCTTACACATTTTTTTTCTATCCCTCATTCACCAAGTATGTAACGTGCGATAATTAGTTCAAATATTGTATTGTTATGAGATCGACACGTACATGTCCACTTTCAGCTTAATCCGATCAGTGAAAGTTGACTAGAATTCTGTTTAAAGATTTGAACATGTCAAACACACTGAGTGCTGAGTGGAACGTAGAACACTAAAAAGGCAAGCGGTTGTGTCATTATACTCCTCACACAGAGTGTGAATAGAATTGTAATGTAGTCACAATGTATGCACGCTAATAATGGAAGCACCAAGAGACCCCATATCGTATATATCAACACTTTATTTCATCTACAACCATCAAATCGACGAAATTCATGCCAAATATATATAGAATTATATGAATAAAATTTAATGTAGTAAAAACTTTTAAATCTCAGCATCCCTGCACTGTTTAATAACTGAAGTAAAACACTAGCGTTGCCGAGCAAAAACGTTAAGTGTGAGAAGTATTAAAGCTTCGGTTCCACCAAAGTTAACTTTTTTCAAAGCAAAAATTCTAATCGTGTCAACTTTGAACACAATAAACGCTCGTTTTAATTTTAAACATTTAAACCACCAATTTATTATTTTTTCTGATTGGTAATGTCGATAACTCCAGTTACTTTGTTTGAAGTCGGCTCTGCCGTGTGAATTATTGCACTATGAATGGAAATAATTTTATATTGCCATCAGTTACTTTAATCCGTAGCAATACAAATATGCGGTATTTCTACGATGTCTTTAAGAAACTGTAATACCGATAATGGACTAATCACGTTTACGACAATCGCTTCGGTCTTCGTTTGCCCAAGCCGACCCCAAAATCAGGAAATATTTTTTGTTGAAGTCAATGATTGCAGGATACGGAATTGAAGCTGTAGTGATGTTTTACACAATGAACTGAAAACATGCTTCAAATTCTTGATGATATCGACGAGATGAATCAATCTAGCAATATCTGTCTGTCCCTTGGCTGTGTAGATGCAAGCTAGTCCCTCAGTTTTTAAAAAACTTATCTGAATCTGGATATGATTACTTCCTGTATCACTAGATTGATAGATAAAATAACTATGCCACGCTTACTGAAAGATATCGTCGTATATCGTAAGAAACATGTACATTTTATAATTTCCTTTTCCAAACAATTTTCAATTCGAACTTGTGTTCTTAGACCCATCGGAACGTAACGGGGTGAGTCCGCTGCTCCCACAACATATCTTATCAAAATTACAGCGATTTATCCATCAGCTTTCTCAAATTTCTTTTTTAATAGTGATATTACATACAACACTTAGCTATTGATTGCTTTCTACAAAGTGCGTTCCAAAGTAAAAAGACCTCTTGGTATATAGCATTTTCTGGAGGTGCCAACTACATGTATTGAAAAAATATCTACTCAACTTCAAAAGTATATTTTTTGTTTGACGCAAGTCAATATTAGAATTTGAAATAGTTGGACATACAAAGTATATGAAGATGCGAAGTACCACCGATCGCGACGAAACTTCACAGAAACATTCTGCGGTCAATACCAAAGATTGTCTAAAATTTTAGATCAATCGGTTGGGTGCTCTCGGAGTCCATAACATATATACAAACATATATGTAGGTACATTGGTACATAGATACATTCACTTTTATATAACAATTTTTTTTTTTTTATTTATTAATTTACAATCTATCAATGAGACAATAAGTAAGTTAGTTGAAAGTTCATAATATAACAGAAATAGCTGTACTCCAGTGAGAACAGCTATTATATTCAAAATTCTATAATTAAGAGTTTATTTACAATATATACAAAATTTAATCTCTAAAAGGTAAATCTAACACACGATTTCTTTTAAGTCTTCGAGTTGTATCGCTATTATCTAGTAGGCCTATTGCCAAAACATTTAAATGATCATGTAGTCTCTCAACATACCTTGTGCTTAGTCTACGTATTTTATCTTTAATGTATGGAATATTTAAATCTTTGTGAATTTGGTCATTAGCCACAAACCAGGGGGCGTCAACAATAAGTCTAAGCGTTTTGGACTGATATCGTTGAAGAATTTCTATATTTGATTGGCTTGCAGTTCCCCATAATTGGATAGCATATGTCCACACGGGCTTTAAAATAGCCTTGTAAAGCCGAACTTTGTTCTCCAAACTAAGCTGCGATTTTCTCCCAAGCAGCCAATAAATTTTTTTTGTTTTTATGTTGAGTTTCTTTGTCTTGCCTTTAATATGACTTTTCCAAGTTACTCTCCGATTTATATCGAGTCCAAGATAATTTGCGGAGTCACAATCTCCTCTTCTCAGAGCAAATGTGACATGTTTCGACTTCTCAGTATTAACCTTTATTTTCCATTTCTTAAGCCATCGCTCTATTTCAACTATTTCATTTTGAATATCTTGAGATACTTCTGCCGCAGTGTCTTTAGATGCAATTATAGCTGTATCATCAGCATAAGTGGCTACTTGAACATCACTGACAACAGGAAGATCGGCCGTGAATATTGTGTAAAGGACAGGTCCCAGAACACTGCCCTGTGGAACACCAGCATGGATACTATATAGTTTCGATGTTTTTCCTTCCATTTGAACATAAAAGTGTCGATTGCTTAGATACGATTTCAATAAGAGGAAAAAGGAGCAGGAAGCAGTTTTTTCATTTTATATAACATGCCTGGATGCCACACTCGGTCAAATGCTTGTCGTATATCAAGAAATACTGCCGCAGAATACAGTTTCTTCTCGAATCCACTTGTAATTATATCCACTATACGATGACATTGCTCTGGAGTCCCATGACCTCTCCTAAACCCAAACTGATGTTCCGGTATTATATTGTATTCATCCAAAATTGGTAACAATCTACTCATAAGTATTCTTTCGAATACTTTGGAGAATGTCACCAGCAAGCTAATAGGACGGTAGGACGAGAGAATATTTTCAGGCTTGTTTGGTTTTGGAATCATTATCACCTCCGCACATTTCCATTGTGTAGGAAAGTGATCCAGCCTCAAAATCGCATTGTAAATTAGTGCTAAAAATTTAATACACTTTTGAGAGAGCATTTTCGTAACTCTTCCGTCTATTTTATCATAGCCTGGTGACCTTTTTTGATTCAGTTTTGCGAATTCTTCCACGATTTCAGACACAGTAATTCTACGAATTGGCATGCACGTTTGACAAGGTACATCCAGAAACTCTATTATCTTCAGGCGCAAGATTTGAATTTGGTTGAAATGTTGAGTGTAAATATTGTGCAAATGCCTCAACCTTAGCTTTGGCGGTTTTACATATTCGTTTTAAATATTTGGTAGCTCTCCAAAGGCTGTATTCATAGTCTTTCGTGTTAGGATCCAGACTTTTGAAAAACTTCGTGCAAGCGTTTTTTAAGTTGGAATGATGCTGTATTGTACCTAGTTTTATCTGCTGGACATCTACTGGTTTGCAAATTTTTCCGAAGCTTTCGCTTATTATTTATAAGGTTCCTAAGCTCAGCTGATATAAAAACAGTATTCGCTGCAGCACTTTTGGCTGGTGCAGTACACAACAGACCTGCTTCATGTATAATGTTTGTAAATGATTCTACAGCCGTATCCACTTCTAAACCAGTTTTGAGAGATATATTAGTATTTAGTTTCGCATCTATCCAATCTTCAAATGCTAAAATCTCTGTCCTAGATGTGACAATTTTATATTTATTTGATAGTGCTGGAAGAGCAGTGCCATATGTAATTATAATTGGCGAATCGTCTGAACTTAGGCCATAGTTGTCCAATACGTTGGTTTTCCCGTAGACAGTGTTGAAAAATTATTGGTATTTATGCATTTATATAGCTCCTTTCCTTTGGGATTTGCTAACCTTGATCCCCACCAAGGGTGTTTGGCATTATAATCTCAGTAATCTTGTTCTTTAAAACAAAATCGTGGTGGAAAATACACTGCACAAACTGTAATATCAAATGACATGCATTCAACATTAATGCGAGCAGCCTGTATAGCATTTTCTTTAACTATTTCCATGATATTATATTTAAGCCCTCTTTTAATTAATATTGCAGAGCCGCCATGAGCTCTATTATCTGGATGATTTGCAACTATTAGATCATATCCATGAATTTTAAAGTGTGTCCTGTTGGTAAAATGAGTTTCTGATACCAAGAGGATATCAATGTAATTAGATTTAAGGAAAAGTTTTACTTCTTCTGTGTGGTTGGAAAGCCCATTTGCATTCCATATAGCAATTTGAAGATCTACTTGCATATTTTTGATATTAACAGAGATATCATGTTGAGGAGGTTGTTTGTTAATTCAAACTGTTTGGCTAATAAACCTTCGATTCTTTGGAAAGGGTCTTCGTCATTTGAACTTCTGTTTTCTCGTAGTACTTGCGCATAAGATGGGCGGTTTCCGCTAGTATTAAACTCATTTGGTCTGTGCGAAGATGAAAAGCTATGCTCCTGAGTTGGTTTGCTTGAATGCTGACGAGAAAAATGGCTATTAGGCTTCTGCTTTGCAACTAATTCTTGATAAATTTTGCATCCCTTGGCAGCGTGATCTTGTAAGCAGTTAACACATTTGGTAGGCAAATCCTTGTCTTTCTGACACTCTGAAGTAGGCTGGCGCATTGAACACTTAACGCATCTAAATGTTTTTGTACAATACGTCTTGGTATGTCCAAACTCTTGGCATCGAAAGCATTCAGGTCATACATTTCTGCATTGTTGTTGTTCGGTTCCATATCAATAAAGAATATGTTCAATGGATGCTTGGTAATACGACTCCTAACATTGCTTATATTCCTCACGCAATGACCTAACTCTTCAATTTCATTTTTAATTGAGGCAATTGGTGTAGAAAAATCTTGATTTTTAACTACAACTCTAAAAGAACGCTCTTTTTTTAACTGGTAAGTGTGAAACAAAACCTTATGTCTCTTAAGTGTAGTTATAAACTTTCTATAACTATCCACAAATTTAACCATAACGCGTATTTGACCGTTTCGATGGGACTTATAGGTAAAATCTTCTTTCGAAAGAGTTTTGGTAATATAATTTATCATACCCTTTATGTCATTAACATTAGCCAGTATTATTGGCGGAGGCTTCGGAGTAGTATTTCGCTCAGTTGATTCCTCTTTGTTTTTTCCTATTTTCGCTTCAGCATTTCCAGTTTCCTCTTTATCCTCCTCCGTCTCCTCACTGCTATCAAGAATCTCGAGTTCAGCAAAACGATTTGTGCTTTTAGATGTACTATGTATTGTGTCTTACAGCAGTTTTTTCTTGGAAAAATTTGGCGAGCTGCAGATTCCATAGCTGCTTCAATCCCGCCGCCGCTACTCATGATGCTATTTTTAGCACAGATGCAGCACGGGCAGGCGAACTGATAACGGAAGTTTGTTTTTATTTATGTTGTTTTTTTTTTTTTGCAAAAGAAATATTAATGTATCGTTTGATCGCAATGAATACTTCTTCGCACTTTCACAGTCCGATTGTAACTATATAACAATTTAAAAAAAAAAAAAATTGTTGCTGCACAATGCAATAGTGCTTTGGTAGCATATAAGAATTTTCTTAAATACATTTTGAAAATTAATCGTTAAATATACTATAGGTAGTATGTAATTTGCCACGAAAGTAATGGGATCCGTTAATGAAGTGAAATTATTTGAAATATAATAATGAAACAAAAAAGAATGCTCAAGTCGTGAGATCACTACTTCGAAATATCCTGCCGCATTTCATACTCTAATGCAAAAAAAAAAAAAATAAATAAATAAATAAATTTTTGGTTTTGAAACATATTTTTTTTACTATTATTTGCGATCTGAACAATTATCAAATTTTTGAAAATAAAATCACATAAATTTAACAAATTAAGAAAAATTGCATGAAAAATTAAAAAAAAATATAAAAACAGACACAAAATAAATAAAATAAATTCAGAACATAATGAAAATCACTCCTTTGGGCCTCTAAAGCAAAGGTTCAGTAGGTGGAGGCGATTCAGTCTTCTGATGTGCAGGCTGTTGTCTATCAGATTCATAATGCATAATGGTTGTCATGAGATTCTAGACGTGTGTAGTAAGTATTGGTGAACCTTACAATTTGCTCCTTGACAGTTGGGATCAGTAAGTCACGATAGATAACAGAGTAGCACCACCAAGTGTACACAGAAGCTTTGACTGAAACCTTTGCAGGATATTCACATCCGAGAAGCCGTGCTCCAGAGCTGTATGGCATTTGTCCACCTCAGCTTTATTATTGTCTTGTACAACTGGATTTTGTTCCTCAAACAAAGCCGCGAACTTAAATTCTGCAACCAGTTTGAGATATAACTGCTTTCTTTTTCGCTTTAAATGCGGTTTCCAAGAAAGCCGTCTGTCTAATGTTAGGCCAAGATACTTTGCTGTGGGATGGCATCGCTGTTGAGAAAAACTAGAGAATAGCTGTAGCTTCTCATTGTAAATGTTACATGGGTGGATTTTTTTGAATTCACTCCAATTCCATCTAATGGGCTAACTCTCTAGTTGGTAATGCTGGTCCGCTGAAACATCTAAAAATATTTTTTTTTTTCATTTAAAAAAATGTTTAAAACATTTTATTTTTTTTAATTTATAAATAAATAAGAAATCTAAACAAAAAAATGTTTGATTCGACTGGTTTACCTTGAAAAACGAGAATATTGTGGGTGTGGCTCCCAAATATTTAATATTTATTACACAAGTTCAGAGGTTCTATCGTTTATAGTATCTGAGATATAGTTGTTCAAACATACACGGTGCGACAAATAAATTTTGAGACTGGCCATACAAAAAATAATTAAAACAATAAATCTGAATATTTTCCAATTTATTTATTCGAAATAATCCCCTCCAATTTCAACACACTTTTTACAGCGATCCAACATTGATTCAAATGCGTGTTCTACCTCATTTTGTGGAATTGCCTCTAGTGCTTGCGTTGTAGCTGTTTTTATGGCTTAAATAACATTAAAAAACATCCTTTCGACTTCAATTTAAGTTTTGGAAGTAAAAAGAAATCACACGAGTCCACATCAGGTGAATACTACTGTGGACGATTCAACACACAGACTTGATTTCGTGCCAAAAACTGATGAATAATGAGTGAGGTGTGAATCGGTGCATTATCGTGCAATAGACACTAGGTTTCTGGATCACGATATTCGGGTCGAATACGATGGATTCTGGCTATCAGATGTATCAAAACTTGAAGATAATATGCGACAGTAATTGTTTGTCCAGTTGGAACAAATTTGATATCGAAGAATGTAATGGGCATTGTTTTGATGAAACTTTCCGTTTTTTTTTTCTTTTTGGCTTGTGGTGAATTTTTCAACTTCCAAACCGCATTTGGACGCTTGGTTTTTGAATCGTACTGAAATCACCGTACTTCGTCACCAGTAACAATTGATTTCAAAAAGTTCGAATCACTTCTGGCTGCTGCAACGACTTCTCTGGAATGATTGACACGCGACGATTTTTGAGCATGCGTTAAATTTTTTTTTAAGAATGGTCGGATAGTTTCTCTACTCTTTCATAATTTTTAGCAAAGTATTGTGATCATTTGCAATGAAATCACGTACTTTTTCGATCATTGATAGTGTCTGAGCTGAAATTAGCACGATTATCATCTTCTAGCCTCACTCTGCCTTCCTAAAAACGTTTATGCAACAGAAACACATTCGATCTACTCAAACAACCATCGCCGTACACTTTCTGTGTCAACCGGAATGTTTCTGAGCATTTTTACCAAGTTTTGCGTGAAATTTAATAACCGTTCTTTGTGCCATGTTAATGGAAAGCAAATTAAACGTGGGATAAGATGGCTGAATTCGAATTTCACATATTTGAATAATACGTATATTTATTTTGTAACGCCAAGAACAAACTGTCAAAGTCCCAATATATATATTCTGGATCAGCCTGACAAGTTTAGTCGATCTAACCATGTCCGACTTTTGTTGATTAACTAATGTTCGTCATATGATTGAAATTCAACCATTATAAGGACAATAAAAAACTGTTCGGTACCATTTGATAATAGTGAGAGCGTGAGGTATGACCAACATATTGGGCAAATCATAAGGTTGGCCTGTATAAGCGTATTTGCTCTCTTGTTTGTTCCTTTACTGCTGAGAGCGTAAAGTATGACCAACGTGTTGCGATCAACATAAGGTTGGCCCATATAAGCACTTTGGCAATGCGCTCGGCAACAGGCTCAAAGAAATATTGATTCCTCTTCTTTAAAAATTGTTCCAACAACACTATGAAGCCACGCTCTCAACTGATGCTCATCGATATGTTAGCATGTCGGTAGCATACTGGCCGCTGACTTAGGCCAGTCCATATGAACGCGTAAGATAGAAAGAGAAGCAAGATAAATTGTTTAATTTTTTCTTGTGTATCGTTTATTTTGGCATGTGTGCCTGTCTTTATGAGGATAAAACAACTAGAAATGTGCATTGATATTATTTTGGTTTTCAATTAAAAGAAGTAAACTTAGAAAGAATAAATTTAATTAGCACATCCCAATTCAACGCCTCTAACGTTTCCTTGATGGGTCTTGCAACATGTGGCCGAGCGTTGCCATGTTGAAAAACCACCTTGTCGGGTCTTTTGGCATATTCCGGTAACATTCACCAGTATTGGTTTGATTAGGTTGTAGTAGCTCAAAGTACACAACACCCTTATGATCCCACCAAATACAGAGCATGAGCTTGGCACCATGAATATTCGACTTGGCCGTCGATGCAGGCCGGGTGGTCCCCATGATTTTTTTCGCTTTGGGTTGTCGTAATGGATCCACTAATCATCACCAGTAACAATACGATGCAAAAAAACTCTTCCGATTATGGCTTTGAAGCAGCTGTTCGCAAGTGAAAAATCTCCATCACCCAATTTCCTTGCTTTTGATCATTCCCATGGCTTTGAGGCGAGGCAACTATTGGCAAGTCAACTCCCTATGATTCTGACAATTCTTGAAGGGTTTGACACGGATCTTCGTCGAGTAATGCTTCCAATTCTTCATCTTCAAACTTTTTGGGTTGGCCCGGACGTTCTTTACCTCCGTATCAAAATCACCACTTTTAAACCGACGAATCCAGTACTCACAAGTTGAAATCGATGGAGCATAGTCCCCGTAAGCCTCACAAGGCGTACAATGGACTTCAGCTGCTTTTTTCTTCAAATGAAAGCACAAAAGTCGACATGTTCACAGAGCAAAAAAATATATGTTGTTTACATTTCAGTGGAATGACACATACTGAAAATTGAAGCTTATGAAGTAGGCTTTCACATGAATACAGGTTTACCCGATGCGATTTAGTGATAGTTACGCCATCTCTTATGAATCCTTTAAAATTAGTTCCAATAGCCAATACAATACAAACTAAGTTTAAGTTTGGCATGAGTTTAGGATAATATACATATACGTATACTCATACGAATATAACTAAAAACATTTTTATTATTAAGTTTTCGACATGCGATTATAAACGCGTGAGAAGCAGATCAGCGAGAGTAACGCGTTTCAATCTTCGTTTAGCTGTGTTTCTGTGCGTGAAATACATCTGTGAGAAGCAGATCAGCGAGAGTAACGCGTTTCAATCTTCGTTTAGCTGTGTTTCTGTGCGTGAAATACATCTGAGTTCGTTGTTTTCGCAGATGGAAAGTTGATTCATGCGTTTTTGACTGCATTGCGAACCGTCTCGGCTACAGTGTCTTCATTGAACTCTCGGTGAATAACTTCGTTAGGGACATACCATGCCATTTGTGATACATAGTTCTTAATATTTTCACCGTGCTCTTTGAATAATTTCAATGTTTGATTTGCTGGCTGTGCTCCAAGTGTTAGCACTATATTTATATATTGGGATAAACATAGCCTTCTATATTACAATTTTCTTTGTATAAAGATAGTTTTGATTGTCTGCCTAAGAGCAGGTATATTTCTCCAAATTTGTATCTCATCTTAATTGATTTCTTAATAATATTATTATTCCAGATTAATTTATTATCGAATTAAAACCTAGGTACTTTGCATAATTGGTAAGGTTGATTTGGACGCCGTTAATTGTCAGTGCGTTGATAACATGGCGACTATTTGAATAGATATCATAGATTGTTTTCACACTATTTACTATTTATTGGATGCCATAATTTTTAAACCAGGTAAGTGTTGTATCAAGATTATGCTGAAGTCTTTCGTTGACAACTCTTTCAGAATTTTACAAGTTGATCGTAGCCCGTCGATTTTTTATTTTTAGTATTAAATAATGAATCTTAAATAATAGTATTTTTTATAGCACAAGTTTGGTGGAAGTGTTGAGTCAAGGTGGCAGCATCGTCAATGTTTTTTCTTTCCCATGTTCCATCTGCGGTTCTGAGGACAGTCTGTTGAACTCATGCGTGGTTCAACTTCTTTGTCGCCTTTCAAAGTAGGTAGTTAGTTCACATAGTGGAGTCAAGTCGTTGCAGATAATTTCTAATTTATATTCTTCGTCTCTTTTTAGCATATGCTTAAGTTCCTTAGTAACTTCGTCAAATTTTGTCTGCTGGATGTCTAGTTTCTTGCCATCTTTTACGTAGTTTCCTTTTTTTTTTTTTTGGTTTTTTATTAAAGTGTTAATTTACTGGGCGTGGGGTTTATAGCTGAACATGGAAGTTGACACTTCCACAGCTTTAACAGTTGTGTCATTAAAATATGCTTTTGCGCTGTCGATTTCGTTCACATGCAAATCACGATTAATAAATTCCTTAAATGTCTGCCAGTCTCAATGCTTATTATGGAGGCGCAAATCGATGTTTGTTCCAAAGTACGCGTTGTTCTATGCAATATAAGTGGAGAGTGGTACGAAGAAAGATCATAGCATGATTTTATTGTCACGTGGTCCATTCTTTTACTTGGCCAATATGACAGCTTCCCAGTGGATAAGAATTTCGCATTATTTCTAGTAGGTTCTTACCTTTCTTGTTTGTTAGTCGTTTTTTTATATATTAAAGTCACCACTCACAATGTATACGAGTATGTTACCTTGCTGTTGTACGAAGTCGAGATAATCATCTTTAGAGTTGTTGAATTTCGGAATAGTAAATTTTCGGACAGTAAATTGAAGATATTAGCAGAGGGCCGCGACTGTCTCTAATTGAAATTGATGTGGCTTGGATTTCGTTTTGTTTGGTATTTGTCCATTTTATTGCAGTTTATATTCTGTCTAACAGGAATTGCTGTTCCACCATGTTATTTATTGTGAGGGTGTTTAGTGCCAAACTATTTGAATTTAGAAAATTTGATAAAACTTTTTGGGGTAAAATGTGGCCCAGATATGATTATTACGTCTATAGTCCTATCAGATATCGTCTTTCTTTCGAAGAGTAGGAAAGCGTTGTACCTTAATCGCCCTGTAGACCATACAGTCTTTGTAGTTGGTGGTGTGTTTCTCGCTACATAGGGAACATTTGTCATCTGTGTTACTGAGGGTGCAATTTATTTTTTTGTTTGTACCGGAGCATTTCAAGCATACAGGGTCTTTGGTGCAATAGTTCTTTGTATGGTCATACTTTTGACAAATAGTATATTTATCGCCACTTTCGAATTAAAGCGTTATGGTTTTAGTGCGCTTACCACTTGGTTTAGGGTTTCGCTTGATTCAATTCCTTTAAGTACTACTTGAAGTCCTTTAGAGCTTTTGAGTTAATACATGTACAAATTTTCATATGAGTAAGATGTTTTGAGACTATAAGATAATATTGTTCAGAACAAATTTGAACTTTAGTTTCGTGACAAACCGAAGACAATTAAATAAAGACTATTATAATTTTCTTACTAATTCAAAAGTTCTTAGCGGCATTTAACGTAACTTAAATAATACCTGCACAGTTACAAAAATTTAACAAAAGAAACCAACCAGGTTTATAATTAAAAATAATAAAAAATAAAACCGGCCAAGTGCGGGTCGGACTCGCGCACGAAGGGTTCCGTACCATTATCTATAAAAAAAATCATGTCTGTTGTATGGGAGCCCCACTTTAATATTTGTTTTATTTTAATTTAATTATTTATTTTTAAAGTGAATATATAACTAAATATTCTGTGAATATTTCAAGCGTCTACCTGTTGTCGTTATCAATATCAAGCAAAAACGAGAAAAAAATCACGTTTGTTGTATGGGAGCCCCCTTAAATATTTATTTTATTCTGTTTTTTTTTAGTATTTGTTGTCATAGCAGCTCAACAAACTATGATATTTTTCTTGAGTTATAAATAAATTTGTGGCTTTTTTTATTTGCCGTTTTTTGTGCCATATTTGCATGACATTAGATATTTTCTGAAGTATGAAACTAAATATGTAATAAATTTATGAATGAATTTTATAATAAAAGCTATTGTCTCTAACTGCGCTTTGTTCCATTACATCGCTATGTAGAGATTCTCTTTATGAAGAGGAAGATGTGTTTCCTTGTTTTCGCGGACGAAATTATTGAAATCAATGACATTGAAATCAATGTCAATTATCGCCAATGCTCGTCTGATACTGGCAAAAAAAAGACTAAATAAAACTAGGGCTCAAATAATTTCCGGTAAATTGAGGGTCGCAGAATTCAAATCCGCAACATAGTTTTTTCTAGCACAGTTTTACGGTATTAAAAAAAAATCGTGTTTTCTCAAGTCGTAGAATCCGTATTTGTGATTATCGCTACCTTACCGGGCACCAATCAAAACACAACTACAAACAGAGGGACCGTCACAATATAATATCGAAGTGCCTACAAAGTAAATCTCCAATCTCTTTCGCGCTCGCAGAGTTTTAACTTGTAATTGACTGTTCGCATGCTTTCGTTTAATATTTGTGCGTGTACATTAATTGTAAAGCCTATGTGTGTTTGACTCGCTGTGTAAGTGACGATTGTTTAAGCCTTTAATGGCCAAATTATTCAACCGATTAGTATAATATATATATATATATATATATATATATATATATATATATATATATATATATATATATATATATATATATATATATATATATATATATATATATATATATATATATATATATATACTCATACTCATACTCATACTCATATATATATATATATATATATATATATATATATATATATATCTCTCTCTCTCTCTCTCTCTCTCTCTCTCTCTCTCTCTCTCTCTCTCTCTCTCTCTCTCTCTCTCTCTCTCTCTCTCTCTCTCTCTCTCTCTCTCTCTCTCTCTCTCTCTCTCTCTCTCTCTCTCTCTCTCTCTCTCTCTCTCTCTCTCTCTCTCTCTCTCTCTCTCTCTCTCTCTCTCTCTCTCTCTCTCTCTCTCTCTCTCTCTCTCTCTCTCTCTCTCTCTCTCTCTCTCTCTCTCTCTCTCTCTCTCTCTCTCTCTCTCTCTCTCTCTCTCTCTCTCTCTCTCATATATATATATATATATATATATATATATATATATATATATATATATATATATATATATATATATATATATATATATATATATATATATATATATATATATATATATATATATATATATATATATATATATATATATACAAATTTAGCCGATTTTTTGTGACGAGTTTCAAAGTCCGCTAAGGATTTTTCGAAGTCGTGAGCTTACTTTTATATGCTGTTCTGCCTACACTATCTGTTTTAATCTTGCAACCATAATCTCTACTGGTTTTTTTAAATAGTGCCTGTTCATATGTATACACACACACATAGAAAAACAACGAGAAAAGCAATGAGGAAACAGGTATGCTTAACATTTAAACAACAAACTAACAAGTTTTCTTGTTGTGCGTGAAATCAAACGGGTGTTACGTCACATCTAGGTGGACTGTCACACAAGCCATACAATTAAAACGCTGAAAACAAGTTGAAAGGCGAAAATTTTTTTTCCTGAAAGCGCCACCAAGCTGATCTGTGACTGATGTGACGTTAAGTACAGTTCGACAACAACTGTAGTATAATAAACGGGAAATAGGAAAATTTTAATTACTATAAATAGCAGGGATTGATGCAGTGGCGTACCGAAAAATTTCCCACCCAATACAAACTCTTGTTAAAAATGTTCAATATAAGAAATATCACTTCGTATTTTAAGTGGGCCGTATAAAAAGAGCATGTACAGTTTGAACAAAAAAAAATACGTTCCACTGAAGTGGAACCGAATCTTTAATATTCTTCACACTTGACTTCTTCATTTTTTAAATTTTTGAAGGGTACTTATATTTACAAATCTTCTTTTTATTGATTTCCCAAAATTTATTTTTTTCCAGAGTTTTTTTGTTATACCTTCATATATGGTAATAGCACTGCTAAATTTGTTTCGTACATATCATTCTTAAGAACAATGGCGTGAACTACTTTTTTACCAATTGAATGAAGCCGTGTGAATAGTACTGGAGCCCCAAAAAGGATATATCTTTTTGATCAGCATCAGAAGCTGAGTCGATATAGCCATATCCGTCTGATCGACTGTTTGAAAATTGAGATCGATTGGTGAACCACCCACTATAGGGTTGACCCACGACGCCTGAATACTCATTATTTCTACTACGCAATTTTAATTGAAAATCAAATTCAATAACAACGTCGCCACTCTCACTCAGAACCCACACGACGATGCGCAGTTTGAGTACACGTTTGAGTGTATGTTTTTGTACATATTTTGAGACTGAAGTCTTGGTATGATTCAGGCAACTCCAAACGATAGTCATAGAACTACTCATTTTTTTTTCTAACATTCTCTTAGAATAGAGAAGATACAAATAATTGTTTAGTGTCTCTGATGTGGCTAATCGTTTTTGCATGCTCTCGCCCATCTCTCTCCTACACTGACGTGACATCTGGTAACATTAACACAATAATCAAATTGAGCAAAACAGTTGATCACGAACCAACTCCCATCTAACAAAATGATATGAGTGAATTTAAAAGCATGATAAAAATCCTTATGGGAAAAATGAGATCCATACTCACTCTGCTAACAACGCTCATAACTAAACATTTGCACTGAACACCCATCTTAATATAGCAATTTGGAATGCAAACTGGTTAAAAAGCTACATTAATGACATAAAGATATTTTTAATAGCAAACTAAATAGACATCATGCTCATATCAGAACCACACTTCACCAACCAAAAGTTTTGCCAAAATTAGCCATTACAATATATATAGCACTAATCATCCCGCTGGTACAGCTCGAGGTGGCACGGCAATTATAATTAAAAAGAATATTAAACACAGCATACTAAATAGCTTGGAAACAAACTATATTAAACCCACAAGTAAACCTGTTCATGACCCACATGAAACTCTCACAGTTACAGCAGTAACTAAGTAGGTACTTGTGCTTTCGGGTATAATCACGATTGATATCTTGCAGCTGATGGAAGCACAGCCAAGGGTATTGCGTTTGAGGGCAAGAACAGAGAGTATAAACTCCTGGCAAAATCGGTGGGACACCTCCGAAAAAGGACGGTGGACTTATCGTCTGACAACCAACGTAGGAAATGTGGCTCGGCCTATCGCACGGTGAAATAAACTTTCACATCACGCTGCTCCTATCTGGGCATGGGTGATTTAAAAGCTATCTGCATAGATTTGGGCATGAGGACTCACCAGACGAAAATATAGAGGACGCTGAACATGTCCTCACCAAATGTGGTAGATTCGACCAAGCACGAAGCGTACTGACTGAAGCCCTAGGAGAACTTCCAACAGTGGAGAACTTCGTGGGGCATATGGTTGAAAACCAACAAAAACGGTGTGCGGCATGCAGTTTTGTGGCTTCTCTGATAACTACACTGCGCTCTCTTGAAAGATCTCCCAGAATACAAAGTGCAGGCTAGTAGCCGGCATCATCTCTACGAAGCAATGCTTTAAGGCGGTACAGTAGAGATATTGGTGCATAAAATCTTAGTATAAGTTTGCTTTATTATAAGTTACATATCTTTGTACTACTATCTACTAAAACGTGAATCAAAAAAAAAAAAAAAAATTTTTTTTGGCAATTGCCCGCCTCGTACAATAAAAAAAAAAATTATACATTGCATTCTTCAAGACCCTTGCAAATCGGTTTACAACGCTAAACATACTTTTTTGGACTATATTACAACTAATCCAAAAGGCATTGAGCTTTTTAGAGCTATACAAACAAACATTATCCGTGCAAATTACCTGACCTAATTGATTTTCTAGTGTCGAAAGGAGTTTTCAAAGACAACATGATCTTAAAAACGTCACGAGATCTATCATCTGATCACTCCGCAATCGTACTGCAACTTCATATCAAAGCACTTCAAAATATGAAGGTAGCCGCACTGCATGCCACACAAACAAACTGGCCTGCTTTTCGGTCTATAAACTCCAAACGATATACAAAGAGTTCTTAAACATTTCATTAAAACAGTACAGAATGGCGCGTGGAGCTGCACTCCACCACCAGTGTGCTACAAGACACCCCAGAGACAAGCAAATTCTTAATGCCATTGTCCGCGTTGAAAAATGTTCACCATGTCTACAATATTCTAAGGAAGGCACTAGAGGATAAAAAGATCTGCACAGCTGCATTTTTGTATGTATCACAAGCTTTTAACAAAATTTGGTATCAAGGCGTTACCACATATATATAATGAATTAATTAAATCCTACCTTGAGAAAAGGTACTTCAGAGTAAAATTTAATGGCAAAATAACAGATCTTGCCCCAATTAGTGCTGATCTATACACATTCTATACACTTTGTTTACAGCAGATTTGCACCTGTCAAGCAATGTAGAAACAGCGACCTACGCTGATGACACTGTCATCATGTTCATAAGCCATAGCACGACACTAGCCTAAAAAACTACAGGACAATATTCGAGATGTAGAGTCTTGGCTCAGCAATTGGTGAATTAAGGTAAATTCGAGCCAATCCACACAGGTCGCATTTACACTTAAACGTGACACATGTCCTGTTGCCTACTTGTGGAACCAGCTACTACCACAAGCTGAGTTTGTTAAATATATTTGCTTGCTTTTACACATACCTTTACTCTTTAAAGGAGCCCACTTCAAAACTTTCATTGGAAAACAAGCTGTTGATATATTAATACATCATTACACCTATATGGACCTATGGAATCCAACTCTGGGGCTCAGTGGCAAAAACGAAAACAAACATATTCGAACGATTTCAGGCAAAAACAGTGCAAATGACATCTACTGCTCCAAGATATATAAAAGATGAGATAATACGGTATGACCTCATGATACCTACGGTCAGAGAAGATATAAAAAGATACAGCATAACTACAGCGTTCGCTTATTAATACATCCGAATGTATTGGCTAGTGATACTCTGTGGATGAATCAATACATACCAAGACTCAGACAGCGTATACCTCTAGTGTTAGTTAAATAAGTTAACTAAAATCATTGACAAAACTAAATTTTTAAATATTTAGAACCAAAAAAAGAATAAGAAAAAATAATAATAATGAATAAAAATGGTAGGGGAGAGTGGGGATTTGTGTGAACATGAGATGGGAAGTGTGGTTGTCAAGCAGTAAAAGGATCGGTGACTATTTCGTTGCATGGTCGGGTTTTATAAAATGCGCCTATAATTAAAGGAATTCGACTGAAAATCTATTAAGAATTAGTAATAACAAGAAAACATAGACAAAATAAAGCAAATCCAAATTACACTAGTTAGCAAAGAATTAGATATTTGGCCCAAACATAATAATCAAATTTTGCATAAATAAGTCGAAATACGCATGAAATATGCCAACTCCAATTGAAAAATGTCAACAATGAAAAAGAAAAACGTGTGGTTCACAACTCATGTCCACATCGGACATTTGCAAAATGGCCGCACCGCCATTGGCACACTTAATGCGTATTCAAAATTTTTTTTCTGCGTGCCAATAGCTCAATGAATGTTTTTCACTAAGTTACGTTTGGAATGTGCTGCTATGGGAATCTAAATAGCAGAAACACAAATGAGTGAAAAAACTTATGGTGTGATTTTTTAAACATTAATTACATAAACAGTAAGAACGCGTATTGATGAGACAAGTACCAATGAAAAAGTAAGTTCACGTCAGGAGAAAAACTTAACAGTATTTGGTACATATATTCCTACCATTTGCACCATTCTTATGGATGGTCGCTTGACACACATCGGCTAATGCGCGTGTACCGCCCACTTTTTCAGTTGTCAAGATATAAATTAATTGTTAATCTAAACATACTTAGGGCCGTTTTCATGAGTTGCGTTTAACTTTACAGCTCATATTTTTCAGGCGATATGCTAGTTTTCAATGTCACGACTCTTATTAAGCCTATAACCGTAACGCCGAGTTCGGCGCGCCGATAAATTTATCAGAATTTTTTGCAAAGTGACGTGCCGCCAAATCGATCGATAAAAAACCAAAGCAAAAGCAAAATGAAAACAAACAAAATTGAAATTTTGTATTAAAATTTTAAATGCAAACGTGCACATTATATTCACAGATTGGCTCGTATTTTTCTACAGCGGCGGCGCCCACTCTCATCCATTTTTTGTTCTGCTAATTTATAATTTTATTGTGTTTACGTTTTTGCAATTGGACTGTCCACCTCTTCAAATATTGTCCAGGGCTAATCAAAATTGATTTATTATAATTGTGATGTCGTGAAAAGCACTACTCAATATTATTCCGCCTTTAGCATATCTTGCCGTTTCGTATTTTCTTATGTATCGGTAAGTCGTGAGAACGGCCCTTAAACTATTGTAATTCAATTACAATTTAGAATTAGGGCCGTTCTCACGACTTACCGACACATAAGAAAATACTATTATCATTTAATATTATTAGAAACTATATTATATTTGTGAGTCGCATCTCGTGCAACACACTAAATCAAAAAGCTTGTCATTGAATTCCACGAGATTAAATTTTTTCCAAATCTCTGATTTGGATGTGGATGCTTTAAGCATTATACTCATTATTTTATTTTCAATTTCACTGTTTTTTTCTGCAGTCGCCATTATCGCTTTTAAGATCGTTGAAAAGGTGCAATAGCATGCAGAGTTGAATTTACAATGCAAAATGTATTATTTTTACAACAAAAAATTAAAGTACCGAAATACAAATATAAAAGCTCTATTTTGCTTGTGTATATGCACAAAAGTACTATTTGCTATTATATACGCACATGCACATTTAATTAAAATAGATATTAAAAAAATATTATATTTTTGAGTCCGATAACAATTTCGGGTCCCGAGCGAAATTTCGGGACCACCGATAGTCTGGAAATCCCGCGAAAATTTAAAAATTTCCCGATCCCAAAGTTTTTGTCGGGTCCCGAGAATCCCACAGGATTCCTGTCCCGTGCCCATCTCTAGTGCTGACCGTGTAATCGTTGCCTAAGTATACAATTTAACCTCTTCAAATATTGTCCAGGGCTACTCAAAATTGATTTATTATAATTGTGATATCGTGAAAAGCACTACTCAATATTTTTCCGCCTTTAGCATATCTTGCCGTTTCGTATTTTCTTTTTTATCGGTAAGTCGTGAGAACGGCCCTAAGTGTTATTGGTAGAAATGGATCGATTGAGTAAAATTATCATTAAAAACTTTTCAAATGCTTATCAAGTTTCAAAGTTTTATCCAAGCACTTTATTTATCTTCTCTATTAAAATGACTGATATCAAATAAAAAACCTCTTGACGAGGTAAAAATCAAGTGACAAAAGCTAGCAATTTTGTAACGATATATTTATATTTTTCATTTCTATGGTTGGAAACAATTGTAATATGTAATTGAGCGTATGGCATATTCTACCTTGCAAATACGGTTCTGATATTTCAAGTCGTATTTCTGGAAATTTTTAATCATTTTATTATCATATATTATTAGCAAATGTTGTAGAAGTAGCGAATTCAAATTAAATTAGAATTAGGGCTGTTCTCACGACTTACCGACACATAAGAATATACGAAACGGCAAGATATGCTATAGGAGGAATAATATTGATTAGTGCATATCACGACATCACAATTATAATAAATCAATTTTGAGTAGCCCTGGAGAATATTTGAAGAGGTGGACAGTCCAATTGCAAAAACGTAAACACAATAAAATTATAAATTAGCAGAAAAAAAATGGACGAGAGTGGGCGCCGCCGCTGTAGAAAAATACGAGCCAATCTGTGAATATAATGTGCACGTTTGCATTTAAAATTTTAATACAAAATTTCAATTTTGTTTGTTTTCATTTTGCTTTTGCTTTGGTTTTTTATCGATCGAGTTGGCAGGTATCTTTGCAAAAAATTATGATAAATTTATCGTGACATTGAAAACTAGCATATCGCCTGAAAAATATGAGCGGGAAATATAGAGGCAAGTCATGAAAACGGCCCTTAATTGGCTACTTTTATAACAAGCATTTTTCTTTTACTATGCCTGCGGACTCCATTACGACAGAGCTAGTTAGGTTCTTTTCGCCATGCCTCATCCCACCTATTAAGCCCAACCGTCGTGAAATAGAAATAGTATAATAGAAATAATCCGTAACAGTACACAATTTGAAATTTCGTGGGAATGGTGTTAAAGCTTCTGCTCTTTTTTTCTTTTTGTTTTTGTATTTCTTTCCGTTTTTTAAATCTAGGCTTATAATTCGCAAGCAGTTTGTGTCATCAATTGTTCATGTCTTGTTGACAGCGTGCCGTGCCAATCAATCGTTTATTTTTTTTTTTATTTTTTTGTTCTTCTTTTGTGCCTATTTTACCGAATGTGTTTTTAGTAACTTTGTTCGACACACTATGATCCAAATGCTCGACATACACCCGGTATCCGCGACCAACGAATTTTGTTTTCATTATTATTTTTGTTTAATTTTAAACGTATTCATTTTCAATATCGTGCTGTTCGGAGAAATTTTAGTAACGTTTCTTTGAAACTGTGTGATGCAAATTAATTGGCATATAATATCAGAGGGGAGGGTTTTCTTTATGTAACTTTGTTCAGGGAAATAAATTTGTATACCGAAATGCAGTCAAACATCTCAAAAATTGATACAACACAAGAAATAATGATGCATTCGTGAGTTAATGACTTTGAAATACCTTGCCGCATTTGAAACTAACAAATTTTTATAAAAAATTTAAAAAAAAAATTTTTTTTTATCAAAAACAATCGAAAAATAAAATGCAAAACAAAAAATCATTTTCGGGTGATTTACATTTATAAACGGAAACATTGATAATTAATAATAATAATTTGATAATTAATAATCTTGATCTGCCAACGAATGTAAAAATTCATGTTTGGAGGTTCTATCTTATATAGTCTCCGAGATCTAGTTGTTGAAACGTACGAAGGACGGATGGACGGACGAACATGGTCAGATCGAACGCTTAATTACATATATGTATAATGGTATATATTACAATCGATTCCAACCATAGAAATGAAAAATATAAATACAATAAATCGTTACAAAATTGATATCAGTAGTTATAAAAGTTGCAAGTAGGCTTTCGTCAGTTGATTTTTACCTCGTCAAGAGGTTTTTTTATTTGCTATCAGTCATTTTAATAGAGAAGATAAATAAAATGCTTGGATAAAACTTTATATGAAACCAATACCTTGCTTAAGGCTTCTTATATGAACTATAGATTTGTGTGGGGCTATATTTTTAACATATGCGGGACATTTCAACAGAATTGAAAAAAAATTGCAATAAATTCATTTAAAAATAAAAACATTAAATTTTTATTTCAAAACTTAAAACTGGGGCCATATTTGTATAGCGGCTACCCCTGAAAATGTTCTTTTAATACACTTTTTCTGTAGATTGAAAAGGAGAGTCTAAATGTTCATACCTCAAGTCTCTATCTCTTATAGTCTACGAGATATTTTCGTTCAAGGAGACTGTCGGACGGACAGGTCTATACAAACTTGTCTTCGCATGCTGATGAAGAATATATATACATTATGGGATCTAACACTTCTCCTTCTGCCTGTTAAATAGACTTGCACATACTTAATATTCCCTTTTATCTTATGGTACCAGGTATAAAAAATAGACATTTTGTTTTTGTATAATAAATACTTATCAATTTTTGGCAATAAATGTGCAAGATTATATAACGAATTTCTTTTATTGGCGATTTGTACTCATACATACATATATGTATATGTTATTTCTTGCCTGCATATCTACATACATAGTAAGAATACATACGAAAAAAATCCAAAAATAAAAGTGTGAAGGAGTATAATATTGTAGGTTTATGTCAACGCTGTGTATAACAGATGTAAAAGCCATTAGTACGTGTATGACGCATTTGGAAAAATAACTAATTTTGCACACTCTGATATTTGCGATGTTATAACTCGACTATACGAAATATCGCGAAGTTTTATCACTCCAAATATGAGCACGAAGATTTGGTTTCAATTTTCAGCAAAATCGCAAAATGTACATTTCAAAAATTATTTTGACCTATATTTTTTTTAGGTAGGTATTGTACAGCACCATGTTAGTATTGATTTGAAGGTATTAAAAAGACCTTTCCAACGAGCTGTTACACGTTGAAAAATATTAAGCCGTTTGGCCACACTAATCAATTGAAGTTAAATCATTTTTAAAGCTTTTCAAAATCCGCCATTTCGAAAAAAGTTATAGAACAAAAGTTTCTTAGTTTTTTATGTACTAAAATCCTGCATCAATAAAATTTTGGTTTTCTAAAGGATTCAAACAAACACACAAACTATTTCATCAACTCGTCAAAAATTTCCAAAAGTCATAACTTTTGTGTGGGTGGACCGATTTTTGTGACCTTGGGCTTGTTGGACTCGTCTCGGCGTCAACAATAAATAAAAAATAAGATTGAGGAGATAGACCCCCACGAGCCCCATTACCGCTACGGGTGGGTATTTTTCAAATCCCTATATTTCGGACTATGCTGATCCGATATTACATGTTTGAAAGTACATTTTCTGAAAGTATGTTCAATATTGCGCGTATAATATAGTGCTCGTGCTCCAGCCATACTGAGGTGGGATTTCGTCACTTACGTGACTACCGTCCGCAGTGATGAAAGCTTTTAAAAAGTAAAAAATCATAGTTGTTTTTGAGGGTTTTATTGGGCTACTGTTCCTACACCTCGGTCCCTCACCCAATGGCTGAGGCATTATTGCAGAAAATAATTATTTCGTCTCCTTGATTTAATTTGTAATTGTTAATTTAAATTATATTTTGCCATTCATTAGGTCAAGTGATTGCCCTTGGCACACCTGAGTGTCCGGAGAAGATCGGAGTGCAAGCTTACGCTCACACAGAGAACTGTGATCAGTTCTTCCTCTGCACAAATGGTACATTGACGCTGGAGACATGCGAAAACGGTCTACTCTTCGATGGCAAAGGCGCGATTCACAATCACTGTAATTACAACTGGGCGGCTGATTGCAAGGGGAGACACTGGGACCGTAAGAATATGGCGTCATTATTCTTTAACCCAAAGTAAACGAATCTAATCACACAGCTACACCAATCTCAACCCCCGGCTGTGAGTATCAGTTCGGCATCTATCCCGTATCTAAGGATTGCTCGACAACTTATATCAAATGTGAACATGGTGAGCCGCATGAACATGACTGCGATGTTGGTCTGGCGTATGACGAACGAATTCACGGCTGCAATTGGCCCGATCAATTACTAGAATCATGCAATCCGGAAGGTAAATACAATTACGCATCAGATATTTATATGGTAACTGTTGATTTTATTTTCAGCTGTGGTTGGATTCAAATGTCCCACCAAGGTGGATCCGGATTCGATAGCAGCTCGTTTCTGGCCATTTCCCCGCTTCCCGGTTCAGGGCGACTGTCACCGCTTGATCACTTGCGTAGAGGGATACCCACGCCTAATCTCCTGCGGTGAAGACAAGGTCTTTGACGAACACACGCTCACCTGTGAAGACCCCGAATACGCTAACGGCAGTTGCGCTAACTATGGCAAGTGAAAACATGCGCAAATCAAAATAGATCCGTAAGATCGACGCCAAATAATACGGTGTCCACTTGTACATATGTAACTAACAATTTTTGGAGGATGAATTCACATGTAGTGTTGAAAATCTAGTTGTGTATATTTTTCAGGCTTGAGCTTTTTTTTGTTTTAATTCTGAATTTTTATTACCGAACGGTCTTTCATTGTATTGTATATTGTCCGCATGCCTTATTATAATAAATTAAATACACTGGAAGAGTTTACTTAATTTCGCAATAAAAATAAATAATTGATACATATATTTATTATTATATACTCATCAAAATTAATTTAAGCTTCTTGGGATGTCCAAAGTTACTAAAAGTGAGTAAATATCGGAAAGTGATTATCACATGTCGACACATTAAGTGTTAGTGCGGATAAAGTCACGAGGTTCCTTAAACCCGATAGAATAAATTGAAGGTATGCTTTGTTTACTGCTAGATAAAAATATTTCGCATGGTAATTGAGCAAATACAAGTAATCTATTCGATCATGTTGCGTGAATGATCTTGAGGAGTAGAAAATATTATCGCATGTATGAGGCCATCACGTACCGATTCGCTCGGATTGCCTACGTTGAACATGAACTTGACTCGGTTACAAACCACATCCGGAACACAGGAGTACATCGTATACCATCCGATCTTGTTAAAGACTACATATACTTTGTATATTTGGTTACGATATATATAAACGGGTCTATCAAAAGTGATGTCGAGAAGCGAATCATAACGTACACGTGCTGTGCAGTGCGTATAAGTGATGCGCGAGCCTTGCCTATCCTGTATGTGTGCGTAAAGTATTTCAGTATATCGTTCTGAAAAGCCTGCCGAGTTCATAAGCTCACCACATAGCACCTGTGTAGGCACTTGCACGCCTAGAATCCAGATATTTGTGTCTACCTGGAATGTAAGCCCACAATCGGTAACGCTTGTGTTCCGATAGTCGAATTGTTGATTGACGATGCGTACACAGTAGGATCTCATAGTATCGCTACCGGGCATATTCGAGGTGGAGGCATCGTTGCTATGATCGGCGGCATTAAAATTATTATGTATATTGGCGGTTGAAGAACTAGCCACGGTTGCTGTATTTGTTGTCGCAGGGGCTGTATGTGAGTCAATTACTGTCATTGGATTGAATATGGCAAAGAAATTATTATCCATTACATTGGATCCAGTGAAACAAGTGTTTGTCGAGTTGTTCGATTGTGCCGAATGACGGTAGGACAAGAGATCACGCTGGCGATGCGATTCATAAATGTTGCGTGTGCTGCGCGATTGACAGAAACCTTCTGGCATTGGAAAATTGTTTATAGTTGGACTGGAAATTTTAATTAGTATTGCAAGCGCTTCTTTTTGTTGAAGCAGCTTGGAGCGAGCCGGTCCTTCGGCAAATTGTTGCGGTGTCATTGTTAGAAAGCGTATCTTTTTCACCGCTTGGCGCAACATAGTTTCGTCCATTATGTTCCGTTGTGCATCCATTATATTTATTATGTTGCCCTCCGATTCGAAACCGTTAAAATCAACAATATCACTGGCATTACCAGAAATTGATGCGTCACTGTCGACGACGACGACCTCGTCCACTACATGTGTACCTGATACGACACAGATACTGTTTGAAGATGTTGAAGTAGCTGCTGGTGCGGAGCCTGCGTTGGTTTCATTGTTATCTTCATCGTCGATATGATTGTGCATCATAGCAGCAACATCAGGCTCCATTTTAATTTCCTCCACAACATCATCATTTGAGCTTTGGTCGTCGCTATTTGAAGTACCACTTTTACCGTCTTTATCATCATCTGTTAATATTCCGCGCTCGTTGGCAAATTTTAAGAGGCAATTAAATAAATCCAACTCAGAATCAATGTTTAAACGATCCTGGTCAAGAATTGCCATCAGTGTTGACACCTCAATGTCCACAAAACTGGAATCGGCTATAACTTCGCGAGTGTTCGTTGCGATTAACTGAAAATTGGAACGTTAAAGATAGTTTAGTCATGGATATATGTACTTATGTATATCTAAGCATTGTAATTTATATCATACCTCCATACTACTTTGCATGAGACGAGGCTCGTCAAATAGTTTTGCGAATTCGTAAGCGCGACATGCATTCTTTGGACTAAGATCGGCCCATAGGAAGTGTGTACAGCGCTCTACAACATGCGGAAGCATATACTTTTTTGCCACGTAGCATAACTCGCAAGCCTTGTCGAAGGAGGCGATGTTGATTCGGTCTGTGTAGATGTATTCCAGCATAGCCTGGAATGCATCTGGCTGAACATCAGGTATTACAATCGGATCGGTCTTGTCGGGTAGATTACCAAAAAACATACGCTCAAAAACGGGTGATGCCATGGCCAAGAGCAGCCTGTGGCCTGAAATCAATCTTTGATTTGGGGTTGATCCGACCAAAAAACGACAATCCGACCACTTTTCTGATTGCAGAAGATATTGGCCGCGACTTTTTAATTCGGTCAGGTTGTTTTGCCAGTCTAACTCCATTTTGTGATAGAGGCAATCGTCACCACAAATATTTATACCTTGTTCCTATGAATATGTTTTACCAACTAATTCTCCAACTATATGTTTTGTTTTGGTAGCTTCGAAGACAGGGTAACCCAATTAAAATGTATAAAATACATTAAATTTGTACAAACTTGAGCTAAAAATGACAGTCTTCTTGTTAGAGATGCAAAACTAACGATAGCACTATCGATAGTTTCGAGTCTTGTATTGTTCTCACTATCGATAGTTGCTCCCTGAAAATTGAATAAACGATATACTGATGATCGCCTAAATGTTGGCAAGTCCGTCTGATGCATTTCGATGGCGTCACACACTTTGACTTTATTTTTTTTTGTTTTTTTTTTTGTAATTGTTTTACAATTGCGAAAACTGAGAGAGGGGACGAGCGCAGGTATTTTTGATTGGTCGAGGGTATTACATGGTTTTTAATAACCGAAAAAATTACATTTACAAAAAAAAATTACATTTGTCCCTACTTCTAATCGCAACCTGTCCTACAAAAAAAAAAAAAAAAAAAAACAAAACAAAAACAAAAAAAAGCGAATATGATGGATTTAAGGGGGGGTTTGGCCCATGACACTTAAGCCATAAAACATGTTGAACTCGATTGTGGGATATTTTATTACCTTAAGGGCCGTTCTCATGACTTGCCTATATCTCTATCGCTCATATTTTTCAGGCGATATCCTAGTTTTCAATGTCACGACTTTTATTAAGACTATAACCGTATCACCTTCCAACTTGTTCGATGAAAAACCAAGTGAAAACAAACAAAATTTAAAATTTGTATTAAAATTTTAAATGCAAACGTGCATATTATATTCATAGATTGGCTCGTATTTTTCTACAGCGGCGCGCTCACTCTCATCCAATTTTTTTTCATAATTTATAGATTGTATGCGTTCACATTTGTACAAATGCATGGACTATCAACCTGTTCAGCATGTAGGACTTGTCCGATAAATAAGACAAAAGTAACCGATTTCAGACGAAAATAATCCAAATTTTTTAAATAACAGGCAAAAAAGTTATCGATTTTTGAACGATAACATAAAAAATCGAAATATACTCAAGTGCTACTCAAACTGGATTTATTACAATTGTGATGTCGTGACATGTACTACTCAATATTTTTCCGTCAATAGCATATAGTGCCAATTCGTATTTTCTAATGTATTTGTAAGTCTTGAGAATGGGCCTAAGTATATATATACGCATACTGCGTACTCTGTTTGAAGAGCAATTACTCTAGTACAGCTTGTAAATATATTTATCTAAATGTCTATGTGACCATGATAACTTAAGCGTTTTTCAAGCGATTCAAGTAATTATCAAAATTGTATACCACAAAAGTAAAGGGCGCAAACAAGGTGAACGAATTTCAATCAGTATAAAATAATAACATTTCATACACTGAAGTTTACACATATAACCACATACCGCAGTTTATCCTCCGCACACTTTAGCGCGCCAGATAAAGATTAATTTAATGTAGGAATATGCAGAGCATTAAAAATGGCAGTCTTAGCTATACCAGTGCTATCTCTTTTATGTATGAAAATACCTGCCCTGATACTTTTAAGTGCAAATACTTGGCCTATTTCTTCTGTCAAAGGCCCATTCCACAATACATCTCGCCGCCAAACATCACGCATCAGTAGATTAGCGGTTATTGTGCAGCAACTGTAGAATCCCATAGGATCAAACGTTGACAAACAATAATAGGTAGTAATTTGGTAAGTACACGTTCCGCATTTATAACAGTACGGTGCTGGCCCCACAATGAACAGGTTAACCATATTAGCAGGTCACCCATATTAGCAGGTTCTCTGTTAGACCTTCCATGAAACCATTGAACATTAAGCGGTTTTTTTCTCCACGCAAACCCAATTCTTGCTGCAGATTTTTGTCGATCATCGTGACCGACGGTCGCATATTTGCACCATTATAAGTTACTGGAAATATGGGAAAAAACAATCGCTCTCTTTCTGCGCCGACACAGTTTAAATGCCTTTCCTCTCTAGTCGTCTGCTTGTCAGCCTGCCTGCGTTGAAATTGTGACGACTCTATGTGTAGTAAACGGAGGTGCATTTTGTAACAGGCATCCACATTGCACTTTCTCTCCTGACGACATGCACAGGCTGTATAACTACCATGTAGATACGAAAAACATAGTCGATGCTCCTAGACTAATCTCTACTTGTCCGGTAGGGTAGCATCGCCGAAAATTTTACATTATGTGACTGCATGTGTCCTGCTCTTGCTGGTACTGGCCTGCAGAACACAACGTTTATTCGCTATTGCGAATTGTTCGAGGGATGGAGTCGTTTGCAGAAGTGCAAAGTTCTTTGGCCATTCTCTTGGGAGCGGTCAAATTACGATTCTTTTGCAAACGGCCCAAGCAGCTCACAAACGTCCATTAAGACACGTATCCCCTGGGTAAGTCACGGAACCTCCGTGGTGTGAAAAGGCAACCACTCCCTTTAATGAGGTGTTGGTTTGCTGGGTTTGGTTCCCGCCACAGCAAAACAACATTTATCAGTAAAGACACATAGGAAGCCTCGGATAAAATTCTCCGTTGATGACGACCCCCGCAAACGATTTGGGGGGTTTACGGATATGCAACTGAAATGCAGATATCCACCTGGTTGATGCCCTCTACAAATTTAAGGCTGACATCACCGGAATACACGAAATACGACGGATATGGCTATGTATATGACGAACCCTTGGTATGACGAGGAGTGTTGCCAAGCTACTGCAGAGAAAGACGCCGCTGACAGAAGAACTCCGCAATCGGGAGCAACGCTAGATATTAGAGAGCGCTATCGTAAGAAACGGAGAAAGCAAAAACAGCTTCTCAGACAAAAAAAAAAAGAAATAAAAAAGGAGTGAGCTTGAGGATGTTGAGGTGTTATCTTATAGAAATGAAGCTCGCAAGTTCTATCAAAAGGACAAGCGTCTGACCGAAGATATTAAGCCCGTAGTTTCTTTATTGATTGGGATTCACTTCTCTAACCTACTTGGAGGCGCTGAAAAGAACAAAACGGCCGATATAGAAGCATTTCTAGAACCACCAATTGATGATAGCTCTCTTGTAGAGAAGCTTAAGAATAACAGCTGAGTTATTCAAGACAGGTGGCGAAGAGTTGGTAAGGTGTAGGCATATACGGATGCACAGATAGGTCGACCAGTGACGAAATTTGCGACAAATTCTGGAAAAAATCCGTATGTGCAACAAAGACACATCACCTGTTTGTCAATTCTAAGGCCGCTTTCGACATCCCGATAAGAACGAAGTTCTTCGATGTGAAGAAGCTGCGAATTGCCAGTGACTGGCGCCGGCGCACAAAAAAACTACATAGAATGGTGAGCTTTCCTACGTGCGGCCTTGATCGATAGACGGTTGTTCAACCACCTAAGTAAGTAAGTAAGAATAGTTCGTGAGCTTATATATCTAAGTTGTCCATTGGGGGATGAGGTCATTTGCGGATGTGGAAAGTTATTGATTGCTCTTCTCTTGGAAATGGCAAAAAACGATTATTTTTCAACAGCCCCAAGCGGGTTAAAAACGTCCGTTACAGTCCGTCACGTGTCCTCTGGGTAAGCCACAAAACATCCGCGGTGTGCAAATTATGAGAAGGCAAACCACTCCCCTTAACGAGAGGTTGGTGCGCTGGAATTGGTTTCTGCCACTACAAAACAACATTTACCAGTGAAGACACAGATGAAGCTTCGAATACGATATCCCTTTAATGTCGACCCACATTTAAGTTCCATGCTTTAAGGCTATGTACATGAATGTCCTGTCTATCCATAGAGATGGTGCAGATATTAAGATGATTGATGCCCTGTGGCCAACAGTCGGAAAATTTAGCCTTCACGACGCTACCCCTATAATGGAGAGAGGCTAATTGACTTCGTGCAGGTCATAACATGGTAATCAGTAGCGCCAAATCTCCACAGCTTAACATCCATATGGCTACTGGGCGTAGGCCCGATTAAACCACATGTAATAAGAATGGTTATGTTCTGTTCGATAAAAGGCACGCATCGAGCGTGTTGGATGTGCGAACGATACGAGGTCCCGACATCAATTCGGACCACTATCTTGTCGCAGCCAACGTTCGCACCAGGCTCAGTATGGAGCACGGCGCACGTCAACACTCAACGAAAGCTAGACGTAGGAAAGCTGCATTCACAGCAGACCGTCGTAGCCTTTTCAGCCAGACTCTCCCAACTGTTCCGGGTGTCCTCTCCGGATTCTAAAAATATATGTGAGCAGTGGAGACATATGTCACAGAATTTTGGCGATCGTCTTGGCGTCTCAAAATCGGACCAAATGTCCCTGAATTCTGGTAGAAATTTTTTTTATTTATAAAGAAAAAATTGGTTCAAATACACCATCTTCATTAAATACAAAACACAAAGTTCAAAATTCACACAACGCGCGAATGTACACTTATTTCATTCAACAATGAATGTATCGTTCTCCTTTCCTTCTTTCTCTATATATTAAATCTCAACACTAGCCAAAAGGAAAGAATATAACATAATATATAAACAGGAGCAGTAAAAAGATTGTATGGGTGTCTTTATGTGTCGTGTATTTATGTATCGCATGTATGCATAGAATACATACATGCTTCGTGTCTCTGCTTACTTATATTCTCAGTCTTTGTGCTATCGTTAAGTATTCAAATAAAGAAAGAATAAAAGAAAAACGATGCACGAGTTGTAATAGATGTGTATTCCTGTATTGTGTTTTGTACACGCATATTTCATTCCCGCTCAAATGTGGCATTCTGTTCAAATGTGTTGTGAACTTCAAAAGCAAATATACGGGGGTGATACAGAAATCTCTAGCGAAATGGCCACTCCGTATTTTTGGCCATGCATAATTTTTTTTTCTTTAGTTGGACTTTGATTCTACTGTCATAAAATACCAATAACCATTGGTTAATCATAAGACATGAATTTTCGACAAAGGTTGTTAAGCTAATTTATCGCTACACAAAAGAAATGCTTTTAAAAGGTATGACTTTTTAACAAGATCTTTGATCATATATGTACATATGTATGTACATACATGTGCTTACATTGAGCAGGATATTATTAGAATAATGAAATTCAAAGAGAAAATTGAATCATCATCATCTAAAGACTTAGAAAACTCTTTAGATGTCGATTTATTTGAGCCACACTCTTTTATAATGTTAATCAACATAGTATTTTCATCAGGTGCACAGTTTCCAGATACTGTAGTTGATGTTAAAATTTAAAAATGGCTCTATTTCCAACAGTGGTTATTCGGCTGGAGTCTAATGGTGCAATTGAAGACAGTATACCAGACGAAGAACAACGTACATTGGAGTGCACTGAAGAATTAAATGAAGACTACACCGAAGAAGAGGAGGAGAAGTTTAAGAGCAACAACAACTCCGACGTAAAAAATATCAGCGGTCTACAAGAAGCCGACAACGAATTAACTGTTGATGAAGAAGAGACCCACCAGGTAGGCCTAAATTAATTCGAACAGTCGCTCGCGGGAGGCCTAAAAAAAGTTTAACACACTTAATTATTTGAGTCAACCTGAAGATGTTGAAGAACCCCAATCAGTAGCTGAAGCAATGAAAAGCCAGTTTGCCGACAGCTGGAAAGTTTCGATGAAAAAAGAAATCGACGCATTTCTTGCAAATGACACATGGTCATTGGTCAATTTGGGCAAAAACGTAATAGGCTAGAAATGGGTATTTAATGTAAAGAGAAACAAAAATGAAGATATAGAGCGGTTCAAATCTCGACTTGTTGCAAAGGGATGCGGACAAGAATTTGGTGTCAATTATTGGGAGACATTCTCGCCAGTAATAAGATACGAAACCATCAGGATGCTTATAGCTATAGCTGCAGAAAAACAGATGTATATGCTTCAAGTTGACATCTCAAATGCTTATTTGAATGCTGAGCTTCATGAAGTTGTATTTATGAAGCAACCGCAGGGCTTCGACGATGAACACCAACCGAACAAAGTTTTGAAGCTTCGAAAGGCTATTTATGGACTAAAGCAATCCGGCAGAGTATGGAATAGTACTCTAAATGACGTGCAAACGGGTATTGGATTCAAAAGTTGCAAGCAGGAGGCTTGTTTGTATGATAAAAAGTCCCACACTTCTGGCATGAATGAGTGTCGTCCCGTTTCTACACCGCTTGACCCAGGTTTTCAGACCAATTATAATTGATGCAACACAATATCAATCTCTCATTAGCTCTTTGATGTATTTGGCCATATCATCGCGACCAGACATTGTGCACGCCATAAGTAAGTTAGCACTGCGTAATGCCGATCCACATAAGGAACATGAGGCAGCGGCCAAGCATGCGTTGCGGTACATACCAGGTACGAAAGAATACAGTCTCGTGTATCGCAAGAGCAACGAACCAGTAGTAGGGTACGTAGATGCGGAGATGCATTTTTATCCCGCAGCTTTCTCTAGTTTGCATATATTTTGGGTTGTTTTATTTTGCACAACGGTGTGTGCTACAAATTTGGTTCATTTTTTATATAGATTCTTTCTTCTTCACAAGTTAATATATCCTTTATTACGACCCTCGCATATCAAATTAAAAATAAGGTTTTCAATTAACAATTCTTTTAATAACGGCTATGCGACAATATTTCGCACTGTAAATGTGCTGGCCTTGGCGGCCGCGTTCTTGATGATATCAAAGCCACCTCAGTTTTTGTCACACCTTTGCGGAATTTCTAGGTGAAATCTGTTAAACCAACATCTAATGCTAGATCGGCTATGTCGACAGGGGAACCACCAATTGTCCCTACGGAGATAGAAAGTGTCGTGATCAATCCGGTGACTACGATAAGTTCTAGTTCACATGTGGAGCGACTTGTCGTAACATTGGATGTTGATAATGTGGCGATACATACTGAGCCAGCTTTTATTCTTTCTTTCATATCAAACGCACTTAAACCTAAAGGCCTTTATATGGTTGCACCTCATAAATCGGTGTTTATTTCGTGCCTTGCGAAGAAGATATTAAGGCATATATTAATTCACAGTTAGATTCTTCACCCAATATTTCAATTTTGATATTTAATTCTATTTATTGCGGCTCCATTTCTTATTTTAAGGCGATTCTTCTCTTTCGCTTTTCAATTCTGTTCTCTCAACTAGTTTTTGGCCTAACGGCATTGTAGTTTAAGAAAACGAAACTTCTTCCATTCCAAAAAACTAAGTATGCTGTCTTTCCTTCAGAGGGATAAGAAATAAACTCCGAGATCTTCACCTTATTAGTTTTTCCGTTAGGAAACATGACTTTAACCACATATTCTGAATTTTGAATTATTCTGTGACAAGTTTCTTAGATTTAAGAAAGATCATTTCAATCGTTCTGGTGGAGGTACCTGATATCAGGCAAATCCTATTTGATGGCAGAATAAATTTATATATCGGACATGCCTATTGAACTTTTATGTGTTAGAATATCATTATAGGATTTTAACATATACCTTTCGTGCTCATATATTCCACCTTCTTGGGAAATGTGCATTTACTTGCTACACGCATCTGCAATTTCATATATAGCTACCCTTGTACTTGATAAAGAAAATCTTATAGTCATGGGTCATTTTAATTTACGTAGTGTAAGTTGGTCAACGGACTTTGTGTTTTATATGTTAATTCCATCAGCTAACCATGACTTTCTAGATAGTATTCTTGATTCCACCTTGCAACAGTAAAAAAACATTTGCAACATTTCAGGTCGACTTCTAGATCTTGTGTTTGTTGAAAATTGTTTTAACATATCCGTTAACAGGATTTCCCCGATTATATTGCATGAAGACATTTGTCATCCTACTTTGGAGCTATCTCTTCAGCTAGATAAAGGTCGCTGTTCTCGTATTAATGATACATATGTTCATGTCAGATATTTAAAAAAAAAAACCGACTACGCAAAGTTAAATTAAAGGCCGATTGATCAGTATCGAGCGGTCAATTCTGAATGTCTGTACATATATTCAGGCGGCATTGAATATTGTGAATTGTGTTCCACAAGGCAGTCACCTCACCCATTACTCTTTGTAATATTTATAAATGATCTCCCTTTTGCAATCAATCATGCTCGCAAACTAATGTACGCTGATAATATAACACTATGTCGAATTCTGATCCTTCCCACCATATTCTACTACTAGCAGATTTTAATTTGTTATACACTTCTTGTTCAACAAACTATCTTGATGTATATATTTCTAAATGTAAATGTATGACCTTCCATCGCAGAAAACAATATTATTACACACTTTTTATATATCCATAGTCTTAGTAGGAAAATTTGTATTAATGATTTAAGTCTTCTTAAAAAAAAAAAAATAAAAGTACAAATACAAAAAAAAAAAGTACATATATATACATATATTTATTCGCAGTGGTGAAAGTGGTAATCATCTAAAAAGAAGGTTTCAACGTAGCTCCAAAAATCAGAACCATATCTACAACAAATTACAGGCATTGTTAGAGTGTACAATAAAAACTTTAAGTTAAAGACTTAGTATGGTTGGTTTAAACATCAAAATTGAAGCTATATCTTAAATTGAGCTATAACAATCATATTGTTACAATGGTAAATAAAGCTAAACGAGTTCTTGGTTTTATAAAACGTTGGTCCAAAGAATTCCATGATCCTTATACTTCTTCGCGCCGATTGTTACTGGGAGTGCCACTTGTTAGAATTGGCATCTGTTGCCAATAGAGATTACGCGCCGTTGTGTATTATCGGGAGTACCGCATGTTAGGATTGGCATCTGTTGCCAATAGAGATTACGCGTATACTAGGTACAACCCCAGGTGGTCAGATTATGTTCCAAGAGTAGATCGATGTAGGGTTGGAAAACGTGTCAACATTTTCCCAAATCATACATGGGTTCTACCTTCACGTTCACTCCCGCACTAGTCATATAGATTTAAAATTATAATCAATTTTACTAACCCCACAGACACACACACACACACACGAACACATACCCACGGCTCACGCATACCCTACATCATAACCCTGAAATAACACACACAGAAATCATTGCCAAACATTCTCATCCCACCATATTCACCGCTTGGATTGTGGTTTGTATTATCGTCAACACACGCCTTTCTTTCCTCGCATACATTATAAATAATTAATACTAAAAATTATTGAAATAAAATAAAAGTTGGTATTATTTTCAATTCATTTAGAAAATAATACCAACTTTTATTTCTTTTGGAAAGTTCGAGTCGTAGGTCGTCAGGAAACTTGATAAATGTTCTGTAACGACACCTGGACCATCCGACGTGCTAACCTCAGCCTGTGACTTCGTTACAGTGGCGTCCGAGCAGGCGCCTTCTCTACACTACTAGAGGCGACCTTCTTCAAGGATTTCTGGAAAAAAAGATAAGTAAAATCTGCTTTTTTTCAATAAAAAACAAAAAATAAAAGATATAAAAATGAGCAACAGTTGGATTCACCGCCTGAACAACGAAGAGTTGTATGAAGTATGTGCCGAACTCAACATCGTGGAAGTCATCGTCACCAGAGAACCGAGATCAGGAACAGCAAACATGACCACAAATATCATGGACAAAGTCACGAGATGGACCGTTCGCTTTGATGGCAACGGTGACTGAATTTCGAGACGCTTTCCTCGAATTTTCCCTAACTAGCCACTTGATGACCAAATCCGACAGCGCAAAAATTAAGGCGAAAAATTCAAAAAGTTTGTACTCGATCTGCAAAACCTAATGCGAACAGCTGGCTACAATCGCGAGGAAATGCTGGAACGCATATACCGCAACTGCCGCAAGGAATATAAATTATACGTGCGCAGACGAGATTTTACCGACTTAACGCAGCTAATAACAATGGCCGACGAGTTGGAGCATCTGCGTCCAGAATTGAATCAGGCACAGCATGCTAAAGTAAGCAGTTTTAATACATCGGCGAAACTGAGTATTTCTTCGACGCCCACCAAGGGCTTGAAAAAGACACTTCAAGCAGTCATCGACACCGGTGCTACCAGATGTTTCATCAGCCACGAAATCGCAAAGCCTTTTACAACCGACAGTAACGCAACATTTTATCTCGAGGAAACATCTGTAAGGATGGCCAGTACGACTGCCAGTACAATTTGGCAACAAGAAAATAACGACAGAATTTCTTACTTTACCAAACGTCACTGACCACATTTTGCTGGGGATGGATTTTCTCACATAAAGTGACGCGAATTTCACATGCAATGGAGTCTCCGTGGATATTAAGGGCATCAGCCCCATTTCCACACACAAAATTACACTGAGGGATGACCTCCCGGTAAAACAGAGGTGCTTTCCTCGGAACCGCGCTATGCAGGCGGTCATTAATAAACAAATATATGAATTGCTGGAAAAAGGGTTAGTCGAACCCTCACGCAGCCCGTACAGCGCACCTATTGTGTTAGTGCGAAAGAAAAACGGTCAGTGGAGGTTGTGCGTTGACTACAGACAGCTCAACGATAAATCGATACCAGATGCGTATCCCCTACCGAGAATAGATTTTATTTTAGACCAGTTGAGAGAGGCCAGGTACGTGGGTATTCGCCAGTCCCCATTTTTCAAATCCCATTTGACGAAAGCAAACAGTGACAACCATACAGGATGGGACGAAGTCCTACCCGAGTTAACACTGGCCATGAACAGCAGTAGATCGGAGTCCACGAACTTTAGTCCCGCACAGCTCTTATATGGCCGAGAACTACGTATGCCTGGCAACCTCTTTAACGAGATCACCCCCGGGTCAGGTTTTTCAGACAACATCGTACACAAACGTCGCGAACAGCTAGAAAAGGTATTCGAAGAAGTGAGACAAAATATGTCCAAGGCAGCTATGCGACAGGCAAGGTATTTTAACATGAACAAGCGCGATTGGAAGCCCCGCGTAGGAGAAAGGGTTTGGCTGAAGCAGCACCCACTATCCAAAGCAGTCGACAGTTTTGCAGCAAAGCTGGCTCCAAGGTTTAACGGACCATACAAGGTCATCTCTTTTTCATCCCCAGTCATCGTTCAATTAAAGTCAAACTCCGAGAAAACTATACGTACCGCACATATCAGAGAACTTAAACCGTTTCACCAGGACGATGACTCTTTACACCAGTGACGAGTACTAACCGCTAACTAAAATTTATATTAAAATTAATCTGGGGCAATCCATTCTCTCTCTTTTATTCTAACCCACAGATATCAACATGGATACAAGAATATATTCAAGTAAACTAGCACGCGCCGATAGTGAGTTCAAAACTCGGCTAGAGGCAATCGAGAAAAATCGACTGGCTAACGAAGCGGCAAAAGAAGCAACCAAGAATGACAACAAACAACGGGATTGAATAGTTCAGGCTCAAACAGCAACGTCCACCACAGCCACAACGCCATGCAAAAGAACCGAAACCCAGGTCTGACGGACGACAGCTACAAGCTCGCGAACATTCCCACGACAACAAATCGCGTGATCCCGATCGATTCTGAAGCCGAAACCACCAGGAACTCAACCCGACAAGACGATCTTAGATGAAAGCAACGTTGATGAAATATTCGCCCCTATAAGGGAAATCGTAAATACGTCAGCCACCTCAACACCGAAAGAGACAGCACTAAAATGCTGGACGGATGTTTCAACAGAAACAGACAGCCCCACGCAAATCTTCGAAGCTTCGTGGTGGGCTGTACAAAACTCCTGACCGTCGGATAAGGAAACCGACGCTAACAAATGCTAAACACACCACACAACAAAAACCAAAAGCCCTACACAGGACGCAGACGTCCCGAGAGAAATCGAAACGTAAACAAAAGAATACTCCGCAAGCAGAAAGAACTGAAACGAGGAAAAGCGAAGTACACAGGCTTTAGCAAATTCGGACACAGCAACACCACCACGACCCCCATACTCAACAATACTACCGATGGTTCCGCGCAACGATAATCAAGGGGTAGAGGATATATTACTCAACAGAAGCGCATCTCAGGAGGACTGGCTACAGGAACTAGATTCCATTAGCGACGAAGAGGGTTTGGAAGCAGTACCGACTAGCGTACAGACACCACAAACATCTGAAGACAACACACAGAACAAAACCCGTTTGACAACACAACGACATACAAGTGATTGCACCGCTACCAGATCCTCGTACCCATCATCAACCACAACAACGGAGCAGGCCGTGGCGAACGTCACTTCTTCTCTATATATATTTATGCTAGCAACATCACATGCAAACCAATCTGATACACTGCCACTGTTACCATACCAATCATCGTTATGTTGGGTGGCATGCGAACCCGACCTTTCCGAAGGCGCACTACGGGCAGAGGTCCTAAAGAAGTAGAACTGGTCGAAAAGCGGACATAGTTTCACCAGCTTGTGCGGTCAGCAACTCTACCAACTTCGCGTGCGTGCCAATGGACGAATCACACTTAAGCACACTAAACGGTGATATCCAAAGGAGGGGGGGGGAGTGTGACGTAACTAATCGCTACGCACAAAATATTTACAATAAGTATTCATTATTATTACAATGGAATGAAATATTTACTTTAATTTCTTTACATTTCTTTAACTTCTTTATATTTAGTTAGCAAGTAATGCATAAAATAAGTCAATTACAAATTAGTATTATAATGAATTAGATTAATTAGATTAACGGAAAATTTGAATTTAAACAGCGCGGGCAAGGTAAGTCTATAAAATACCACAAACCACAAATGGACAATTTAATCCCAGACTTTGCTAAAACTGGCAAAAGCAGCGACTGGCAGCGACGGTTTATTAGAAAACAAAATAAAATTCAGGAATCAGTTCTGCTTGGGCATTGGTACGACATATATATGTCGTATGAGGCAAAACGGCTATGGTATGTTCTTTCATACTCTGACGACGTTTGTGTGTGTGATAGCGTCATCATGCAAAGGCGAACGACTTTCACTGGGATACCAAGTTCATATAAGGCATTAAATAATTCTATTCTTCTGTGGCGTGTTCAAAGCGGCCTTATAATCGAAAAATAGGTGGTGAGTGTCTTTATTGTACTCACGGGTCTTATCTAGAATTTATCGTAGAGTGTAAACTTGGTCAATGGTCGACCTCTTTGGTCTGAAGCCACACTGATACTGTCCTCTCAGTGCACCCGTGTATGGATCCAGCCGTTGTCACATTACGAGGGAGAGAATTTTATATCCAAGTGAAAGGAGACTTATTCCACGGTAATTCTTCATCGTCTCAGTGATTCCTGTGCATCTGTAACTAGATATCCATTATTATCCGTGCAGAAAGAAACTCTGAGCTTAAAACCTTCGGTCAGACGCTTGACCTATTGATACAATTTTCGAGCTTCATTTAGGTTTGGAGAGTCTAGTTGAAAAGGCTTCGGTGGTCTGTTGTGATTTCAGATTTCCAACGTCCAGCTTTCGTTGAGTTTTAGGACGTGGGGATTTCCAATGCTGAGCCTAGTGCATACCTTGGCTGCCACAAGGTAGTGGTCCGAGTCTATGTTGGGATCTCGTACCGTTCGCACCGTTCCAATACTCTCGATGTGTGCTGTAATGGACCACTTCCCGATGGTTGTCATTAAGTTAGCTGTGTGCATGATTAATGGACCAGCTCGCCGGAAATTGGGTGGGTTCTTGCTAACTTCCAATTTGGCCGCATCGTCTACAACTTCCGCCCTGCGTGTGCACAAATCAGGATAATGTTAAAGTATTTAGCCTCAAGCGTCAAGTATTTAGCGACAAGTCTAGAATCTGCTTGGTTTAATTAACGTTCATCTTCACGTCATACATCAGTGGAAACGACGTATGCTGCAATGCATATGCGAGTTAATCGCCCTTTGCACTTGTGTTACATGCTTGTACCACTTGGAGGAGTCATCTGACGGCAGCTTTGTAATAATCGACAAGATTGTTCTGTTGACTCTTAATTTCCACATTTCCTCTTAGTACTCCTGTTGTGCAGAGCACATGTTCTACATTGTTAGACTTCATGTATTCCAAAACCATTGCGACGTAAACGTCGAACCTCTATCACTGACAACCCGAATTGAGTGACCGAAAATACTCATGCAACCTTTTTAAAATCACGTCGGATCCTGTTGGCTTCGTCAGATAAAGCCACACAAATTTGCTAAATGTATCAACCATAGCAAATATGTATTTGTACTGCTTGCTTGTGGCGTCCATTATAACCAAATAATCAATGTGAGTGGTGTGTAATTGGCCTTCGTATTAGTCGATACAATGCAACTTCCCCTCTTGGTATCTCAGTTTCTATTGAACTTATACAGTTTGAACAACTTATACAGTTTTTAATAATCGATATTACCCTACTTTCCAATTGCGCAATCCAATTCGCTTGTTGAATTATATATATATAT